>MU839085.1:427207-624194 GCA_030685235.1 Copromyces sp. CBS 386.78
CGAGAAGCAGCTTAATAACCGCCTCATGCCTATTCGCTGCCGCCCAATACAGCGCTGTCCGTCCAGCCCCGTCCTTAGCATCTGCGTCAACCTTGCCAGTATCGAGAAGCAGCTTAACAACCGCCTCATGCCCATTTTCTGCCGCCCAATGCAGCGCTGTCCGTCCATACCAGTCCTTCGCATCTACGTCAACCTTGCCAATATCGAGAAGCAGCTTAACAACCGCCTCATGCCCATTCGCTGCCGCCCAATACAGCGCTGTCCGTATAGCCCCGTCCTTAGCATCTGCGTCAACCTTGCCAGTATCGAGAAGCAGCTTAACAACCGCCTCATGCCCATTCTCCGCCGCCCAATACAGCGCTGTCCGTCCAGCCCCGTTCTTCGGATCTGCGTCAACCTTGCCAGTATCGAGAAGCAGCTTAATAACCGCCTCATGCCTATTCGCTGCCGCCCAATACAGCGCTGTCCGTCCAGCCCCGTCCTTAGCATCTGCGTCAACCTTGCTAGTATCGAGAAGCAGCTTAACAACCGCCTCATGCCCATTCTCCGCCGCCCTATGCAGCGCTGTCCGTCCAGCCCCGTTCTTCGGATCTGCGTCAACCTTGCCAGTATCGAGAAGCAGCTTAACAACCGCCTCATGCCCATTCTCTGCCGCTATATGCAGCGCTGTCTGTCCATTCTCATCCTTAGCACCTGCGTCAACCTTGCCAGTATCGAGAAGTAGCTGAACGACTACCTCATACCCAGTTATCGCCGCTCGATGCAGCGCTGTCTGTCCATTCTCATCCTTAGTACCTGCGTCAACCTTGCCAGTATCGAAAAGCACCTTAACGATCGCTTTATAGCCTTTTTGCTCCGCAAGCCACAGCGCCGTCCGTAGCTCCTCCCTATGCAAGTTGACCTTGCCGGTGTCGAGAAGCAATTTTACGACCGTCTCATGCCCGTTTCCTGCCGCCAAGCATAGAAGCGTCCATTGGCCCTTGTCCTCAATAAGTTGATTTACGATTGTTTCCTTTGCATCTTCCTTTTCTGAATCCTCGGGACCTAGGCAAGTCTTTTTTAGGTTGCTCATACTCCTCAATGCCCTCTCAAGAACCGCCGTTTCTTCCCGAAGATTCTTCACTGCAACTCCATACTGTTTCACCTCTTGTAATGCCAATCTGACATTCCGTATCCTAGTCGCCGCATTTCGACAACCTTCCAACCCTGTCTTTGAATGCTCTGGAATGCTTGCAAAGTAGTCGTGGTTGTTTTTATCTTGCTGCTTGTTTGGGTCTATATCCCAATCCCAGATAAGTAGAAAATTGTGTGGAAAGACGGTTATCGATTGTAAAAGTTGTGGCCACTTGATATCTCCGGTCGTAGCTTGTGAATCGCCTGCTGGGAAAATTGCAATCATTATAACCGCCCAGTGATCGTTGTATGGCCTAAGGATCGTAGGTCTCGACGCTCCTTGAAGAAGACAGACGACATCTCCTTTTTGGACGGATTTTACCGTGGTCGGGAGAGTCCAGGAAGAACCCCATGCTTCCTTCACGCAAATATAGCTGGGGGCATTACTCCAAGTAATGGCCACATCTTGTCTGTCTTCCCAAGTAGCATTTCTCTTAACCGAGGACACTTCGCCAAGAATGCAGCCCTTGCCCTCAATGACGGCATTCTCCTTATCGTCCGAAAGGCCGTCTACAGAGACCAATTCAGATAGGAAGAAGTGGATGAGTTTGTTGAAGAGTTGTTTCCACGAAATCTTGTAGTCGGCAAATAATCCTGCTGCGGTTGGATTATCAGAGCTCATACTGAGTAAGGCATATACTTTATCGCGACGATTCGTAGCTTTGCGGGTGTGGTACATCTCTATCAGTTCACCCAGAGGGCGTATGTCAAGAGAAAAGTTGTTTGACTGACTGGTCGCGTATTTGGGCCGGAAGATCGCGTCCCTTATGAGGTAGGTTACCGAAAGAATTCGAGCCCGCAGGTCTGCGGGGAGTTCATTGGACAGGTTCAATGCATTTAGGCCTAAGCAGAATGCAAATCCGTCAACCTCAGCAGAACCACACTTGATCAGGATATGGCGAGCCGCGGCAACTTCCTGAAGCACCTGCAGCAATCTGTCAGTTTTCTTAGTCATAATACTTTGACATCGGTTCCCTTACCCAGATGCGCCGAAACCACGGTCGTTGAAGCAGTGTAAGGATTCCCGCGTTATTGTCTAATCGTCTTGTAGACAGCTTGGCTGCGATGCGTATTTCTTCGAGCGCTTGGTCGCTACCGGCTGCCGCCTCTCCAAGCCAAACAATTACGCGACTTGCTTTAGCGTAGATCTTCGCCATAGATTGAACTTGGTGTCCTTTTTCTTCTTCGTCATCTTGGTTGATACAAATGGCATCTATCCATATCGTTCGTTCAATGGGGTGATCTCGAAGATGTAACAGCGCTGCGTGAAGGTTTTCTCCGACGGGCAAGTCGCACCCGTCTATAAAGATGGAACAAGGCTTGTCCTCAGAGCCCCACACGTAGGATAAGGCCTCGTATGGACGAGTGCCTTTTGAGTCCAATGCGGTGCAGGAGTCTAATGCGGTGCAGAAGAGCTTACAACGTATTGCAGTGTCCTCGTTTTTAGGCGGCAATAGTTGAAGCAAGCGAATATGCCCACGTGCTATGGGAACGTTGTAATACAGATTCTTTATAGGTGTTAGCGTTATTCTGAATGTCATAGGGAGAAAAGAAGTAAGCCTACTTCCACCTGCTTCAGGCTTTGGACGCCGGCGGACGTCTCTGTATCAGCGGAACCAGTAGCTGGAGCGGTTGGGAGCCTGAGGGCGGGCATACGGGTAGCGGGCATAGCGGTGGCGGCGGGGATTTGTTGCAGAGGTGCAGGGCGAGACTGCTCTTGGCCCTTATCGTCTTCCCAACCCTCCATATTGTGCAGTCGTTGAGACATCGTAGCTTTAGGGAACGAAGGTCTTGAGCAAGGCGACGTAGATAAGGCACTCGAGGATGATCGTGTTGTCCTGGAAGCAGTAAACGCTATAGAGTTGACGATCAATGGATTGAGTTTGTAAAAATGCTGGAGATTCCTCTATCCTGCCCCCAAGGATAAAATAAAAAGAAATTAGAGTACTATGTTTTCGCAAGGCTATGGTGGAGTATGAGGCGCCGTGTTGAGTCTGTTTTTGTTTTACTATGTCAGGCGTAGGATGGCTGGCGGCTCCCTCCCAACTTGATACCGGAACGGTATCGCTGGCATCACATATCGTCTACCGATGCCTGAGGCACCCACCTTGGCAGGCGCCTGTCGGGTTCAGTTGAATTGACCCGACCCTTCGGTCGCATCCCCACTTGCGTAGGTCCTGTAGATTAGATAAGGATAGCTTGCGTGCATATGGTCTTCAACCGCCGCAAGCTCCCCTCTCTGGATTGTTTCCAGAATCATCACACTTTACACATACAATCAATCACATTCAAGATATCTTCTTAATGCTTCACAATACCCTCCTAACGGTATTACAACTACATACCAATTGTCATGGGGCTGGTGCCCGTGGCTGAAATGCCCGGCAGTCTTGCCAGGCGAGTGCTCTGCTCTCGCGGCAGGCAACACTAGCCTGTGCGTGCGCACGCCTCTGTTTTTTAGGACAGCCGGCCAGACTGCCCAGAGGGCCCCCTTTCCTCTCCTTCTCTCTTCGTAGAACCTTGTTGATTCTTTTGGCCAGCATCTGTGTCAACTGTGCTGCACCCCTTACACCAATAGCCCAAAGGACATTTCTTTTCTAGAGGTCGGGCATTCTGAACCTAGAGACTTCAGGGCGCCAATTAATAACTCGACTTGGGCGAGGGTCGTGGCTTTCTGTCACGGGGTCTACAGGGTTGGCAATAGTGTAGCTTGCACCACTTATGGGGCCGTGGCGCGGATAGGGCTGTAAATCCGAGTGGAACCTGCAAATTGCAGTAGAGTCTAGGCTGCCAGTGCTGTCAACAACCAAGCCGTTGCGATAACCAGTGTCCTTAAGCGGACAATGTATTGATGCCTTACTTTTCATTTCCTTTGGGACCTGTGGGCGCATAGAACCGACGCTAAGCGGCGATCGCACTGACAGTAAGACATAAAACAGCTGTCCATACTACCAAAGAAATGCTTTCGTTGAAGTCTAAGGTTCAGCTACCGGAAGAGGAGCTTGTACAGCCGCGACTGAGAATTGTGCTAGTATACCTATACCGCGGATATTGCACTTTAACAAACGTTAACGGGGCTAGCAGCAGTGTCAAGACGGCCAACTTGTCTTGTAATCGGCCTAATTATATTTATCTTTTTAGCGCCGCCTCCACACTCACCGTAATGCCTCCGTAACGAACGATTTGATACGGGAGGTGATTGTTCAGTTTTTTGACCCTACCACGTGATTAAAAGACCCGATTGATATCCTTCTCACTCCTATACACAAGCTTAGTGAGGGGAACATTATCTATGAGAGTAGTTTTTTACAGGGGTTTGGATGACTCGGGCAAAAACGCCGCCGTTTCTCGAACCGTTTTCATCACCTTCACTCTCGCCAAGCCCAGCTGAGGCCATGAAGTTGGCATCGCCCCGTCACGTGTCCAGCACCGTTCAGCTGTTTGCCGTCCGTCCATCCATTCATCGATCCCATGCAAATCGAGCACCGCAGCAGTCCCAATGGCCATGAATATGCATTCACCCCGACTCCCCAACCTTCAGGTTGAACCTTGAGGTTCTTTGCACGACACCAAATGAACTCGGTCCTGAAACATTCACCTTTGCATCCATGTCAATCTGTCATCCAATCAGCAGGTCCGATTCTGTTCCGCCAAAGACCCTGCGCCTGCCAAATGTCATGTACGCACTGGCGTCCCCAACCACCTGCATTAAATGCACCTTCGTCTGCACAATGGCGCAGGTTCCTGTCCACAACTGATATTCCCGCAGCGTAAGGGTCCTTTTCAACTACTATCTGTCTTATCAGGCATGAATACTTCACGCTCAACCTTCAATTTTGAACTTGTGAACATTCAACGATTTTCATTCCAATGTGCACGTATATCGAACATCCAAATCTCAGCACACTCTAAGGTTAGCATATACGCACTTTAAGACCCTAAAATGCAATTTTAACCAACAAAGTGAAAGAGTGTTAGGAAGAGGATTGGAGAGAACATTGCATAAGCCATAAAGGCCAACCAGTCAACAAGGGCAAAACAACGAACGGGACCATGCATGCTAGGCCTAGAGGAATGATATTGTAATAGTTAACAACCAGAGACAGAATTCAAATAGAAATATTACGGAAGACGACCAAAAAGATATGCTTAGAGCCAGTTTAAGCTACGACATTCTCCTTATCTGATCCACCCATCTGATGACAATCACCGTTATCGCTGCCCACCCGTCAATGTTTGACACACACTCCCCCTTATGTCTGAGAGATCCTCGAACTCATCGGAAGAAAGGGATCCTCGATGAAGGGGGGCTTATCACAGCCACCTCCAGCATCGATGTCCCTAAGGCCGTTTACACTCGCAGTTCTCACACGTGCGGTGCCCCCATATACAGCGCCGATAGGTCGAGCCTCGAAGGTATTGACGCCATTTAGGCGCGGAGCAAGAGAAGGGATAATAGGAGTGTCAAAGATGGACTCCGCACGAGCATAACTCTTCACTATATCCAACAAAACCGGCAACGCCGCGTCCAGGACCTTCGGGGCAACCTTGACCACAGCCGATCCCATTGTCTGAACTACCTTCAACAGACCGTCGAAGAACGACTCGGGCTCGGCTGAACCAGCATCACCGAGAATAACACTCTCTTGAAGATCGCCCTTGTCAGCCTCCAGAACAGCCTGGAGAGCGCACTCGGCCAAGACGGCACGATGAGCTAGCAAACCAGCGGCCTTGGCATCGGTAATCGGACGGCTCTTGTCAATAGGGTTGGGCCGAACCGGAAGGTCAGTTTCGGGTTTCTCAGGCTTCTTGGACAGATAATCGTCAAGTTGCTTCTGGCCGGTAGAGAGGGCGGCCCGAGTGCCGGCAATCAGTGCTGGCGTGCTAGCTTGGAAAGCCTTGCTCACGAAAGCAATGAGGTTATTGAAGAAGGCAGATTCAGCATCGTTCGTCTTGCCTACACTTTTGTATTGCTTAACCTCCGTCTGGGTGATGGCGTCAATGAATCCAGCGGCTTCCGCGTTGCCCGTCACGAAGCCGCCGGCCTCAGCCCCTGCGAGCCTTGGAACCTTCTTTACGCCACTGACTTCATTTCTGCCAGTGGCAAGGTTCTCGTTGATGGCAAGATGAAGGCCGGCTTGGGACATTAGAGGAACCAATCTAGCACTAAGTTTGTTGGCCTTGTCGGAGTTCCGGAGATGGCTCGCCCCCGACTCGGCAGCACCACCCCGACGCCGGAAAATGTGGCAAAAACTTCCTCCTACAACGAAAAGTCTTGGCGCCAAGTGCTAGTGCTAACGCTTGGCTGCCCGCAAAACCCTTAACACCACCCAAATCGCCGTTTTCACGGCCGATATCCCAACAACCACAACTACGAAATGTCTCCGCCTTCACCCCTTGGGGCCCCCAAACCGCCTCTACCGGTTTTAATACCGGTAACTCCATTGCCCGACACCCTTTGCGTCCCGCCCCCGCCCTCCACGACGGCGCAGTCGGCCAAGAGAGCCCGGACTGCAGACGAGGAAGTCCGTCCCGCCCAAACCACCACCACCTCCCCTGCTGCTTCCGGCCCCATCACGTCCTCCACTGAGACCTTTATCTCTGAAGCCCTCGCAAAAGTGGAGGTCTACCGCCTCTTCGCCGCCGCCCTTGACACCGAACACGCCCGCGTCTCCGTCGTCTCGCCCGCTCACGCACGTGAAGCTGACCGCCTCGCACGGACCATCTCCATTGCCCTGCAGAAAAGTTCTGCTTCACTGCTCTCGCCTACCCCCGACTCCACCGCCCCAGCAAACAAGAAGGTTTCCACTAAAGGAAAGGGGCCCATTTCCTTCGCAGAAGCTGCCGCCCGCTCTGCTCCCTGCTCACACCCCAGCCTCACCCGCAAGGCTACGCTGCCCCAAAGTGACGGCCGCGTCTTTCTCCGACTAGATAGGGACTCCCCTTTCGCCAACAACGACACCTTCGCCATTCGCAAGGAGGTTCAGTCTCTTCTCCGCCTCGCCCCCACTGACATCCCCGGCTGCCATAAGGTCCCCTCTGGCTTTGCCCTCGTGCCTAAAGATGACGCTGTCCGCAAGACCCTCCTGGATCACAAAGATGAGATTGGTGCCCGTTTTGGCTGCGTCCAAGTAGAAGTGCCCAAGAAATGGGTCACCTACGCCGTCCAGAACGTGCCTATGACGATGCGGCTCGGTAGCGGCCCCGTCGATACTACTACTACCATTAAGGATGAGGTCCTCGTCCAAACCGGCCAAGAGCCTGTCGCCCTCCGTCCCTCCCAGTACTATCAACCTGGCGAGGCCTATGCAACCTGGCTTATCTCCTTTGATAGGACTGTCTCCCCCTTCCGCCTCTTCGACGTGAGCAATAGTAGCCGCCTTGTCCAGAAACGCCGCCCACTAGACCAGTGTACAAAATGCTTTGAATGGCATGGCTGTAGAGGGTGCGCTCGCGCTGCTAAATGCCCACAATGCGGACATACTGCCCCCGGTGAATGTGACCGTCACATTCAATGCACCAACTGCCGTGGCCCTTTTGAGTCTACCCATGCCGAGTGCCCTATGCGCCCAAAGCGCCAAGGAGATACCGTTACCCGCCCGACCCCCCAACAACGGACGAAGATTCGCCGTGAAGGCGGTATTCTTTTCTCTAGGAAATACGACCGCATCGCCCCCTCCGATAGCTAGGAAAGTACTACCACGTCTTCTAACGAGCTGCCCAGCCATAGTTCCGCACCCTCCGGCCCCGAGAACTCCGACAGCTCAGACTAGAGCTAGCCCTCAGCAGATGAGGATATGATTGTTGTCTAGTTGAGCGAGTATACGTCCTCTGACGACGCAGTCCGCCGCTCTAGCCGCCACAAAACGCCCTCCAAGAGGGCCGCTGGCCTATGAGTAGACACTCAACATCACATGATGGCTAGAGGTAGGCAATATTTGGTTAGCTATAAGAACTCGAAGTCTCGCGAATATGGAGATGCCACGGCAGGGTGCTAACGCTCCCGTGAAAAAGGAGAGCTACTGCAGCTTGTACGTCCCAAATCCAGACGGTCGAAGGGAAGTCTTTAATCTTGGATGATATGAGATTCGACGATAGGTTGATGACAATGGTAGCGCAACCTGACAGCTGTTCAGCCGCCTCATGGGGCCTTGGAGACGGCGAGACAGATTGAGTGGCTCGGATAAAGGTATGCAAGATAGGCCCTTGGGAGATCAAACCGATGGTGGGAAGCATGTTTTACTTACAAAATATCCAGCATTTCATTCTGCTTAGCGTCGTTGGGGCCCCTGCATGAAAGTTTAAATTACTTGTTAGCGTTGGGTGTTTCCTCTTACATGCGCAGAGCTTCTCTTCATCCATACTCGTCTGGACTCTGGGCTAGAAACGACACCTCACAGACCCAATGTGGAGGCCAGACTGGGCGCTTCGAGCCCTGACGAGTAATCCCAAACAAACTTACCAATACTCTCCATCCGTTACGCTATCGCTATGGTAGGTTCGGCCGTTCATGGTACGGTATTTGAGGATACTCGAACTAATCGAAGCAGTCGAGCTCTCAATATCACTTCCAATGGTAGAATCCCCATCATTTTCCTCCTCCTCCGGAAGTCCCTATAGTGCGTAAGTAAGGTAGAAGAAGTATGCCAGTGATCAATTCCAATTATTATTGGGCTTGTGACCGGGTGACGAGGAACATAAGAGGACCGTACCTGTTCGGCCCAGTGAGATCCAGGAAGAGGGCCAGTCGTTTCAACAGCGGGAGGTGCAGGACCGGGCGTGGGTTCTCTCGCAGCAGCGGGAGACCGGGATGCAGGGCCGGGCGTGGGTGATTGGGGTGCTGGCGACTAAGCTTTTTTCGCCGGAGAACTCATGGTCGAATCTTGGATATCTTATCTTCTACCTGAAATTCAAGGTCGGGTGAAGAAGATAGAATGACCAAGAAGTGGTTCGGGTGCCAGAACCGTCCGATTTATAAAATTCTGCCAGTGCCAAAATGACAGGCACCCGGTTCGGTTCATTACAGTGTTCAAATGTGACAGTGTTTAAATATGACAGCGGATATCAACTGCCCTTCACCGCTCAAAAATTAATATTAGGCTATGTGACATAACTACAGTGTCTGGCCAAAAAGGCACTGGGGAATATATGGGAGCTGCTAGCTGACGTGGTGGCTGGGCCGGATAAATCGATTGCATACCATTGTGAATCGACTGTGTGGATTGGATATAGCCAATGATAGAGTCATGTTCGCGCCTGCCAAAGTTTGCCGTAATGAACATCATACAATTATCCTCACCCGAGCATTCAACCACCACGCATGTTGTCATGTGTCAGATCACATGCACGTTCATTCTTCCATCGCATCTGTTATTGCATACAATGATGTTATCCCTCTCATCCGATGTAAACTAGCTTCCTCTTTCTTCTTCATCTTTAGCTATTTGTCAAGAACGTCAAATTATTTATGTGCCAGAGCCGCTAGACCCACGTGCGTGACACATGTTAGACTATATAAAGAAATAGGTATGAGGCTTGTCCAAATCCAACCGCCTACTGTGATAGAATGTCACACGGACATTCGACCCTAAGCCTCACCAGGCTCCTAAGGAGCCGCACGGCTTGGACCCAAGCCTTGCTATACGGCTGGATGCCTCAGGCAACTAGGCCATACTCACCCTCGACGCTTGGCATCAGCCTCGAGATGGCCGGAGGCCTCCTCAGAGGTGTCCGGAGGCCTCCGGCCGCAACACCCACCTCGGCCGGACTCTTGGCCACCGGTACTGCTTATCCGAACTTCCCTCGATGCCACCGGGCTAGAGAGCCAACCACGGAAGTGCCGAAGACACTGAAAGATCACTACAAGACAATCCTAGTCATCCTAGGAACAACCATAGCCAACCAAGCAAGGAGCAGGGTGCCCGGATGAAGGACGGCGCTAGATGGAAGATAGGGAATGGATGAAGGCATTCCGAAAGATCCACATGTACACAGACTGCTAGACAAATGCCTTGAAGCCTCAGGTGACAAGGCTCGATACGTACCTCAAGTACGTACCGATTCCTTTTGGCATAAGAAGGCCTTGAAGCCCGGCCTTCTCATGGAGGTCGAGAGGGATCAACAAGGCCTTCGAGACCAAAGTAGTTTATTAGCTGAATTGAACTACTGTTCCAAGCCCTGATTACAGCCCTTGTCACATAGAACAACCAGCTCCGACCGGTGATCTTGCCCAGCGTAGCTCAATCCTCAGCATCCAACGGCTTTTGCGCGTAAACTACACGGAAGTCGATGAGCCCGTGAAGGCTCATATTTGTGAAGAACCGTTACAAGCACAGGAGTATTATCGCTGGGAATATAAGAATAAATGTAGCAGTAGCCAAAACGTACTAATAGATGGTGATAGCTATTGCTTGCTGAGGAGCCAGAATAACGAAGGCCGAGAAGCGGCCTTCTTATATACTGGCCTTCGAATCCGTCTCGTGCTTAGGATCGCCAAGTCCCTTCGTCGAGCTCATGAATCTGCCTCCAATCTTTATTCCGCCATCTTCCACGCCTGGAGAGGTGAATGTCACGAAGGACATGAGACCAGGCTATTTCTGGAGGACCGAATTCCGGACAGCAAGAGCTGCAGATCGGTTAATATGTCCCTAGCTTTTCCACTAGTATTTTCGACAATCCCCTCAGAAAAGAAGAGAGTCTGGCACGAAACAGTCGTTAAGGTACTCTACGATGAAGAGGATGGTTTAAACACTTCCCACAGCGTGACATTCATCATCACCAGGGCTGAGCCTCCCAGGCCCCGGATCGTCCCGGTGGACAATATTTGTGCTGTGATCAACCCAGCCAGCCATATGGCTTTTGTTCTCACCAAACAACACAAAATCGGAATGATGATAGCGGGTGGCTCTGGGCTAGCCACCTCCGCCCCGTCCGCAAAGAGATCCCTGAAGGAGCTTTTCTCCATCCAACCGGACAGGCGACGCGGAGTTACCACTATACCTCTAAAGTTCCGGATGCTCCTCGCACTCCGACTTGCATCAAACCTCCTCCAACTATTGCAAACACACTGGCTTCCCAACACGTGGTCACACGGAATGGTTTTCTTCCCCGTCACGACAGCAGCACATCAAGGAAGCAACCCCGATATTGACTTCAGCCGGCCATTTATATCTACGCCATTCACTAAATGCATCGCCCAGCTACAACTCCAACCGAAATCGGAACCCCAGGAAGCTCTCCTAGAGCTAGGCATTCTGCTCCTCGAGATTTGGCATGAAGAGACCCTAGAGACTCATTTCTCATTAGAAAAGACTCCCACCGGATACTACGAACGTCTACCGCGAGCGGTAAAGTGGCTGTATGAGATGAGCAACCCGCCACCGAATTTATACAGAAAGGCCGCCTCTCACTGCATCAAGGGTATAATCGGGGATGAGTGGCAGCTTGGGTGCTGGGATGATAATAACTTCTGGAACGCTGTTTGTGTGGATATCATCGAGCCATTACGTGAAAATTGTAAGATGTGGCAATGATCGTGCTACTGTGTTGGAGATAACTGGACGGACTGCAGCATGTATGGAGCTAGGTCGAAGAACTAGTTGTTGGAGCATTTATAAACAATCCATACAACTGTGAATATAGTATATTTCTCTTACTTTTATGGTCATTTCTCTAGAAACCGTAATTTTCGTGCCACCAACTGTTAGATATATTAGCCAAACCACAAAATGTGCTGGTAGAGCAACTTAATAATTACTCAGGCTATACATGTGAATATAACCCTTGCGGAGAAGACCCCGTTCGCACAAAGAGGGTTATTACCAGGCCGCACTCGTGGTGGCCACTCTCGAGAATATAGTATGTGGCCTGCTCAACCTGATACTTTGGGTCGAAGGGATGGCGCGAAAGACGGAACACAATCCAAGGCATCATGACTGGGATGGTGCGGAATATGACGGGCCGAAGCCATTCGTCTGGCCGGCAGAGATCCACGTCGTCTGAGGATGGTTTGTCTGCCATGTCCCCGAGGTCGTGCAGTGCGTTGAAGGAAGCGTGCACTTGGGCTGAAAAGTGGCCGTTGACCGTCTCAAACTCGGCGGGCGGCTCCCTACACGGGAGGGGCGCGCCAGGCCGGTTGAGAAGCACCGGCATTGAAACCTCGAGTTCGCATGCGCCAAAGACCATCTTGTCGCATCCGGGCGGTAGGCGCGCATTGCAGGCCCGGACGTTTTCGACGAGGGATTCGAGAATGGCGTCTTTGGACGGCGGCGTGGCTATCCTTGACAATCATCCGTAACCATCTCAGGGAAGGCTCTCGATTTGGAACGCTGATTGGCCTCAAACTGGTCCCTTGCATCCCCTGTCTTCAACCCCCTCTCTTCTTCCTGCCTCTTCCTCTTCCTCCTCCCTCTTCCTCCCTCTTCATCCATCTTCCTCCCTCTTCCTCCCTCTTTCTCTAACTTGCTCTTGCTCTTCCTCTCTCTATCTTCCCTCATCTATTATCATGGCACTTCGTCAGCTGGCCTGTATGTACAAACTGTGGGATCGAATCGATCAACAGGGTTCAATCCCAACCAGGTACCGCAGCCTATTGGAGCATCGTCTGGTTATTGCGTGCAGGCGCCAGGACACGAGAGACTGACAGCCTCGTAAAGTCATTCGGCGTTGGTCCCTACTACTCCTTCTCCTCATTTTAACTGCCAATGCTCGCCAAAGGGTGTTCAAATCACTAACAGGAATGGGTGCGATTTTCACCAAAATCTGCTACGGTTTTGCATACGCCATTAACACCACTGCAGTGGTCCAAAACGAGGTGATTGGTACCGATAATCTTGATAGAGGATGGCCAGAAGTGCCAGACTCCACCTTTGAAATCTGACAGGTTGCGGGGACAGCCGAGGTAACCTCCGGACTAGGCAGCTGCAGAGCCCAGCAAGGCCAAAGAATCATTGGAACCAATCAGTGGTGGTTCTCCCGAAGACGCGAGTGCTTTGTTTGTTCGTAGTTGGTTCTTCAGCGTCTTCCTGTTCCGCAGCCCTGCCCCGTATGCACATCTTTCAGCCAATCGACTCGTCTATAAAAGGTGTTGGCGGCTGCACCCACAGTGTGTTGCAAGCCAACCACCATGGTTATGACATGCCAGGATGGAGGGGAAGAGGTAGGCTGATGCAGGCAGATGAAGAAAGTAGGCTAATGCAGGCAGATGAAGGAGGTCCATCGTGATCAGTTTGTCGTAATGGGATCACCAAACCGTGATTCAATAAGACAAGAGCGAGAGATCAGTGTCAGGACGGTCAACTTTTCTCGTAATCCGCCCAATTATATTCATCCTTTTAGCGCCGCCTCCCCACTCACCGTAATGCCTCCGTCCGAACGATATGGATATGGGAGCTGGTGGTTCAGTTTTTTGACCCTACCACGTGATTAAAAGACCCGTTTCCTGTCCTTCCCGCTCCCATAGATAAGAGCACTGAGGGCCAGACTAGTAGTTGGGTCGGTGACGACCAGCGAATCCCTGGTGTTGTATGTTTTCTTTTTGCTTTTTTTCCGCAATCCTTTTGTCACCTCATTGATTTCACATACATACTCGGATTGTTTCGCGCTGTGCTCTTCTTTTGTTGTTGTTGTTCCAATGTTATAAAGAGGGCAATTGGTCTGTGGTTCGAGTTTGGGTTAGTATGTCATCGGATTGATGTCAAACAGTGTGTTATTGGGTGTAGATGTTGCCGAAAACTTATTATAGTTTTTGTTTTGTTTGCATTATGCGAAAAGACGAATGTTACGATGGGGATGGCGCACCATAACTATTTACTATGCCTTCCTCGTTCCGGGAAAGCATGTTTTGCTTTGACTAGGTATGATAGCTCAACCGCGTCATAAGCCTCGCCCCATTCCTAAGGTAGGTATATATATACCAAAACGGCCCCAACCCGTCCGACCACAAACCATCTCCTTCAAGGAGCGCCTAGCCTTTTTCGAGAATCAATTGGCCTATCGTGCGTCTTCGTCTAACAGCACGTCCGGCACCCTAAACTCACCGGCGTTGCCCTTCCACACCGCCAAAACGCAGCTGATGGCTAGCCATCCAATACTTCTGTACACTCATGATGATCAGTCATCACTTCCTCTCAAGGAAAATAAGGCAGTAGAGCCACCATGTGCTTCAGTCCGCCATCTATGTCTCTCCGAATTGTCAATGACCGGTGTATACCCATGCGGTTTTTCATGTATAAAAGGTACTGGACTAGTATCAACCTGTGATCCCAAGTCGAACCACCATCATGTAAACAGCCATGCTGTTCAGATAACAACGACGCTCGTCGCCGTAACGACGAGACCGTGAACACTGAACAGCTGGAGAAACAACATGAACCCCAAGCGACTGTTGAAGTTCTCAATGCGGTTCTTATCCTTCGGTTCCAACGTCGTTCTAGCTTCTAGGTTGAGGCGTTCTTCCTTTTGCATCATCACAAAGCATCATCATACCTAATACCACACCAGACATTCACATACCACACCCGCACTCTACAACCCAGTATCATACGGAATGTAAGTCATCGTGAGCCATAGTGTAGTCCCCCAAGCATACAAGTTTCTGACGAAATCTTCTGCCCAGAAACGGCCAGTCCCGAGGCATCCGCAGCCACCATGTGCAACCGAATCAAAACGGTGCATTCCGTCTGTGGGCACATCACTCACAGCGGCACCACCTGTCAAGATGACGAGGCCAGCGATGCCGTCAGTGATGTCCGCAGCAATGTTGCCAGCGATGGCATCAGTGACGGCTCCTCCACTTCCCAAAGTTCGACGACGACCGACCGCAGGAGCATTAAAAAGAGCCGCCAATACTCAAAAAGGCCCAGCCGCTCAAAAGATTTTAAGCCTTCCAGGAAGTCCAAGCTCTCCAAACGCTCCAAGCGTACCGCAGCGGGAATATAGGGAGCGTAACAAGCCTTGTTGTATATCTATTGCAGAACTGTGAAACAAGCCCTGTTAAATTAACAAGGCTTGTTGGCTGAGGGAAGCCTCTGATTGGTCAGATTTTGGTGCAAAATAATAAAAGCCAAAGACCCCTATAAGGCCTTCTAAAGGTCCTTCTAAAGGTCCTTATAAGGGTCTTTAATTAGGGTCTTCCCAGTGGTCCTTTTAGTAGCCGTTTAAGATTTTGACTTCAAAATCCAGATGAGGGTATTCACACTTCCGCGCGCGAAACTTTTCGCGCGACGGAAAAAAAGCTGTCACCAGTTGGAATCGAACTGGCGATCACAAGGATGAGAGCGACGACAAGAACCATTGAGCCACTGGCCCAATTGATTGAAAGTGAGCTTCGTTCCTTTTTTTAATATAGGGTGAGATTTTCCTGGGAAGGAACTTTGGAATTCGGGAACTTGGAAAAATTTCGAAGGTACTTTCGAGGACGCTGAAGTAGTGTACTCCACATTTTCCAAGGAACTTTTAGCGACCGTCTACAGCGGGCATTTGGATTGGCCAATCAGGTACCTCCCTCGTTCAACAAGGCTTGTTAAATCAATAGGGCTTGTTAACTTTACAAGTCTTCTATGCCTTATTAAGGCTTAGAAGGCCTGTTCCCCGGCAGGTTTTCCCGCTACGGTACAAAGCGCACCGAAATCAAGGACGTCTCTCGGGACGAGCTGCCAACCTTCATGTCCCCAACCCAGTATTCCCAAGTCCAACAAAGAAAGAGAACCGACATCTTCGGCTCCTGGGTCGACATCTTGATCCAAGGGTCTCGTTCCGCAAGAGCCCAGACTACTTGCGGCCAGCCTCTCATGACCGTAACCGAGATTCAATTCGGCTTCTGCCCATCGTCTTTTGAGTACTACAACAACCATGCTTCCAGCCTCGACATGGACTTGGGGATCAAAGAGTACCAAGCAACGCAATCTCTCGGAGTGGTTCTTGCTTACTAGAGGTACAAGAACCGCCGGGGATTGACGACGCCGGCTGATGCCGGGGAGGTGCCTGGGGCCTTCCTTTTCGGAGATGACAATGACGACAACGCCGAGAGCACGAGCGAGGAGGTGGACGGGGAGATGCTGGGTAGGGAGGAATTGGTGATGCTTTGCCGCGCTTTGGGAGGAGATGGGGATCGAAGTGGGGGAATACCCAAAACACTTGAAAAGCTCCAGCAGATCCGGAGGGAGACGCTGGAGTGGGCGATGAGGGGAGATGAGAAGAGAGAGGAGAAAGAGGCAATTGCCAGGGAGGAGAGGAGAATCCGACGCCAAGAGAGGGAACGGAAGAGGAGGGAAAAAGAGAGGAAGTTGAAGGAGGTGAGGCGTGTTGAAAGAGCAAAAGAGCGGGCTAGACAAGAGAGACGGGAGAGTAGGGCGCGCAGAAAGAGGGCCGAAAAGGAAGCAGTAGAGAAGGCAGAGGAGGAAGACAACGTGAAGAACGACACAGCGGCCGATACCTCGGACGACACGGCGGATAACACAACGGACTGTGACAACAAAAAGGACGACAAGGTCGAGAAGCAGAAAAACGTCAACGCCGACAATAGTATAAAGAAGGGAACAAAGCTTAAAGAGGAAGCAAACGAATTTAGCTACAGGAAAGAAAAGGAAATGGAGGAGGCAAAGAATCAGCCCGTGAGGCAGTCGAGAACCCAACCGACGAGTACGCCTATGACTCTGCCGCAGCAAAGTCATTTAGGAGGCAGAAACGATTCCCATCATAAAAGATCCATGCTCTCCAGCAGCAACCATTCGCCAATAGGAAAGCCCGTGGAGCGCCAAAAGACAACCCAAGGAGTAAAGGTCCAGTCGTCAAGACGGTTAGCGACCCAACAGAATATATCCCTTCCTCCGCCGGGAGACAAGCGTCCGGGGGTCGTCAACGACGCTTGCCACGAGGGCGTTGCCGGCAGAAAGGAAAACACTTCAACCGCTCGGACACCGATATTGAAGCCCTCCCAACTCACAACCAAGCCACCAAACCATTGCAAAACTCCGGTGGTAGAACCCTCTCGATCGACTCCGAGTTTGCCGGTTCAAAGACCGGGATCAAAGACCTCCCAGCTCAGTTCCAATCCGCCAAAGAATGAGGACAAGCCGGCACAAGGGCCCTCTCGGCTGGACCCCAGTTTGCCGATTCAGGTACGGAGATTGAAGCCCACTCGATCGATCCTCAGCCTGTCCGGTAATAAGGGTACTCGGCATTACAACCCCGTCCGGAGACGGAAGAGCGTAACGTGGGCGGCGTCTCCGGTTTTGAATGCCATCAGATGGATCGAATCGAGAGAGGAGTTAAGGGAAGCGGAGGAGGAGGAGGCGGCCCGGAGAGGATACAGGCCCCCGTACGTATCTGAAGATGAGACGTCAGAATGGGGCGGTTCGTGTACCTGTTCTCAAGGGAAGAAAGAGGAAGTATCGCAACCTGTGCCGGAATCCTCAGAGCCCCAAGCTCCCCGACGTCTCTCGAATCCTCCGGTACAGACATCAGAGACATCGCCTGGAGTGTCGGCGTCGTCAGGAACTGAATATAACTTAGCTCAACACCAAAGGGACAGCTTTCCAGCCGCACCAGTTCCGGAAACGTCCTTGAGGCGCCAGGGGGCCATCAAGGTGAAGGAAACAGGAGAGAAGATGATTCTTCCTAAACTGGAGGGCGGTTCCTTTACGGAAGAAAAAATTTCGACGCCAAACCACACGCCGGAACCCGGAGCCTTTCCATCTGTGGTGCCGCTGAAGGGAGATGGCGTAGCCCGGGACGAGAAGACCCTCAACCTGAAGAATGAGGACAAGATACCGACACAAGGAAACTCGAACTACTCTTCCAACGTCAATGCCGGCTCCATGTCTCACCACGAGAGACAACCACCGGGACCTGATGACACGCCCCGATCCTCCTCTCAACCCGAGCATCTTTCCTTCAGGGAGAGGCTTGACATCTTCAATCGGCAATCGGACCCGCCAGCGCGCTCGAAAAGGCCCGCGTCCGAAATGGTCGAGCCGAGTACCTCACCTCCGCCGACTTTCCAAAGAACGAATACATGTACCCACCAAAGGCCCTCAGGCAGCAACGAGAACTTGACCCACAGTGTAGCAGAAGCGGAGTCATCAGTCTCCATTACGAGCACCAAAACAGAGTACTCTCGCAGCGCCGAGTCCGAAGTGTGGGAGCAGTTTCTCGAGACGGGCTCTCCAGATATGTTCCTGGCTGCCGCTGCCCCAGGTAGTGGGCATCAGTATTGCGCATGTTCGAGTTGTGTTTGGGCGCTGACGAGCCGTGCTGGCCAGGAGTAGAGGGGAGATAGTCAGATCACCGCGGGGACGGGTGAGTGGCGTTGTCGTCGATGGCGACGGCCCGGAGACAGAAGGCTCGGTCGGCTCGCCATGTGGGTTTGTACTGGTCTGCAGATGACTTGTTAGCTTGAGGCAAGGGAAGCAATAGGAGACAGCTGGAGACGGGTCTGCGGGAGGGGTTGACTCGGCGGGCGGCACGTTGGAATAAGATAAGTTGCAGTAGATCGTGCGCCTGAAACGGAAAGGATTCATCGTCGCCGAGGGAAGAGAAGATGCAAACCGACGTGTGCAAGTAAACCATGAAGTGATTTCTTTTCACGTGCCAGTGACGGTATTGTTTGGTTTAAAAGCGAGGGACGGCGAGTTGCGACAGCGGAGCGTGAGAGCGATGCGATGGCATGTGCGTTACCTCACTAACAAACCTGCAAAATTGGGTGCATTCCTGATACGGTAATAGCGCGTTGTGCAGTAACTGAACTTGTACGACCATAACGGCAGGCACGAACATTTCGAATCCGAATCAGTTACTCCACTAACATGTTGTCACCGAGACGTGTAGTACAAGAGATAGCGTCGTAGCTCAGTCGGCCGTCCCGTTGCCGTTGACAGAGACACGCATTTGCACATCTTGCCACTGTGTTTTTGGTTCATTTAGGGTGTGTTTCTTTCCTTTCTTGAACGGATGAGAAGCATTATAGATGGATGTTGTCAAACGATGTTGTCGGACATGGGTTGGAGTTTCGACTCGCTGGCAATTTGGCACGGTTGAAGATGCTTTGTTACCCCCGTGAGCCGCAGAGGCTTATTTTGACGTTGGATCATTGTCCTTCTACGAGACACTTCAGACAAACTAGTACCCAATATGAATTAGACAAGCTCCGTAAAAGATCTACAAAGGTTTTATGAACCCCAGTTGCGTTCTAATGCAGCATTGTCGTCGAGTGTCTCGAGGTCTTCATTTGACTGTATGTTCTTCGGTAGCACCGTCCACCCTTGATTTGTTTTCCTGACCCGTCAGGGACTTCGTCGGCCATTACAATATCTCTCCAGGGATGACTAGAAGAGTCGTATATAGCCATGTTTTGTCAAGATTTGGTTGCCGTTTGGTTTCCCAAGGTTATACCATCGACATCGTCAACCCATTGGCCCTCAGTTCTTTGCCAGTTCCATTAACGTCAGCGTTCATGGCACAATGGCGTTGGTCTCAGAGAACCTTGATCCTATACCTTCCATTTCGTTCGGACGCTGTCCGAGTATCATTATCGCACACCCTTCTTACAGATCATGAACAGTGATGCTGTTCACCGCTGTTCAGGCTTTCGGGCAAACAACAACACCAGTCGCCATAGCGACGACCATGGTGACCGTCAGCGACCAGAGACCTTAACGTCGAGTATATCCCATGACTTCTGATGCTTGTACAGGATGGACACTTCCTCTCTCTCCATCATCATCACAACGCCAAACTGGTCAAGCTGATGAACCATATTGCTCACCAACGTCACCATACCATCAATACCGCAACGACTATCATTGCGCCTTGCATCACAAAGCAAAACCTGATATAGACTTGTCCAATCCGGCAAAATGTTCGACCGTTTGCTAAAGGCCTTCAGCCCACGCGACAAAAAGTCCGAGAGTCGACCTCTACTTCGGTTCACCGTCCGCGGTCGGAAAACCCACGATGGCAAGCATCCAGAGAGATCTCGGCTGAGAAGGTGGCCACAGTTGGCATCGGCGCCGGCCCCAAACCCAGCACTCGAAAGAAGCCAGGATGATAGTCTCTCTGCCACTTATCAATCCGGATACTTGCCCTCAGTCGACATCCATCGCCATGGAGAGGAGCAATACCCCAAAGGAGACTCCCCATTAATCAATGCCCTCAGAGAACGGTCCAGGTCCTCTCCGCCTCCTAGGACACGAGCACCGACGCCTCACCCGAATGCCTCAAAGCCACACAATTTGAGGAGGGAGAAGACGGTGCGTTGGGGATCTCCTCTAGAAGTTCGCCTGGGGACAGCCGCTGAAGAGGAGGGAAAGACAACGACAGATGGGAACGATCCAACCGCTCCGACGAAAAAGCCAACCACTCGGACAACTCAAAGAGATGGGGATACACCGAGCGGCTATTCGGCCATGGAAGAGGAGGAGGTGAGAGTAACAGCCAACGAAGCCCGACCGTTGCAATCATTGCGCCGAAACAGGCGCTCAAGCATCCCAAGGCCAAAGCCTCAAGTCTCGAACCCGAACTCATCAAAGCCGACTGCCCTTGCTGCCGACACTCAGAAACATATGCCGGCGCCTTTATGCATCCCAACCAAGCGCCAGAGCCGGGCTGAACCCGTGCCCTCGTTCGCCTCTGTTCCCGTCATCAATGTGAGTAACCCCAATAATACCTCTTGGAAAGATCAACCATACTAACCTTTTACCTCCCAGGAAAAGCCCAAAGACAAGTCTTCTACCACAGATTCGTCCAGGAAGAAGGAGTCGACAAACGCAGAACCCGGCTACAACCGTAATACCAGATCATTTCGGGAATATTCCTTCGAGAAGAAGCCCGAAGTTCTCCCCACCAGCTCTCGCTTTTCCCGCCTACGCCACGACGCCACCAAGACAGACAGCAACGCGGTGCCATCTAAGCCAACCTCGTACCTGAAGTGCGAGCCTAGACGTCCTCGTTTCGCCAATGCCGTCAGGACCCAGACTGCCAACGTTGTCAAGCCAACTGTTGCATTGGCCAAGTCTTGCACAACTCCGGCTGTTCAAGACGCAAAAGGCTTTTGGAAGGAAGTTGATAGTAATGATAATGGCGATAGTGTTGCTTTCCCTTGTCGCTCCAAGCACGGCATAGTGAAGACATCCCATGGAAAGAGTCCATTAGTTCTAAAGCCTGTTATTGTGAAGGCGTCCGATAATAGTGCTCCATCCAAGCCCCCCGCGTCCGCGATCCCAGTCTCGTATTCAAGTTCGTCGTTCCACGCGGCCAAGAGCTTTTGGAGCGAGCTTAGTACCACTAGCAGTTGTGATGCCGTTGTATCCGGTTCTAGCGGTAAATCATCTGTTATTCGCGATGTGTGCAAGACCTCAAAGGTCGTCGAGTTGTCGGCCTACACTGCCTCGACTTCGAACTCCAACCAAAGGGCGATGAAGAAGCAAACCAACAATGCCGTCGACCAGGCCAAAGCAATTAGTCGCAGCCGTATTCCCAGGGCCAGATCAACAGTCATCGCTTCCACCAAGACTGAGAGTGGCCTTTCCCAGACCGCCGCAAGCTCAGTTGCGTCATATTACACAACCAAAACCCATCTTGCTCCCAGCAACGTCGGCGGTTCAACCACCAGCGCTACCGCTTCCGTCGCCACTTCCAGCTCCATGCAAGCAGATTATACACCTTCGATTCAGTCCCAGCTATGGAACGACCTCATGGACTTCTGCACTCCAGACCGAGATCCAGAATCGAAGTTGTCTTCCTGCGCGCCATACTGCGCCTGCGACGACTGCCTCTGGCAAAACGAGATCGAAGTTGATCTGTCCAGCACGGTGGCTCGTGTTGGCAGGCGGTAGAAGCCCGGTGGGGAGTAGACGATTGGAGGACAAGGGAGAATATGGGACCATGGATGGGAGCTCGAATCAATCGACGGTTGGAACGAGGAATTTGGTAAATGGGGATGGATTGTTCGGCGCTACGAGTCTCGGTCGGGCAATCGTGCAGTCGGGTGGTCGGTTCGGCGGTTCGGCGGTTCGGCGGTTGGGTCGCTCGGGAAGAGAAAGAGTTCGCTGTCTAGAGGTATGGATGAGAATTTCGAAACATGGTTCGGCAAAATTGTTTGTATGAAGGGAGGGAAGGAAGGGGTCGGGTTCATGCCTGCAGGGTGGAGACGGATAACAGCGGGAGAAGATGCGGCTCCTCATCTGCATCACGCAGGAACATTTTCAGCGGGAAGGACCGAAGGAGTGGTGGATGGTTGGAGGCCGCAGTCGATAAGTAGAGGTACCTAGAAACCATAGAAGCCGGGTACCCCGTCGGGACCGAAAGCGGACGGGACTGGGAAGGAGACAGGTAACACTACAACCCGGAAATTCTCAAATGTTAGCCTGAGGAAGGAACGTTGTATACCGTGAGTAGTAAGCAGCAACTGATGATGGCATCTGCGAGTGAGGATGATAAGGTACCTCTACTCATGCTTAATAACCATAACTCCTACATTCCCATCGATTAAATCCGCTCATTTTGTGTGTCTCTTGTTCCTCTCTCGTAACCTCGCTTAGTAGGTTAGCCAGGCGGATAAGTAAATGAAGCAACCCATAGAGGAAAAGGAGCAAAAAAAGAGGAGTGAGCGTGGTTCGAACGCAGGACGTGCCGTGACAACTGGAAAGGAGTAGAAGAGCCTTATTTGCGTAGCCGGAAGACGCCAGCTGTCAACACTAGCTGTTAGACAAACTTACAGGCACACTTGTACTCTGGAATAGCTGGCCCTGCCACTAGGCAGGTGCCAACGGCCTGGAGAGGGGGTAGGGGAAGGGATACGGGGTAGGCCTTCGTCTGACAGCCCCGGCAATTTGAAGTTGAGCGACGCATCACGCCGCTCGACCACGAGCCCACTGAATTGTTGAAAACCTGGTCCGAACCTTTTGTTTATCAACCAGCCTTAGCAATATACATCAGACGAACACTCGGTGGGGATTGCTTTTGGAGAACTCGAGATGAACGGGACGTACTTTCCACACGAAGATGTATCTTTTGCACCCGACGTGCCTGCACGCTCTTTCCACCAGTGTCAACTCAGGTAATGGCTACCTAAGAATTGGCCAGCTGCTCCTGCTTCAATGACCGTCTGCGCCTTCCGTCCAGCATTTGTCTACATCACCAATGTACCATGCAGTTACACCTTCTCGTGCAGCACGTCATACCTTCGCGATCTTTTGCGGACGAACGCTGTGGGGTGCTGAACCCGCCTGCCATGTCCCTCATTCTGGCACGTTCTTCCTCTTTGCAAGGAATGATGGCCGCATCGACCATTCATCAACCTATCCCTCTTCCTTTCTGTTTCATAACATCACCTCCGCTTCTTTGGTCTTCTTCGCCTCCGATACATGGTGCCCTTTGTGGATGTCGCTCCTGCCACTTCCCGATCAAGATAGTGCACTATCTGGAGGCCACCCGGACAATTAGCAATCAAGATCAAGTTGAATCTCATTCAAGGATTCCTACCGCGACACTCGACTCCACGCCAACCACTTCGCTGATCGTCATCGCCGACAACATCGACACCACCGCAATATGAACTAGCTACCGCTTCTTTAGGCTGCCAAGTATCAAACGTCTGAATTTGTTGTGTCATGTCGCTTTCAACTAACTGATTGGTCTACAAATAGTATCAACGGCCTCACCACCTGACGACGGCGCGACACGCCACACGATAAGCGATCTCGATGGCATCCTACTCGCATCATCACGTTCCCACTTTACGCAGCAGTATACCACGCTAGATTGTCGACCGAGAAATCGGCCAACGGTGTCAGAGAAGGACGAGCCTCAAGTGTCAGTAAGCACACAGCTAAAATAGAGTACGGGGCAGTCATGCTGCGCAAGAAAGCAGCGCCCATGTGAGCCAGTGGCCTGGATACGGGTCAGATCCGAGCGGACATACGGAAACCGGGAGCACCCTTTGGAGAGCACGAATGCAGCGGATCAGGCCAAGCGGCGCACCTCCGGACATGTACGTCGACCAACAAGTGGAATCCCATGTCTCACACCACCAAATCCCATCAAGCAGGCCGCGAATTAATGGCATTGTTGCCATGGGGTTCTATGAGATGGATCACGAAAGATGATGAGAATGATGATGATGTGTATTGAGGGATCCAGCTATCTGAAGCTGGAGGGGATCACCAGCTATATAGAGCTGGTGATACAAAGAGGAGGAAGGTCTGCAAAGGAGGGGATTCTGGGAGGTGCCAGATCCGCTGTCAAAGGAGGGTTGCAGGGCAAAGGCCCTGCAGCGCAAAGGACTAGCGGTCTGTGCAGCAAACGCCCAGAATCTTCTCACAGGTTCTCGTCCTTTATTTCCTTCCATGACATGCTAATACTCCGCTCCGCCGATCCTTGGAGAGCTGGCTACCGCGTTCGTGATCCTACCGAGCATGATGGTGGGAATCGACACGGAGCGTGGATGGGCGACTTGGTATGTCTTCTTTTCTTCTTTTGTGTCATCATTTTCCGTACCTCCTCGGAACCAAGCGGTTCCGGCCCCGCCGGCGCAAGTCAGATGGACTAGACATGGGTTTACCGAAGCGAGGCGATGGGTGCTGGCGGCCCGGGAAAGGGCTGATGGAGACTTTTGGTCCCCGACTTGATAATTCTGTGGAGGTCAGTCAGGTCACCTCCAGTGGGATGGTGAGGTCAAAACACAGTTACACTAACAGAGAGTCAAGGAAGTGGATGCCTCCCTTCCGAAGAGTTTCGGACTGGAGATCGACTGCCTTGCCGTGGTTCGACGGGAGAGTATACGTTGGACATGTCTTAACAGTCTCGTGAAACCATGATGCGACCGCGATGCGAACAGGTAGCACCCGACGGATGGAAGCAGTGGATTTGTTGGTGTCATCGGAGACTGTTGACTCAACTGAGACGAACGACTCGATCGAAAATCCGAGACAGCCAATGTTAGCTGCAGTGTCACGGGAAGACACCAGACATTAGCGGCTTCGAATTCGATGATATATGAGGAGCTTGACTTCCCGCACCGTCCCTTTTGACTTGATGCACCCTTTTTGACTTGGCGCACCGCCCTGGCAGCTGATATAGTTTTTAATCGTTTTTATATGAAAATTTCGATATTTTCAATGTTTTGAGTACAGCAACTAAGTCGATCGCTGTCGCTGTCGCAGTCGCTATTACGGTCGCTACCGTAGTCGCTATCATGGTAATACGGTCGCTATCGCTAGCAATGACGGTATAGAAACTAATTTAAATTGTATTGTGTTGAAATGTGGCTTTGACTGTGCGAGAAAATATCGTTTGCCGGTAGCTGAATATTTAAAACATTTTACGGATTGATTTTACTATACAAAACGGGGTGCTTTACATATCAGCTGTCATTCAGCTGTCGGGTGGAGTAAGTGCGGTGCATCAAGTCAAAAAAGGGTGCGCGAAGACATTAGGGGCGGTGCGGGAAGTTAAGCTCTATATGAGAGAGCTTCCAACTTGCCATCTTGCCGTTTTCGGGCAGATGGACTTCCTCCTCGCCGGTCGAGCGATGAGTGATCGGAGGGAGTGCTTGAGATGAGCACGTGGGGATTTCGGGGGAGGGGGAGGTCGGACAGGGATTGTGCAAAAGGGCAATTAAACCCCTGACTTCGATTTCCATGTGGTAAACAAGGTCTGGAAATCCTCGATTTAAGGGTTCAGTGTCCCATTCCTCCTCAAACCTCACGAGCAGAATCTCTGGACATCTATCGGAAGTCAAGCGATTGGTCGGAGCCGGATTATTCTTATACCTTGTGGGAGCTCTGGACGGCCCTTTTAGGCTTCCGTCGCATTTTGCGATCTGAGGTGGTAGCGCCATGGATCTGAATCGATTTTGCCCCCAACCCAAAAGTATGCGGATATCTTCCTTGCAATTCCGGTGTTGTGGTGCTAACGTACATGATTAGCTCGTGGCGCCGAGAAGTTGTGGCTTTTGTGCATCGCAATTGCCATGGTCATCGAATCAGATTCGTGAACGCACTCCCCGTCAGCTGGCGAAGCGACACCATCGTTAATCTAGAACACTGCGTCGCACGAATAGAAGCAAGCCACCAGTAACCATAGTATGACGCTCGCAATGGTGCATTGCATGAGTGAGGATTTCTTCGAATGCACATGCCTCCTCGCTGACGACATACAGGAGTTTGACAGCCGCCGAGCAGAGAGGCAGATCATCACCACTTTTGTCAGATTGGCACGTAGGGTGGAGATTAAAAGGTATGTAATAAAAGGTGATTAATTCTAATAATCCTTATCTCTATCCTTCTCGAAAATTACCAGGGTTTAAGTACAAGATCTAGGGATATTAGGAGGCTAGTCCTTATACGGTAATATTGTTAAACAATTCAAATATCGAATTATAAATATAAGAGGATTTCTATACCGTATATATAATATATAAGGTTATCTAAATAAGGAGGTATATATTAGACTAGAAGTCTAACTATCTATATACACCCTAATAATTTAATATACCTCCTTAATTAAAGATTTTAAGGTAAAGTTAGAAAGAAAATAACTGTTAAATATATAAAGCTATTCCTAAATTTTAATCGTCTACTACGTCCAAATCCAATATAAAACCCTTATCTTAATCCTTCTTATCCTTTAAAATATCTTTAATAGTTTCTATTCCTAGTATTCTTCTAAATTTTATATATTTATCTACTAATAAAATTTTTATTAAACTATTTACTAATATTTTCTTTATTTTATAATAATCGATTTTAATAAATCCTTTTTAAATCTCCTATTGTAACTAATAATTATAAATATTAATATAACGCAACTTAGTAGTTAAATTATTATTTTTAATAATAATAAAACGGATTGTTTATTAATTATTATATTAAATCGTAGGAATTAAATTAATAAAGTTTATTAATTTTTTAATTAGTCTAGCTGTAAAAATCGCTTTTTTAATAACGAATCCTAAAGCTAATAATTCTACTTCTATTATTAAAATTATAACTATCGCTTATTTAATAGCTCCCTAATATATAAATCCCTTAAATAATTTAATTATAAAATTTTATAAATTTTTATAATCGAAGCGATTATTTATAAAAGAGGTATTTAATATTACTTCGAATATATTACCACCCCCTAAAGCTATAGCAAATTCTCTAGTAATATAAAGGTAGTACAATACTTTATCTATAACCTTATAATAATCTAACCTAGGGTTATAATAGTAATAAACTAATTTATTTACTACGAAGGCAATATTTAATCTAATAATAATTGTAATATATAATATAGAACCGATCTTAATTTAATATTAATAAATAAATTTCCCTAAAGCCTTATTCTTATAGAATATTAATTCCTAATTAATTATAGGAATAAAAATAATATATTAATTATTAATAAGGGCGTAAATTTTTTTAAAATACGATCGTTAGAATAATTATATTTTCTTTTACTCTCGGTTCCTAATTATTTTAATACTAAAGAACTATTATAACTTATTTCCCCTAATAAAGTAATACCGTTATTTTAAATCGGTTATATACTATTTAACTTCTACTTTTCGTCTTTTAAAATAAATGAAAATAATATTATCTATATAATAGAAAATAAAAATACCGTTTTTAATAAGAATATAAGGCTCTTTAAAGATAAATTTAAAACTATTATCGGTAAAAGTACTAATTAATTCTTATTACTATAATAATGGCAATTTTGTAATCTATAGAATACTTTATAAAATTGTAAAACTTTACCTTCTTTCTAATACCTTAGCAATATTTTTATAAAGATTTCTTTATTAAAATTAGCGTTAATAGAGGTATTAACTATATTATATTATATAAATTCAAAATTAAAACAAATAACGATAGTTATAATAATTCGGAAAAAACGCTTAAAGAATATTGAAATATATATTTCCTATCCTATTTTTTACTACTAATCTCCTTGTATAATAAATTTTACTTTAACCTTCTTAAATTTACTATTTTTAAAAAACTTATATAAATATACCTATATATAATCGAAAATCTATTTACTTCGAACTTTAAATTCGTTACTATCGATTTCGACCCAAATCTTTATTTCTTAATAATTTTTTAAATATTCTTATTTAATATTAAAAAACTACTATCGAAAAAAATAATTATTAAAGTTTTAATATTATTTTAATAGTAGTAGAAAGTTATACTAATATATAGTATTAAATTTATTGTTTTTAATAAAGCGGTTAAATTAAGTTTTTGTAATAATATCCCTTTTATAAAGGGCGGTAGGCTAATATAAACAGCTGGTATTAAACGCTACCTTCCAAAGGGTAAAACCTTCTATAATAATATCCTTTAAATAATTATTTTAGAAAAGCCCAAAAAAGAAGGATAATAAAAATAATATATTAAGAAGAAAAGGATAATTAAAAATATAATTAAATAATATTTTTATCGCGTTATAACGTTTTATTCCCTATATCTCCTCATTATCCTCCTAATCTACTAATAAAATAAAAAATCGTTCTAAGAATTCGTTTATATTAGTATTTTTAAAATCTATTTAGCTATTAAAGTAATTATAAGTTTCTTAAAATTAATTAATTTATATAAATAAATTTATAAATTCGTTAAAAGTAATTTTAAAAATAATTCTTTCCTTTAGTACATCCCTTATAAAGGTAATATTTTTATTAAAAATTATATTTCTCGTATTAATTATTTAATTAATATAAAAGTTCTAAATTCAATAAATAGAAGAAAATAAATACCTAATAAAGTAGCCGATCTATACTTTTAAATTATACTTCTTTCGCCTTTTTTTCTTAAACTAAATAATAATAATTATAATATAAACTTTATAACTATAAACCTTAAAATATAATAAATCTAATTTATATAGAATTGTAACGGGTCTGCAAGAGTAAGGCACAGCGAGCAGTCGTATAATAGTTAAAATGCTATATTTAACAAGGAAGAAAAGGAAGGAAAGACTGCACAGAAGATGCAGTCTAGAACGAGGGTTTTATACACCACCGTACCAAGGCCGGGGCAACCGAGCCAGAGCCTCGCAAATTATAACCTAATATCAACCAAGTTATAACCCCAGGGCGCTAGCCCTATAATATTACCCCCCTACTCCCCCTTAAGGAGCGCGGCCCTACGTACAAACGATCACGGCACAGCTAAAATTACACGAGAAAAAACGAAAATCCAGCCCTAATCACTCCTAACCTAACGCATAAAATAGGGAAGAAATCAATAACACCAAAAAATATTAATAACTAAGCCCCCAAACCATCGCTACACAATCACCTACTCCCTACCCGGGTCGGTATAACCTATCACACACCCTCACAAAACTATACCTATCGCAAAATATTAAGACTAAATTAAGGAACATATTTAAACCGCGCCTATCTAAGGCCCAACCGCCGTAATATATTAATAATTAATACCGGAAATAATTAAAACACAATC
Source organism: Copromyces sp. CBS 386.78 (assembly GCA_030685235.1). Classification (NCBI taxonomy): domain Eukaryota; kingdom Fungi; phylum Ascomycota; class Sordariomycetes; order Sordariales; family Sordariaceae; genus Copromyces; species Copromyces sp. CBS 386.78. Next base: position 456,835 of record MU839085.1, read on the forward strand.
ATCACCTAATACTTCGTATCGCTCTACTTCCCTTGCTAATAAGAGCCCATATTACCACCGTAACTATACTATCGCATATATCCCTCGCTAAGGATAGGCTTAATAATTATAATATTTACGAATAATATAATATCTACCGCCCTCCTATAATTATATTTTATAGCAAATCCTCCTCTTCAAACGAAAAAAACACACGTAAAGGGGTAGAAAAAAATTAACCGGCCGTCTAACCAATAGACGCCGTACTCAAATAGTTATAGGGGTCCCTCCTATACAGACGTATAAACCTCCCTCCACTATAATATTATTAAGGCAGCCTAATAAGGCATCGCTCAATTTAAATCCTCCTCTTAACTATTATCGTCGTAACTACCTACGCCTCTAATCGAATTAAGTTATACGTTATTTATCCTCGTCTTTTTATACTATTTAAATTAATGGGAGCTACTCCCACAACTAGTATACTTGCCCTCCCTCTTCTATTTATTCTTCTACTTTTACAACGGAGAAGAAGCGGCGAAACGGGCTGTCGAAACGTTAATAAAAGTATTTATAAAATTACTAACGTTATTATTAACCGGGGCCTACCTTAATAAGGAGGCGGAAGAGGCTAAAAAAGAATTATTATTAAATCGGCGGAAATACATAAATAATTCTAAATATTACTCCGGCACGTCGGTACAGTCGGCGAAGCAATACTTTTAATCGTTATTAAAAGCAGTAGTAAACTAGCTAACCTTAATAGAATCCGGCTACAAATTTACGCGAACGTAATATAATACCTCTTTAAAGCGAATGAAAAAAGGCGCTATTAATTCACTACCCTTCTAGCGAAGGCGGTAAAACTCTTATCTAACTCTTTTAATAATATTAAAATCGCTATATATAAGTCTGAACTTCTCAATAAACTCGTCGGGCGTACAATTTCTAACGCTAGCAAAAGCGACTAGCGCCTTCTTAATGGTAAACGATAAATAGGCGAATAAATAGTAGAATTACGCTTCCAAATCGCCAATAGCGAGACCATCAACATAGAACTTAGCTTACGCACTAAGTACCTATATCTCAAAATCTACTTTATCCCTAAAAAATTTTTCGAGGTAGGGGAGGATTAGCTTCTTAAGCAGCGAATCGAACAAAGGGGAGGGAACTTTAAGAGCGGCAATCTCAATAATAATCTACTCAATAAACGAAGCAAATTATCAGTACCATTCCTAGGAGTTCGGCGACCATAGGATCTAGGGGAGGGATTACTAGGACATTATAATAGCGGGAGACTCTTAAGGCGTACCGGCGAACGAAGGGCGACGGAATATTAAAAAGAAGGTTAAATATAATATAACGGGTCTACAAGAATAAAGCACAGCGAGCAGTCGTATAATAGTTGAAATACTATATTTAACAAGGAAGAAAAGGAAGGAAAGACTACACAGAAGGTACAATCTGGAACGAGGGTTTTATACACCACCGTACTAAGGCCGGGGCAGCCGAGCCAGAGCCTCGCAGGTCATGACCTAGTATCAACCAGGTTACAACCCCAGGGCGCTAGCCCTATGACAAGAATTATAAAACCGCGTTAGTAGGTAATAACTATATAGAAATATTCGTATAGGGATTTCCAATTGTAAAAGTAGCAAAGGGATTTATTAGCGAAATATATAACTATAAAAATAATTTCTAATTATATATCTTTTAAAATCTTTAAACTCTAAGCTATTACCCTCTCTTTCTCCTTAATTACACCCCCTAAGCATTCAACCCCGCCATTTTAAACCTAAATATTAAATACGCAAACTTCGACTTAAACTCCTCTAATAATAAAAAAATCTTCTACAATTTAAAATCTAATAATCTCATTATCGTATTCGACGTATCGTAGCTTAATATTACATCGGTTTTCGAAAATAATAAACAAATCGGTTAAAATAATAATAAAAAATACTATTATCCTATCTTTAAAATAATAATCCCAAATATAACCGGTATACCAATAAATAATAAATATAATATTAATATAACTTATTTTACTAGGTTCGAAATCGAAGAAATTAATAATTAATCTTTCCCCTAAACTATTACCTCGTAATTTATACCGTCGTATAACTTACCGTTTAATCTTTAAAATAATATATATATTATACTAAACGGTTAATAGTCCTTTAAAATATATTCTTTGAATATTATAAAAATAATTAAATATTTAAGGATTATAATAACTAAAACGATAATATTAAAGGTAACTACTCTTCTTATAATATTTACAACTAGTATAGGAATTAAATTAATTCCTTTTTATAAAGAAATTAACCTATATTTCAATAAAGGAAAAATCTTCGAAAATCATTTAACCGTATCGTATAAATAACTTATAAAAGAACGTATAATTTAAAGATCGTAAATAATTATTAAGTAGCTTATAATCCTAATAATACCTTTACCGTCGTAAAAACTAAAGAAATATAAAATTAATTAAAAAATCTAATATAAAAACTATATTCTTTAATTTTAACCTCTTTAAACCGTTCTTACCTTAAATAATAATATCGATCGTTCTATACCCTTAAATTAATATAATTAAATTACCAACCCAAAGATCTTCTCCGTAAAAGGCTCGTCGAAATAAAATAAAGCAGGAAATCTCATTAAAAACGTATATCGAACTTCCAAAATCGAAAATCGTACAATTTTTAAATAAATAAATCGCATCCTCGCCTTCCCCTATTTAGAAGGCTACCTAATTAATATTAAAAATAATATAATAAACACCTTCGTATATAGATTAATTTTAAGAATTATTATTATCAATATTATTAATTTCTTAATCCGCTTAATAATCTTCGTCGCTACTAAAATCGTTATTAAATTCCTCCGTAAAAGGAATACTATATTATTTTACCAACTATTTACAAAAGACTTTAATTTTACAACGGAACTAATTATTAATTTAAAAATTCTTCTTAATAATCTTATAAATATCTTAATTTCCTTTCTAATTAATTTTTACCAAATAAAAGAAAAAATACCAATATTTCTTAAATAAATAGATACTTCGCTTACAAACTTTATAACGAAGAAAAGAATCGGCTAAATTAACCTATTTCCTCTTATTTTATTTTATTTTATCTTAATAAAAATTCTTATTATTAATTTTACTTTTATTTAAAGTTAATCCAAATCCAAAACCTCCCCTCTTAATATTTTAAACTTATGACAGGGCAGCAGTGCATCTAACTGCCGAGCCAAACCTACCTATAAAAGATAGGACGATATTCGCTTGCCAACGAACATCGGGATACACAACTATATACCTTGGTCACAGGGTAATCCTGTGACACTACCTTCCCTCAAAAGAGGCTCTGCAAGAGCTGATATACGGCGAAAGGCAGCTCTCACTTAGGAGTCATCCGTAGATGCCCGACTGCGAAGGGTAGGTATATAATACTACCTAAAAGATGCAGCACATCTTTCCAATGGGTTCGTTGACCGGGCATATTGGTTGCTGCGGTTGCATTGTCTTCGTGCGAATGATTCCAAGGTTGCTCGCTGATGGGAACCTCAAACTGTCTACTATGGACGGAATGCAGCATCGAAAAACCCGCCCTCAATTGCCCCGGCCGGGAATCGAACCCACCGTGGTAAGCGAACATACTATGACAGGGCAGCAGTGCATCTAACCGCCGAGCCAAACCTACCTATAAAAGATAGGACGATATTCGCTTGCCAACGAACATCGGGATACACAACTATATACCTTGGTCACAGGGTAATCTTGTGACAAAACTTTATTCGTTAATATAGTAGGGGTCTTTTCGTAAATTTCTATCCTTCGAAAATTTCTAAAAACTATACGAAAGTCTAATACGTTCTCTTTAATTTAAATAAAATAATAATAACTAACGCCGGCTACCTATAAAGGGCGGACTATACTAAAATATATAAATAAATTATTAAATTAAATATTAATTTAAATAATTTTAAAGATTTTATAGCGCTTAATTAGTACTATAAAAACATCCTATCTATTAATCCACTTTACTATACCTTCCTTAACTACTTTATAAAGGATTTTAAAATAATCGTAATAAACCCAACGAATATCTACTTAAATATTAATAGGGTAATAGTTATATACTTATTTAAAAGCAATAAACTAAACTAAAATTGGTTCTAAAGCTTCGAAAGTACTAACCTTCAATTTAGGGCTAATAGTCTTCTATATCCAAACTCTAATCTTATTATTATAAAATCTAAAATCGCTAACGATTTTATACTATAGGCTATTAGAATTTTAATTATTAAAGAATTAATCTTTACTAATTTAAATAAAGTTAATCGGAAATATTAATAGGTCTTTAGTCCAATCTTTAATAAATTTACTAATAATTTTAATAATATAAAATATTTAAATACCTTTTTAAATACCCGAATCGGTAGAAGTCGTTATTAAAGGTATTACTATAAAAGATAATACTGTTATTCGTATTATAAAGTAATTAGTAAATATAATAGTAAAAGAATAATTAATATCGTCTACTCCTTTAAAAGTATTTAAATAAATGTATTGAAGGGTATTGTTTTTTAACCTCGTAATATTAGCTTATACTAAGGCAATACGGGTAATTACCGTAATGGAGAAAAGATATAAGGAAAGGGATTATCTATTAAAAATAAAGGCTAATTCTCTACCTAAGAGGTAATCAATTAGCTAATACCCCTCGGCAAAATTAAGAAATTCGTTTTCCCAATCCTTATATTTATTAAATATATTAAAATAAGGATAGAAAGTCTTAATAAAAGAATTAATAATAAGAAGAATCATTATAACTATCTTAATTAATAATACTAATATAAAAGGTAAATAAAATATAAGTACTTCTAAATAATCCTATAGTATAGCAATACGATATTTAAACTATTAATTATCAAATTAGTACATAGGATAGAAATTAAAAAATATATAATAAAAGGTAATTAATTCTAATAATCCTTATCTCTATCCTTCTCGAAAATTACTAGGGTTTAAATACAAGATCCAAAGATACTAGGAAACTAGTCCTTATACAGTAGTATCGTCAGACAACTCAAATATCGAATCATAAATATGAGGGGATCTCTGCACCGTATATACAATATATAAGGTTATCCAAACAGGGAGGCACATACTGGACCAGAAGTCTGGCCATCCATGCACACCCTGATAATCTGACAACTTTATTGTTAGTTCTCGCCCACCCAGGACGCGAAGGACAAGGGTTGTGAGTACCGGTAGCTTGGATCCCAGGCAGATCCGTAACGACAACAGCGTTATCACTTCACCACTGCATGTGACGCGGCTCTTTTCGACAATTTCCGACTGGGCAGAAATACCGTGCCCTGCTTTTGATCCACGTGGCTGAGAATGCCCCCTTTGATCGCAGGTCGTGCGCAGAAAGCCAGCGACTTAGAAACAAATGTGATGAGCATCTCAAGCCGACTCACCCTTGTACACTAGCGCCAAACAGATGGGTGTTAGCGATAGCATCGAGTTTCTTCAGCGTAACCCTTTGATACTGTTGGCAGAAGTTTCCCACGAAAACGTCTCGAAGATCAGGACATCTACACCTCTGCCTATCATGAGGAGCGTGGCTTTTATGAGGGCATCCAACTTGCCGTGTTCATCTCGGACCTCATTGGTCCCTGCATCATAAGGACGTGACCGGTGGCCTTTTTTTTACTGACTGCGGTCAGAAAAAGGTACTTTGGATAAAAAAGTCGCACGGGCCTTTGCATTTTTGGTTGCCAAGTCCTTAGCGTAGATTGCCGGTTAGAATGGTGATTTTTTGGTTGTTTATTTTGATGTTGAGATATTTTGGTTGCGATGCCCTGTATTATAGTGGTTTTAATAGTGTTGGCAATTGGAATATTATTAAAAAAGCAGCTTTTTGCTGCTGACCCGGGTTAGTAGGATGCGAGCAATGTAGTTGGTTGCAAGGCCAAATGTGGGGGGATTTTGCTGACCTAGGTTAGTAATTCGAAAAAGGTACATCGAGTTCAAAAAAGTTAACCGAACACGATTCTGACCGCGCCTGACCGGCTGACCAGGTCAGCGAAAATCAGGGCTACTGATCACGCTCTAACCGAGTGCCACAAACGATCTGTCATGTTTCTTCCTATCTAGCAGCGAACGGGTGGGACTTGCTAATATACAACCGGCTCTTTGTCTGAGACTCCCCAAAAGAGACTCCCTCGGCGGGCAGTGCCACTTCCATATACGGGCAGTGCCTAACAGCCCATATAGGGTAGGTTAGTAAGGGATCCCTATACGGGCAGTGCTATAGTTAACCCTAACCCTATTAAATCCTTTTTATTTAGCGGCTACAACGTTAAACTTAGTAATTTGTAGCTATTATAAGCTTTATAATAAAGGGTTAGGGTTAGGGTTCGGGTTAAAAATAGCTAAGAGGATTGTTTAAAGTAATTTTTAATTTTAAGTAAATAAAATACGTTTTCAGCTAAAGTGAATAATATATAAAAGATATTAAGCGAATTAATAAAGTAAATTTAAATTTTAAATGTAATAAGTAAATTAGTTTTTTTTAAGGCAGTTAGTATATAAAGGTAGCTAGTAGAAGTAATAAAGTAGAATAAATAGTATATAAATAAATTTATATTCTAAATAAGTAAATTTAAATACTAGGTTATTATGAAAAATTTTCAATTAAAGTAGTTCGTATATAAATATATACAATATAAGTAATATTAAAGTTATTACTATATTACAATAATTGAGAAAGTTATTAAAAAATTTAATTTAATATTGTAACCGCTAAGTAAAAAGGATTTAATAGGCTTAGGGTTAACTATAGCACTGCCCGTAGAGGGATCCCTTACCAACCTACCCTATACGGGCTGTTAGGCACTGCCCGTATATGGAAGTGGCACTGCCCGCCGAGGGAGTCTCCCCCAGAAAGAGCCGCTGTCGACGATCAGGACCAACATTTTCCACGGGAACGTGGATCGAACTACATCACGAGACGAGGACCCTGAGGCTAACGACCCGGACCCGGGTGAAGATGACGCCAAGGGGAACCAACGAGACAAGTCGATACCAAGGAGCTCATAAAGGCCAATGATACATTGGATCGTTTCTTTGATGAAGAAACCCGATCCCCTGGTCCTGCTGAACGACTGCGCATTTCCGGTGTACAGGACCCAAACCTTTTACCCGAGAGACATACCTTACCTAGATCTGAATCCGACAACACATTGGTTGGGGTCGATTTTGCTTAGCCCCCCATCCATCTCGGTCCTTTCGGATATCACAGTCACCCAAATTTGGCACATGAAGGCAGTCCGTACCAGATCAGTGCATGAGATTCATGAGCCTGCTCCCATGATGCACGGAAAGATCTCCGGCTCCAGATATGGTGGGGAAAGGCTCAGCCCACATAACCTCAAGTGGACCAAGAAGAATGAAAGTCCAAAAGCTCATAAGTATTGTCATCAAGCACCCCTGGACCGATGACCTCTCCCCGGACAGCTCTGCTCTTGGTATCACGAACATCGGAGAAACAATTCTTTGTCGACCTGATATCCCTTCGCCAACTTGAACTTCCAACATCCAGTCACGAAATAGAATCATCTGACGGCTCAGCCCTACCTCTTGCCAGGCCCAGATTAGACGCTCATCATCATCATCATCATTATCATCAGACAAAGAGCACTGTATCATCGGATCCAACCCGGACCAAACGATTGAGTTGAAAGGATGTCGTCGTCAGTATCAAGCAAGGTACCGCACCCATCTGCTACCAACCCCAATTTCCGTTGCTCCGAAGTTCTTTATCACAGTTTCATCGTGAACCAACACTATGTTGGTGTGATGGCATACCTAGTCAACGCAACTGGGGATTCTGGTTGTTGTTGTTGAGGTATAAATCCATGGAAACAGCCGTGGATTTCGGACTCCCTTTTTGAATCAACATCAACAGAATATTTACTGACTCGTTGTCTCCAATATCAACAATAGTATTCAACAACCCCACACACCTACAGAATGTCCACCTCTACCGGTTCTACCTTGAACGACATCCCCATCTCGGTCGTCGTCAAGCCTCCTCCACATATCCTGACTGGGAACAATGTTAAAATCCCAGCTGTCATCAAGTACGGTCCTATGCCCACCGACCAGGCTCCCTCCGAGGTCCATGGCATGCTATATCTTGTGGACGCAACTACGAACGAACAGGTCAATGAGGATCGGGCAGCAAAGTCGATCTATGGTCTCGCCAAAACAGCCGTGGCCGAGCAAGACGGAGAGCTTACTTCCTTCTTTCTCCTCTTCCATGATGCTACTTTCCCCAAGTCTGGCAGATACCGAATCGCCGTTCCTCTGTTTGAGCCTTACATGGACATTGATGACAACGGAAACCCGGTACTAGCGACGCGCAAGTTGGGCGACGTCCAGACGGATGTGGTTAACGTTGGGCAAGTTGGTGGTGATGAGACTCATAGTAAGTTTTACCGTCCAGCTGAACAGCAGGTTGTACCAAAATGGATGGCAGAAGGACGACACTAACATGTTTCTTTGTACCCCAGCCGCCGAGGAACAATGGGTTATCAGCATGTTGGCAAGAAGGGGAGTAGCTGGGGCTAGATAAGCGTCGGTCGTCGGTCGTCGGATGCCGGACCTCCCCTCACAGCGGAGGATGAACCTGGGTCCTCCTGACAGGACTGGATACCTTACTCACTCGTACGTGTGGATTGGTTTCCTTTGTCTCGGGCTGCTCTGGGTTGTGACGGACGGGGCTTTTAGACCGATCGCTTTCACGGGCATGCTTTCGGACTCAGTTGGATGGCATCAACTTTCGGTTGGGAACTTGGGATTTCTTTTGTTGAGCAATTGCCGGCTGGCCGGCTGGGTGCACGACTCTGCGGGGACAATGTCTTTTTTTTTCGGGTAGCGTGGTAGACACTTGCTCTCGACGGGGTAGCGAATGGAAGGATCATCGTTCTTTGCGTCTTCAGCCCATATGACTTGCTTCAGGAAATTAATTCCAAGATCATGTAGTTATCTCTGTATGAAGGTGAATGTGCGGTACCCTGAGAGATGGCAGCTGGAAAAAAGGAAATCGGCTGAAGTGGAAAGAGAAGTGCCAAGACGGGAATATGTTTGGAGTAGGTGCAGCGTCTCCAAACCAATTCAAATGGAATCGAGGCATTGTGTTGCGAGGTTTGGACATGGCTCCATCGCCATCACCTTCAGGAGTAGGGTTGTGGGAACGAAGGAAATTCTTCAAGGTATACATACTCTCAGTAGCATTGTGAAGCGGATGAATCAAGAGAATAGTTCTGTCACCCTCAAGCGAAATTCGCCGTCGCCGGCAACTGCGGTTCATCTGAAGTTCAGGAAAATGGACGATGTGTATGTGAATATGAGAAGGGGATCTCGAAGAAGATACATCTCTATCTTGGGTGCACATTCTTTTCTATAACGGGCAGTTAGCGCGATAACATTTCCGAGCGGGTACGTACCTAGCTCCGGAGGTGGATACGGCGGGATGCGTTCGGAGACGGGACCGAGTTTTTAATGCATCGGCATGCCCGAATGGAAATCCCATCGTTAATAATAAGTCGTGCATCTGCCAGCATCCTGAATGCATGAAAGTAAAAGGGCAAAGAACTACCTAAGGACTGAGTGATACACATGATCCGATGATAAGTGGTTGCACTCACTTCCATTTGCAGGCCTAGGACTAAAGGGGATCGGATAGGGAAAGAAGTAAGGTATGTACCAAGGATAGCGTTCGTCCCCAGCCAGCAAGCAGATTCAATGCATGCATCATGGACATGACGCATTGTATAGGCGGACGCAGTTGCATTCTTGAGCCTCCCGTCCTTTCCAATGGAAGGTTTGGCCCTGACCCCTAAAGAAGGAGCGTTCAACGATTAGAGGTAGGTACCTCTACTGGCACGTCACATTCACACACAGTATTACGCAATACGAAGAATTCGGTACAAAATGTTGCCCATTTTTAACTGCCTCAGATTACGGTACCGTATAAACTCGGGAAATTGGGATTCGGGAAACCGCTTTTTAGGCACATTTACGCACAGATTTAAGCACATGTTACAGCATATGTGCCAACCGTACCCTCTGTGAAGGAGGGTAAAATCTGGCGCCCCACCCTCCCAGCCAGACCTATAGTGCCTTAGCGGTAAATCTTGCCCACCTTTTGAATCCTCCGCTTCCTCCTCTGTAAAACTTATTATCGTCGTTACTAATATTAAGGTTATCGCCATCCCTACTCGTTACTATTACTATAGATCAAGAACCCCAGGCCCCGCCACGTCCTTTACAAGAGGAACGTACTAATAAGAAATCTAATCCTAAAAAGAGACAGTACAATACTAGGATTATTAAGCGAAAGGCCCCTATTAAAAAGGTAGAACGGAATTATTCCTGGCAGTTCAAAATCCAAGTAAGAAACACAGTATAAATCACTAGACCAGCGAGCTAACTATTAGCGGGACATAGGTTATTACTTATATAGTATAAACGAAAATACTTCTTAATAGAATTTACGTTAGACCTCTACGACGATAACGCCCGGGAACAATAATATTTAACGAAGCCTACCCTCTCAATAAAAGCTACCGCGATATCTATACTTATAAAGTAACCACCTTCTATAATATCCCTATTATAATTATTAACCGTTAATAGATATCGAAGGACGAAATCCTCCTTAACCCAACATACGAAAATATAACGATATAGCTAAAAATAGAAGGGAAGCTATATAAAAAGTTTTAACTTATACGGCAATAGAATAGTTTAATTACTATAGTCTAATTTCGCCGAAATTCTATATTACTTTTTAAAGATGTTTACCTAAAACAGGCCTACGAAAAGGAATTCTATTTCTTTCGTAATTAATTTAATAATTTCTTAAACCGCTTTTATATTAGGAACCGAAAAATTACCTATTAAGCCTAAAAACTATTAATTAAATTACATTTAAAGGTAAACTCGTTTTTGAAATAAAACGACTAGAGGGAATAAATTATTAGGGAAGACCTAGAGAATATCAGCGAAGACCTAAAGATTTTCAGAAGCTAACAATAGAAACCCTATAAATTTATTAAGCGGAATAGTTAGCCTACCGTACCTAAAATTCGTACTCGATTTCCCCTTTATACTATTATAAACTTCGACGAAATTCCCCTCCAATTCAAATTTATCGATAATTATATATTTAAAATTAAAGGGAGCAAAACCGTATTTAGTAAAATTAGTTACAATAAATAGGGAAAGCAGTAAACTACTTTAATCTTTTATATTTTTATAAATAATATTATTTATTTTAAACCGACAATTATTTTTTATAGGGAGGGTAAAATTTAAAACGCTAAATAACCCTTCTATATTTACAATATATCTTTAAAATTTAATAAGGCGGCTTACTAAAATAAACAATTCTTACTTACTTAATTTAAGGAAGAAATAAAGCCCGTTATTAGAAATATTAGTCAAAAAATATTATTAATTATAAATATATACCTATCTCATAATACTCAACGAATCCGTAATAAGTTCAAAAACAATATACCTTATAAAATAATACTAATTATAATCCCTAATAACCTTACGAACTTACTTCAACCTCTCAATATAGCTATTAACTCGTCGTTTAAAAAATATTAAAAGAAGAAACGTTTTTAATAGAGAAATAGTAGGAAGAAAATAATTAGGGTAAATATTAATCTATATCTAATAAAAGGATTATAATAATTTATATAGTCTCAAAGTACTAAAAGGTCTTATAAACTAATAAAAAGGATATAGTAATTTAGGGAATTTTTTCACGTTTTTTCTTTAGCTGAGGACCACGGGGTCATCAAGGGAGCAGGGTAGTCCATCACAAGTAGGAGCAGATCAGCTGCTTAGTCAGGTGCTATTGGTTATAGGTTTGAGCCTTGAAGATAAAAGGAGAAGGAATTTCCTTCGAGATTTGGGAAGAGAGATAAGTAGTTTAAACTAGATAATATTCCTTCTTGGAAAAATATATTCGAATTCTAATCCTAAATTCGTTTTCCCGTACTAAGTTCATTCTTTTTTTGTTTCGTAATCCCTTTTTAAGAAGATTAACGTTTAAATTCATTCCTTTAACCTTTTTCGAAAATTTATTAGAATATAATATTTTAGTATTAGCTTTAATCTCCTTTAAGTGGTTAATAATTGGTATGTAAGGATCTCTTCGTTTTTATTTTATAAATAGGATTTATTTTACGGCAGATTTGCTCTTTTTTTTAAAGTATTAATTTTTATAATTTTTATATTAATTGAATTAATTTTTCTATAGTAGGGAGTTGGTCTCTCTTTTTATATAGTATTTTCTATTTTAAATTAAATAGTAATAAAGACGAAATGAGTTTTAAATTTTTAGCTAAATTAGTTAATACGAATTCGAAGAGTTTTCAGCCGAGACTTTTTATAGATATTAAAGTTATTCCCGCTTCTTTCGGGATATTAATTTAAGAGCCGAAGGTTAAATAATAAATAATTAATTACTTCCTTCGGTAAAGAAGTCTTTTATTCGATTTAATAGAGACTTTAATTTTAAATATATATAGATTTTAGGTTTTTTATTTAATTTACAATTTACCAATACCTTTCGATAAGTATACTAGCCCTTTTCCCCTCTTTAATTAAATTATAATTAATATAGAATACGAAAATAAATTATTTCGAAATATTAATTTAGTAAAATAATAGACTAGAGACTAGAAAATTAATAATTTAAATTATATAGTAGATTAGAAATTACGAATTAGCAATAAATAATAGATCCCCCCTTTACTATTTCTATTTATATTCAATATAAATATTTATAATCTATATGCCGAATTCCTCTTTAAAATAGTCGCAACCTTTTTAGAGTATATTATATTAATATTTTAAATAGTCCTAATTAACTTTTTATAAATAGTTAGCTTCTTATTAGAAGTAAATACGGTTGGAAGGGTAGTATTTACTTCTTATTACAATAATAATTATTATTAATTAAATAAAATTATAACTAGACTTCCGAATTAATATAGTACTTAGTATTTTAATTACCCTAATTAAAATGTAAATATTTTAATTTAAATAATATAAAGGTATTTAAAGGATAAAAAGTATTTTAATAAAAGATATTAAATCTGCCCGTCTTTAAATAACTATAATAACCTAAAATATAACCTTATATAATTACTAATATATTTCCCCTTCTATTATAATACTTTAACTTAAAAACTTTTATTTTATAATTAATTATTATTAATTATTATATTTAATATTTCTTCCTCCCCTTCTACCCCCGGTATTTAGAAATTTACTATACCGGGAATTTTTAATTTTACTACTCTCTTTACTAGAAGTAATATTATAATTTACGTTTATAATATCAACTTTAAAAAGAAGTTTAACAATAAGAAAGTTATTAAATATTTCAAATTTTTCGAAGAAGAAGTTAAATACGCTAATTTTAATAATAATGAATTTAAGATTACTACTTAGATCGGTTAGTATAAAAAGCAGTTTAAGGATATTGCTAAAGGTATCCTCCGCTAGTTTAAAATTAATACTAGTATTATTTAGGAGAATTTTACTTCGGTTTTTAAAATTGCCTATAGAATTAAGGATTTTAAATAAACCGATAATATATTTGCTATTTTAAAGAAATTCTATATTAAGCGTATCCTTTATAATAAAATGAAGATTATTAATATTATCTTTAATTATTCTACCCTTTTCGCCCGTTAGTCTTTTATTAATTATAATAATATTAAGGATCTAACTATTAAGAACTTTTATAAGAAATTGTATATTAATATTAAGTATATAATTATTACTTTTATATATAAATTTAAAGAGGAGATTTATTAGATAGATTAGACTACCTTCGCTAGTAAATTTAATAATTTTATTATTAAATAATTTAATAAAGTAGATACTTTTAAATCTTTAGCCTCTTCCGATTCTAGTGAAGAAGAGATTGTTATTAAGATATATAAGTTTTTTAGAAAGGTCGTTAAATTTGATAATAATATTTCCTCCGAAGATAATAATATTTCAATTATTAAAAAAATTATTTAAATTATTACGAAGGAATTTGTTAAGAAGTAGTCCGCTATTAATAGGGCTATAAATAAGTTTGCTAATAGCTTTAGGAAATTAGTAATTTAAATTACTTAAAATATTTTCCCCCCTTCCTAAATATCCCCTCTTACCCTTTAATAGTTTATTATTTATTACCCCTCTTAAATTTAATACTTTTTTATTTAGACTAATACTATTTAAATTAATATTATATTTATTAGTGGCTTTAGTTGAAGTAGAATTTAATATTTATTATCCGGTAATTACTAATTTTCTAATGAGTATTAGAGGGTTTATTATTAGTATAGAGGAAATTATTTTATATATAAGTATATTAAGAAGGATGTAGACTTTATATATAAATATTTTTTTTTTTAGAAGGTTTAGGTTTTTAGGGGTATATTATTTGTTATTTTCTTTAGCTTTGGTTGTAATTATAAGAATTGTGTAAATTAAGAGTTGTATTATATTATATAAAGATAAAGGAAGGTTAGAAATTTATTAAAATTTTTAATTATTTTAAAACCGAATTATCCCGTTTATATTAATTTTAAGATTTGGGAATTTGAATATTATAAGGGTGGAGATTTTAATAAGCCTAATTATATTCTGAAGTTTAATATCTTTTACTAAAGTACTAGAGGAAAGTAGGAGGAAATATAGAAATTAAAGGGAAAGAAGACGTTAGTTTTAGTTAATATTGTTTAAATTAGGAAGTATAATTATTTTTATAGTCCGATATTAGAAGTTTAAAAGTAAATCGCTTCTATATATACTATTCTAATTAGAGATAAGGAATTCCTTAGTAAATCTCCGAAGGTTATAAAATTAATAAATTTGGAAAATGAAGTCGAAATTAGTATAATACCCTTAATTTCTATAATAATTATCGCCTTTAAAGAGATTAAAAAGGTTTGGGTTTCCGAAGGTAATTCTTTTAATAATATTCCTATATTCTTATTTATTCCCTCTATTTTAATTATTAATATAGTTAAAAAAGGAGTTAAGTATAATATTAATATTATAGAGGAAAAGTAATCCGTTTTTGAATTTGCTATTGAGAAGGTTAAGAAGGTTTACTTCTTTAACTAATTTAGAGATTTTAAGGTTTATAATAATATTATAAATTTAAAAGAATTTTACCTTATAATTATAAAGTTTATAAATATTAAGGTTTTAGTTATTATCGAAGATATTATTAAGTATAGCCCTATTAATACTATAGCTATTTATTATTGGGTAGATTTGCTCGCCGATATTATTTATAATAATAATTACGATCTACTTAAACCTAAGTTTGAATATAACGGTAGTATTATTTATAATAATACCTTAGAAGTTAATAAATTTATTCTTATTGTACTTAAGGGACTTATTATATTTAAAGGATTTATTTAGGTTAATACTATAAGTATTAGGTAGAAATCTATTTGTAGCTATACTTTAATTAATTTTATCAAATTAATAAAGGAGAATGTTTAAGTTATTTACAGTTAGGTCGATTAGCTAATATTTATTAACGTTCCTTTAGAATAGTAGAAGATTAATAAATTTAGGATTAAGTTAATTAGGAGGGTATTATTTTATAACGTTTCTATTAATATTATTAAATACGCTAAAATATTTATTTTAGTTTTAGGGAATAGGGTTACCCGATTTTTTATATTATTTACATTAATAATTTCTATTAAAATAAAAGGAGGGGAAAAGATCGCCGCCTTGTTTAATATAGGAATTGAATATAATACTATTTATAAGGGATTAGTAGATTATTTCGGTTTAATAAATATTAATATTGAGATTATTAATATTAATAGTAATAGTAGTTAAAAAAAAATCTTTAATAAGATTTGTAAAAAGATTTATTTATTTAATAAAAGTAAAAAAATTTATTTCTTTATTATTAAGAACTATTTGCCTAATTATAAAATTATTCTAGGTCTCCCCTTTTTTTAAAATACTAATATTTATATAAAGTACGATAAAAATAGGAAGAATTATATTTTTATTATTATTAATAGGATAGTAATCTATATAGTTTTAACCGTTGCCCCTAAAGTATATAAAGGTAGTCAAAATTTTGAGGCCTAGAAGTTAGCCGGAGCTAATTAATAGGTTTAATTCCCGAGCGGTATTTATAGATTCTATATAGTTCGGTAGAGATAATACTATAGATATTAGTTCTTTAATAAGGATAGAATTATTAAATTAGATAGAATTTGAAGAAAATAATGAGAAAATTATTATATTTATAGATGAAATAGTAGAAGATTTAATAGAAATATTATTTGAAGAAAAGGAAAAATATAAGGCGTTACGAAAGGTTTAGGGGATTATTAGAGAAGGAAATATTAATTTTAGGGTTAATTCGGGTTTAGAGAATACTATTTAACTATATTCGGTATAAAGTAGAGGAAAAGATTTTAGGATTAATATTAAAGAAGATTCGGAGGAGTTAAAAGTAATAGTTATTTTCTAGTAAGTAAAAAAGAGGATTAAAAAGGTATTAGTAAAGGAATTTAAGAAGGTTGTGAAGAAATCCGTAGGGAAAGCGAAGTAAGTATTAACGATTTTCTACGTATAAATTAATATTATATATAAAAAGGTTAGTTAGAAAGTTAACCTAATCGATAATACGGGCTTTAATAGGTTAAAACTAGTAGGAAATTTTAATTAGAAGGTAAATAAATAAGCCTAAGTATAAGAATAGATTATTAATACTCTAGAGAATTTTGGTACGGAGTGGGACAATTATATTATTCCCTAGTTTATAAAATTAATTAGAAGGTTAAGGTTAATTAAAGAGCGTTTTTAAATTATAATTAAAATGGTTTAAGGTATTTTGAACGATAGTAAGATTGAGTTATTTATTTATATTTTTTATAATAGGGAATATACTCTTATTTAGGACTTTATAGAGTATAGAAAATTCGATTCCGATATAGCTCCCTTTTAGTAAATCCGTATTATTTTATATTTAGCCTAGTAGATTAAGGCTATCCTTATCTTTAAAGCTCTCTATAATTAAATTTGTAATTTATTTAAAGAAAGGATAAAGAAAGGAATTTTTGAAGAAAATTACGTTATTTATTAAAATAATTAGTTTTTTGTTACTAAGAAAGATAGAGGTATACGTTTAATTAATAACGTTTAGAAGATTAATTAGGTTATTTTGAAAGATGTAAATCTACCCTTAGGTTACAAAGAGTTTAGTAAAGGCTTTAGAAGTTATAAAATAATCTTTTTATTCGATCTTTTCTTTAGTTATAATTAAATCCCCTTCGAAGAGACTAGTAGGGATATTATTATTTTTTTTATACTTTTTAGCTACTTTAGGATAACGATTTTATTTTAAGGAAGTATTAATTCTATTATCTAATTTATAAGGGTAATAATTAGAATATTCTACGACTTAATTCCTAATATTTATTAACTTTACTTTAATAATATTTATATTAAAAGTCCCCGGATAGACTACAATAGGGAGGAAATTAATATAAAGGGAGTTAAAAAATACGTTTTAAAATATTTGATTAATATTAATAAAGTTTTATTTAATATAGAATTAATTAAAGGAATTATTATAATTACTAAATTTAATTAATATTAAAACGAAGCTATATTTATAGGATACTTTTATAGTCCCGATAGGAAATCCCTAAATAAAAATAAAATTATAAAGATTAATAAATAGATTTATTACAAATACTAATTAAATAGGAAGGGTAAAGAAATTGAATAGGTTAGAGCCTTTATTAGAATTATTAGATATTATAGGATTTGGATTAAGAATTTTAATATTATTATAATCTCCGTTTATATATTAATAAAAAAGGGAATTAAATAAGTTTAGATTAAGAATAAGTAATTTATAATAGAATACTCTTAATACTTTATAATTACCGTCCTAATTTTGGTAATTCTCGTTTATAATAACCCGAAGTATAATATAATTTACTTTATAATTAACACTTTAATTGAAGGATGGGGAATAGTATTAGAGTAGATCGGCCCCGATAATAAGAGATATTTTTATAAGTTCGAAAGCGGGATTTAATTAGAAGTTAAGAAGTAATATAATACTATTAAGAGGGAGCTTCGAAGTTTCTTTTATATTTTTAAATATTTACGAAAATATTTATTCGGCGTTTATTTTATTATTAAAATAAATATTATAGTCTTTATATATTAGTTTAATAGTATTATTAGTAATATCCTTAGTACTTTATTAATGAAATAGATTGTTTGGATTAAGATTTTCGATTTCGAAGTTAAATATATTCTTAAAAGTAAGAATATAATTATTAATAATTTATTTTATAAATTTCTAAAGCCTTTTAATCTTTATAAAAAGGAGTACGAAGTAAATATTAACGATTTTATAAATACGTAAATTTATTTTATTTTCATTATTTATATTAATACTTTAGAATTTATTTTTAAAGGAAATTAATTAGACTTCTCTTACGAAATTTCTATTTATTTAATAATATATAAGGTTCTTAGTTATTTAAAAGGATTTATTTTTAAACGTTAATTTTATAATAATACTATAAGATATTTTATTTCCGAAGGAATTCTCTAATTATAACCGACGAATCCCTTATATTTTCTACGGAGGTTAATTAATAGCTTTATAGAATATAAGTAAATTATATTTCGCTATTATAATAAAATAGGTTATTAAAGAAGGGAAGGGATATATTATTATATTATTGAATATTATTATTAGAAGGGTATATATATTAACGTAGAGGAATTAATCCGCTCTTACCTAGTTTACTAGAAATATAATCCCAAAAGGTTCGAAAATAAATATTAATAAATATTTTTTAGTATTTAACTTATAGGAAAGTAGATTCTTAATATTTAATTTATACCCGGTATAAATAGAAAAAGAGTACCCTTATTAGAAGTTAGAAATAACTTTATTAATTATATAGAAATTACTATTTTACTTAATACTAAGGTAGAGAACGTTTAGAGATTCTTTAAATTAGTCTTTTTCTATTGGGGATTTTTTATTTTTATTTTAGTAGACGGTAGCTTAGAGTTTATAAGAGTATTTAAAGAAGTAATTGATTTATTAGGGATTTTAAAGTATATTATTACCCTTTATAATTTAAAGACGAATAAATTAAACGAGTAAGGATATTCGATTATTATTACCTCTTTAATTAAAATAATTAATAAGAATAATATTAATTAGAAGATATACTTACCCTATATTCTCTTTACCGATTATATAATAATAAGAGGCAATTACGGATATATTCCTTTTTAATTTATTTATAATTATAATCCGATTACCCTTATTGAATTTAATCTACCCTTTTGGAGAGTGGTAAATTAGGAAACTAATAATAAGCGTATAATAAAAGAGGAGTTAATTTCTATTGTAGCTACTATATATATAGATATTAAATATTGTTTCGCTTAAATAGTTAAGAAAATTACAATAGTAAAAGAGAAGGTTATTAATTATTATAATAAATATAATTAACGAAGGATAAGACTTTTAAATAGTTAAATTAAAGAAGGAGATTTAGTACTAATTTATAATAGTATCCGACGTATTAATATAAATTCTAGTAGGAAGTTAATTTATTAATAGAGAGGTTTGTATTGTATTTGCCGAATTTTAAATAATATTTATTATATTAGGACCTTCGATAATATAGAAATTAATAAACCGGTTAGTTCTTAGAGGATTAAAAAGTTTATTATAAGGGACGATATAATATTGGTAGTAAATAAGTCCGAAGCTTTATTAAACTAGATTAATTTCGAAAGAGGATAAGGAAACTTTAAGTAATTTAATAATGGAATAATGTTGGAGGAAATAGGATAGCGAAATTTGGGTACCGGTTTAGATGAAGAAAGGATAGTATTCGAATTATATTAAATAATAAAATTTCGTATTAAAGTATAAAAGGTAAAAGCGGTAAAATAGAATTAGCGTTTAGAGATCCCCTTATTAAGTACTAAACTATTGGGCAATTAGGAAAAAATAGACCCTGAAGAAGAAGAGGAAGAGTTTTAGTAGAGGAAATCCGTACCCCGACCAAGATTTTCAATCCGATATTTTTCTATTCTTTTTTCTTTTTTTCTTTTTATTTTCTGCCTTTTCCCTTCCCGATTCCCTCCTTATCCCTATACATTAAAAATATATCTTTTCATTTCTTCCCCCTACTATTTTAATCCGAATTTATATTTTTTTATTTATTTATTTTGTTTTTTTCGTTTAAAAATTTAAATAAAGGGAAATCCCCGCTAATTCTGTAATATAAATAATCCCGATTTATTTTTTAATTCTAATATATTAAAGGCTTTTAAAGAATTATAAATTTGGGTAAAAGTAGGTTTAAAATATATAATTGAGAAATTAGTATATTATTTAAGTATAATTGCTATTTTTAATTTGAAAAGTAATTTATTTTATAAAATTCTAGAAGGGAGGAAATTTATTTAAACTACCCTTCTAAGGGAAGATTCTTCTTAAGGGAAACTTATTTTTTCGTTAACTATTTTTACTATTTAGAAACCGCTTTTAAGGCCACTTTATTTATACTATTAATATTTTAATTCAACGGATATTTCCTTATATTCTTTAATTAAATATAATATAAATATCGCTACTTACGAAGGTAATTTAAATTACTAGAACTAAAAATTATTATTAAGGGTTACCTAAAACTATTAAAAAAGTTATTTAATTTTTGAATTCGGGAAGACTATTTAAATATTAGAAAATTTTATTTTTTTAGTTGAATAATTTATTACTAACTATTTTATTAAGAAGTCTTGGATTAAGGGAAGAAAAATATCCAATTTCCTACTATTTCTCTTAAAGAAGACGATACTTCTATATTAATATTACTTTTACTATCGATATTATTATTATTTTTATTTTCGTTATCGGCCTTTTAAATATAGTAT
The DNA here is from genome assembly GCA_030685235.1 of Copromyces sp. CBS 386.78. Taxonomy (NCBI): domain Eukaryota; kingdom Fungi; phylum Ascomycota; class Sordariomycetes; order Sordariales; family Sordariaceae; genus Copromyces; species Copromyces sp. CBS 386.78. Next base: position 477,899 of record MU839085.1, read on the forward strand.
AATAGAATATTAACACCTAGCGGAAGAAACAATACAATTTACTTCTTTAACTTTTTATACTATTTAAGACTATTAGATCTAGGGCCGTTTAATTGAATATAAATTATTAGGGACCGACCTCTAATTTTTACCTTTCCCGAGAAGAAAAACGATAAAATTATATAAGACCGTTTTCAATTATTCTATTGCCGACGATCTATATGCGTAGAATTAAGCGTTAGACTAATAAGATAGTAGTAAGGTTATTTAAATAAATAATACCTTCTAGTAGCTAGTTTACTATAAATTACTTTCTAATATTTCAATAATTCCGGTTAGGCGTTTAAAAGTAAATTTCTACTTTTAGAGCGTAGTACTTATAAAAAATAATAATTTTATTCCCATTCTTTAAATACGTTTGCGTTTTATTACCTTCTATTCTTATTATTTTTGTTTCTATCTACTTTTTTTATATTTTTTTACCATTTTTATTGCTAGAATTTTTTGTTTTTATACGAAAGTAGTATTCTAGGCTTTAACCGCTTTTAAAAGGAAGATATATTACGAAATAAAAAGTATTATTATTACGTAGAAATCCGTACTATATCGAGGAATATATTGTATAATATTATTTTTTCTCTGTTAAATTACTACTACCTTTTCTTATTCCCCCCCCGAAAAATACCGATAGAATTATACCGCCCCGAAATTTTTTCGCAAGATCTCCTCTTCCCCAAAGACGACCGATAACCCCCTATCCTAAATTCGGAACCACTAGCCAGGAGTATATTAAGTATTACGAGAAGAACGAAGACGCTTTTTAATTAGTTAATTATCTTTATCCTCGTTAAGAATAACCTCTTCTTTAATTGGCACAAGTAAATAAAGTTATTTCGTACTCCCGAATTTATTATTAATTTTAGTACCCTTAATATTCAAACCCTTTCTTTTTAACCTTAAAATTTCCGCTTCGTACTAAATATATTTAAACTACTATATAGGATCCTAAGGAATAGGATTAGAATAATAAGACTATTAAGAAGGGACGAAACCTTCGATTAATATTGGAGAACCTCTACTCCTATTTTTAAATAGGAAATTATATTTTTTATTATAAAAATCCTTATAATATTAGTTAAAAGTTTTAAGGGTTTTAAAGAATTTTTAGGAAGTAATATAGTCGATAACCTTTTTAATATACTAATAGTAATTAATATAGATCCCCCCTTTAATATTCCGACCTATAGAGATATATCTGATAAAAGGAGTTTATATAAATAGAGTCTCCTATTACTATCTATTAATATAAATTGATATAAAGGTTTTCTAAAGATAGGTGACGTAGTAAATATAAATAATTCGGTTCTTAAAAAAAAAATATAGTTAATAAAGGAAATAGAGATTAGTACCCGATTTGGTTATTTATTTTTATTTAAACGCTTAAATTATTAATATTAGGATATATTCTTTCTTAGAATTTAATAGAAAATTATAATACCCTTAAGGCTAGCCCCCTTTCTTTTCGATAAAAATTGGGTTATAAAATTCCTTTTTATTAAAAATATTTTTTACTACCTTTAAAATAATCTTTTAATATTTAATAAATATATTAAAATTCTTGATGAATTATAAAAGGAGAACGATATTTTTAAGTAATTTCTATTATAGGTAGAGCAAATTTATAGTTTATAATATGTAGAAGGTATAGATTTTTATATATTTCGCGAAGGTAAAGTAGGTTGTAGCGTATAGAATACTTTGAAAGCTATTTATAAAGATAAATAAGTAATAGTTGAAATCGATATAAATTTTGGAGAGGATTTGCTATTTACTATTAAGATACTTATTCGTATAGCGAATTTGGTCTATTATTTTTAAAGGAAATTAAAGAACGGGAATCGAATTTCTAAGTATAATTAAGTAGTTATAAATATTTATTTATAATTCTTTAATATTCTAACGAAGTTATAGAGATACGTTAAAGGTAGAAAGAAGCGGGAGATTAGTACGAATTATAATTTAAATAAGGTTGGTTATAGAAGGTGAAAAAGAAATTGAGGATGAGGATATAGTATTAATATAAGAAAGAGTTTAAGTAAGATAATAATAATAATATAAATTATAGAAAAAAGTTAGGAAAGAAGTAGGAATTAAAGATCTTTTATATTTAGTTAGCGTATATTAATTAAGAGGAGATTAAAAATTATTTTAATTATATATTTAAGGATTTTAATAATTAATTAAAGTAATAAAGGAAGAAAGGGTATTAAAATAGAAGGAGCGGCTTGTAGTTTGTACTATTATTATAGCTAGAAAGGAGGCTTAGACCCCCGAATAAAGGAAGAAAAGAGAAGGAATTCCCTTTATAAGGTATTATTTATAATTATTATTTAGTAAAAGGGTATTACTAAGTAAGTAGCTAGGTATAAGATTCCCCTATTTTAGTTATTTAATTTCCCTCTAGTTATAAAAGGGACGATAAAGTAGAAAGAAAAAATATTGGACGAAAGATTATTACTTTGTACCTTCCCTAGAAAAGTTTAGTAATTTGGAGTATAAATAGGTATTAGTTTGAATTAATAAATAAAATTAAAAGTATTCTTTTATTAGTTTTATATTAGGAAGTACTTCGATAAACGATTCTAATTTTAGAATTTTATTTAAATATTTTCTTTTTTAAATCCCCTTGGGAAAATTTTTTTCTTTATCCCCTTTATTTTATTTAAAGACGAGACCTAGTATACGATAGTTGCCTGGAGAGGAAAACGCCTATATAGGAGATTGTAGCCTTTAGAGAAAGGAGGAGATTAAATTTTAAAGCCTGCTAATTATTTATAAGAGAACGGCCTTCCTTTATTAAATTTCTTCTTCTAGATTTCTACATTTAATAATTTACTTATATTAAATCCTTAAATATTTTTTTTTTTGCCCTTCCTAATTTAATTATTAAAGATTTTTTTTTATTAGTAAATTTATTATAATACTTTCTTTACCCGTCGTCTTTTCGCTTACTACCTTTATTCTAAAGGGTCCTCTACTCCTATAGATTTTATACTATAATTTTCCCAAGAATATTTATTGTATTATTTATAAAGCCTTTATATATTAGAATTAAGAGATTTAAAATTAGCTAGTTTAAAAATTTAAATTCGGAAAAGTTTGCCCCTTTCGCGTAGAAAATCAGCTATTTAAGGAGTATTATTCAAATATTAATTAGAAATTTATCTATTTTTTTGAGAATAGTAAAGTTAATACGAAAAATTCTCCTATTTTTAACGTTACTATATTACTATAGGATAAAGTATTTTATTAGTATATAATTAGTAAAGATCTGCCTAAAGCCTTTTATAATTATAGTACGAAAGAGGATACCCCCTCGATAAATTAGGAATCTACTATAATAAGGTTTATTAATCTATAGTATACGTATAATACGGAGAATTGGACTAAGGGTATATTAATTATTACGGCCTTATTCTAACTCTTAAAGGATTTTAGGAATATAATTTATATTTTATTAGAAGTATAGCCGATTACCGTTAGAAATTAGCTGCCGACCTCCTTTATATAATTATATTAGAGTTTCCGACGGATAGAATAGTAGTATATCCTTATTATTTATAAATTTTATTTTAATTTAGCAATTTTCGACTAAAGAGAACTCAAATAATACTATTATAATAATATTTATAATAGAGGCTAAGAGGAGATTATAAAGAGTGTTTACTTCCGGTATATAGTAAATAATTATATATATATAAATAAGATGGGAAATTGCCTACTAGAGATTTTAAAGTAGATATAGTAAATTAATAAATTTTTTTCGCTATAGTATTACTAATGGACTTACGGTCTTTAAGTATTTAAAATTACTTATATTTTTTTTATTGAAATTAATTATAAAGGGATAAAGATTAATTATTTTATATACCCTAATAAATATTTTCGTTTATAGGAGGAGGGTAATTATTAAAAAACGTATAATTAGATTAAAAATAAAAAATAAATTAAAAAAATAATAGTCCAATAATAGATAAAAGTTATTTATAATATTTTATAAATTGAGTAGTAGAGAAGAAATTATATAATATTAAATATAAAATAATAATTTTATTATTATATTTAAAAATACTATTTTTTTAAATTTGAAAACGAGCCGAAGTATTAAAGTAAGCCGAAATATTTTAATAATTATACAATAATAGTTAGTAGGACAATTCGCTTCGAAGAAATAAAGGATTTAAAAAATTTTTATAATTTCCCCGATTAGACCAAAATATAATAGAAGCCTATATAATAATAGTTAATTAAAAGAGGGCTAGTTTATAGTTTGTAGGAGATTTTTACTTAGAATTTATTAAATATATAAATCTCTTTACCGCATTAAAGTATACTTTAACCCATTTAATTCCCAAGTACGACCAATCCCCCCGCTACCCTTTAAATAAAAAAGGATAAGGTAAACTACGAATAGGTATTAAAAAAAGATATTTAATTTACTATAGTTAAAAAAATATTCGCTAATTATTTTATATTCCTAATAAAAATAAAGGCGGATAGAAATTTTTATATAGTAGATTAGGTTGAAAAGGAAAAATATAAATTAAAATATAAATATTTTCCTTCTTTCGATATTAAGTAGCGTTTAAATATTTTTACACTCGAATAATTTAGTTTTAAGGCTTTAAAAACGATTATATATTAATATCTAGGCAAAATTAAAATAATCTAAACTTAGGAATATATAGCGGCGAGGACACGAAAGTATAAAGCGTAATTAAAGGAGAAGAAAAAGTTGGCTAAATAGAAGTATAGTAAAGGAGATTAGTAGAGACAAAGGGAAATTAATATTAGATCCGTTACTTTTACAATGAATTTATAATATTTATCCTAATTTTTTTTCTTTTAGTAAGTTTATAAAGAGGATTTATTATAAATTTAAAGGGAAGTTTAATTTAGGGAATTTTTTTACGTTTTTTCTTTAATTAAAGATTATAGGGTTATTAAGGGAGTAGGGTAGTCTATTATAAGTAGGAGTAAATCAATTATTTAATTAGGTATTATTAATTATAAATTTAAATTTTAAAAATAAAAAAAGAAGGAATTTCCTTCGAAATTTAGGAAGAGAAATAAGTAGTTTAAATTAAATAATATTCCTTTTTAGAAGAATATATTCGAATTCTAATCTTAAATTCGTTTTCCCGTATTAAATTTATTCTTCTTTTATTTCGTAATCCCCTTTTGAAAAGATTAACGTTTAAATTCGCTCCTTTAACTTCTTTCGAAGATCCGTTAGAATACAATACTTTAATATTAGCTCTAATTTCCTCTAAGTAGTCGATAGTTGGTATATGAGGATCTCCTCGTCTTTATTTTACAGATAGGATTTATTTTACGGTAGATCTGCTCTCTTCTTTAAAGTATTGATTTTTATGATCTTTACGTTAGTTGAGTTAGTTTTTCTGTGGTAGGGAGCTGGTCTCTCTTCCTGTGTAGTATTTTCCATTCTAGATCAATAGTAATCAAATTTTTTAAAAACAATAATTTATTTATCCTTCTAAATAATAGCGAAAATTACTTTATTAACATTAAAGAAATTAACTAGGCAACTATCGACTAAAATACTTAGGAATAAATTATTAATATTACTAGAAGTATAAACGACTTTAAACTAATCCTTAAAAAGGAGGATAATTACAACCTTTATTATATAGAAGAGTAAACTAGAATTAAATTTAATAATATATTTAAGAAGGATCTAATAGCTTAATATAAATAAAGGGGGTTACTATATTATAATAATAAAAATATACTTATTACCCGCCTTCAAATGTATAAATAATAGTAATAATAGGAACTAGAGCAACTAAAGCAACCAATAATTTAAATTTATTACCAGATTTATTACTACTAGTCTAAATAATAGATAAATTAAAATTCGTTATCCTTCTTATTATTACCACCCTTATCGTCGTTAAAAGAATCGGCATTATTAATCCATTTAATAATATTAACGTATATATAAATAATACCTTTAACTTCCTACTACTAATGTACTACCTTAAGGCGGTTATCCTATTTATACTAATATTTACCCAATTCAATTATATAATAGTAAATATTACTAATACCTTTAAATCTAATTTTAAATTCAATCTTTTTACGGCTTCTATTACGAACCCGACTAAAATAAATACGCTTCTAAACTAGGTCCATAAGGGTAAAGCCTTCTAATACGTTAGGAAATAAAGGTATTCGTAAAACGATAATATAATCAATATATTCAACGAACTATTAGGAGTCTAGGTAATTATTTATTATATTTAGAATAATTAATAATAGTTTCAATACTAAAGGGTTTATTTACTTACAGACGAGATCGATATCGCCAAAGATTAACTTCGTTTTTACTATAGTTAAATTACTAAGGTTTAATTATAGGGGATAGTTATAGGGGGGAAAGAAAAGACAAAGGGGAAAAGAAAGGGCACAGACTAGGCACAATAATTTCGAATTTACAATACTCCGCGGTAGCAATATATCTCCCCCACCCAAGTTGGCAGGCATATAGATGCCTGGCATCGTGCAGGAAAATGGCATATATGTGCCTAAAAAGCGGTTTCCCGAATCCCAATTTCCCGAGTTTATACGGTAGGTAGGTAGTAGGTACGTACGGTAGATGGGCGTTCCTTCCCTTCGGAGATGCAAACACGAAATAATTTCAATTTCCTCTCCCCATCGCATCTCGGCTGATGTGCCATCGCTCAACTGCGACACCTGCCCGTCCGTCTCTTCTCATTTCTTGCGCTGCGTCTCGTCCATGTCGATCCCGACGGGAGCTTGCCGTTCGGTCGCTTTCAGTTTCCATGTGTTCGACTAGGTCTAATGAAGGGCATTCTCTTTCTTCGTCGACTCTCCCGGGCGCCGTGAGCTGGGCTTCGCGGTCACGTCAGCGGAAGTACCCAGTGGTATTGACTATTGACGCCTTAGCTTCGGATCGAGACGGTAATATCTTCGGCTTTATAACAAGCTTGCTTAATGAGAGCTTGGGAATTGTGGCTGCGACAGGTTGGATGCCGAGTACCGGGCTGTGAGGCTCCGAGACATCGGCCCCAGCGATCTCTTGAGCGTGTGGCTGTTGGTCAGTATCTGTGTTGGGATGTTGACTGCGCTTTAGGCTTTTTTTTCCTCGACCTTTCCCGCCTCTTGCTTCCCACTCTTCGTCTTCTTCGAGGGGGGTTTGGATACCACTCGGTGGACTTTCTCCTTCTTTGCCTTGGCGGTACCTGCGGCGAATTAAAATGGCTCCGGGCCCCCGGCAAAGATTTCCCCACAAGCACGGAGGGACCGGCCTGCCAAGACGGCACCGGCCCGTAGTCTTGGCATCCGTCTACTTCCGGATTTCCCATTGCAATCCGCAATGCCTCCTCCCTCTAATTACCTAAGTACTCGTTCATATACAAGGTAACATATCTCTAAACATCACGAAAACGATAAGACGTTAACAAATCCGATTTTTAATATTTAATTCCAAAATTCAAAGGATAAGGGATTAACCTCATAGCTTAATATAGTATTTAATACGCAAAAATTAAAGGCTTGTTAATATTCTCACGGTATGGTTCGGGCATTCTACCAAAGGTTTGGTGCTACTGATAAAAAAAGATGGAACGAAATCAAGAAAAAGAATCCTCTATATGTTAATAGCAGCTGAGGTCGGTTTGCGTTCGGTTAGGGGGTTAGTGTCTTTCGCGGGCGGACCGCATATAAAACGCCGCACGCACTAACCAAATTATAACGTACGGTCCGAAAGTGCACTTTTTGCCCGCAAAATAATTGTTAGTCCTAACTGAATTTCGCGCTTTTTGTGTTAGTGTACTCCGTCCGTAATTCGTAAACCAGACACGCGACACTACAACAGTACGTGAATACTATACCGCCAGCTCGAACTTTAGGTCCCCGTCGTAGATCCAGCTTTTATCCACCCGGGAAGGGCGAGGCCAGCTTGCCTGGCCTCCCCGAACACTTGTAGTGCCAAGACACACAGAGTCAACCGGCCCCAGACCAATCAAGATCTCAGGAACTATCTGTCATGGGTCTGGACCTCCCTTCCCCTTTGTCATTGGATGTGGAAATGGAGGGGGAGACACCCTTCAATGCGGTCGTGGCTGCCAAATGGTGTAGCCGATAGGCTTGAGAGCGAACCAACTCTATCTGCTAAGCCTGCAGTGATGGTAAGCACTGCCACGGACACGTGTCGCTGCTGCCCAACAAATTGCCCATGGGCGATGCCAATGGGTATTGGGTGGCGTCGCCGGCTCAGGTGTAATCGAATGAGATTCGCTGACAGCAGGAGCGGCTGAAGACATGTCCGACCCATGGGCGTTTTGTGAAGAAGTGGAAGTAAATGTGCCCTTTTCTGACCCATCCCCCCATCTTTTGTTCTTCTTTCGCCGCATCTACTGGCATTTCTTCCGCGTGCCTGTTTCAGTTCCTACCAAGCTTGTTGTACTGCGTTCGAGGTCCAAGCTGCCGTTCAGTCACTTTTCGATCTATCTCCCAACACACTTTCTCCGTTTTCTCGAGGATCGCATCATTTCGCGCAACAGGGGCGTTATCGTTCCCCAAGCACTCGATGACTCGTGGCTCACCATGGCCTGCTTCACATCCTTCTTCTTATTCTTCTTCTTCTTCTTGGCTTCCTCGCGCCTCGTAGCGGGTCAAGATGCCTCCGATCCGTCGCCCACCTCAATCTCCCAGTCGAATACCGGCATGAATCAACCACAAGAAATCGTCGGATGGGTTGGTAACCCTCGACAGAGGGGAACCCTGATGCTTCTCATCGAGTGTCTGACAACCATCTTTGCCTGCACTTGGACAATCCTACATCTCAACCTGCCCTCTCCCAGGGATACCACCTTGACTCGATTACTACGGAAGATCAAATGGATGACCATCACCATTCTCTTTCCCGAGTTCATTTTCGCCAAAGCTGTTTGCGAACTTCGTCTTGCGCTCTATACGCTTCACCTGCTTTCCGAGAAGATGGACGATAATCCAGATGCTTTTAAGTCAACGGTCGAGTACAGATCAGGCGAGTCCGATACTTTGAAAATTGTCTTCCAATGGAGAGCAAAAGATGGGCGGATCATAAGATGGTTGCGAAAGCTATTGGTTGGGCGCCAAAGGACGTCTGGCACCGATAGCAATCCAGAATTGCCTCCATGGAACGTACCTCCAGGCATCACCAGGGTTCTACCACAGGAAGATACCAATCAAGGTGCCACCGCCGTTGCGATGCAGGATCCTGAGATACGGCTGGGCGGTGAGGAAGCCTCTGCCGGACCTCAGGCCCCTAATGAGTTCAACAACGCACCGGAGCCTAAGGGTATGCTTGTTCACCGACTTAAAACCCAAATCTGGACCCTTTCGCACTCGTATTATCTCAACATGGGTGGAATACATGTGCTTGGGAATATTTCAGAGCAGTGGGGGTTGGGCGGCGCACCTAGATATTTTGTTTTACGGGCAGACTCTCTGGAAAACCAGGGCGTGGAAGCTTTGCAGATTGCTCACTCACTCAAAGAGCTCCGGCTATCAGAAGATGAGATAAAAGACAAAAGCAAAGCGGACTGGATTGGGAAGACAGTTGCTATACTTCAAATTGGGCGGCTTGGCCTGGACGTCATTAATCGTGCAGTGTACGGTCGGCCTGTTACTCCGATCGAATTGGCGACTGTGGCCTTTGCAATCTTTGCGATAGTCACATATCTAATCAACTGGTGGAAGCCCAAAGATATTTCGGAGCCTACCTTCCTTCACGCCATGAAAAAGGAAGACGTCGTATCCAATACAGTCGAAGATTCTACAAGTACCGAGCCATTCTTCAATCGACTATTGTTTCCTGTAACTCCCGCATGGTGTTCTGCACATGCTTCCAGGTGGGACCCGAGTCAATACCGCATTGGTAACGACGAGTTGTGGATGGATGGCAGACTCCCCCTCATATGGCCTCTAATGGCGGTTTCATGTTTGATATTCGGAGCTTTCCATTGTATAGCTTGGTCATTTCAATTCCCGACTTGGGCTGAGCGAGTCACATGGCGAGTCGCCTCATTGACCTCGACGGGCCTGCCACTATTGGCACTCACTGGTTCTTTCCTCACTATACGATACTGCAATAGTGCACTCACAATCCACCAGATTGGAGCGGCTCCTGAAGTAGCCAAGGCATTTGAACCACTTCAGGGACTTTTCCAAGTGTTCGGTACCTCAAGTTTATGCGCCTATATGGAGGGCCCACTATCAAGGCTCTCAACTGTGCATGGCTGTTCACAATGTCAGGTGTCATCCATCTGCAGGTCCCACTCTTCTAGGTGGGCAAGGGTGCGGCCAGGTTTTCCCAAAAATTTCTTGGAGATTCTCCGAATGGGGGACGAGATGAGAGCTGCTTTGTCCATGCTGAAAACCAGTAAGCCTGGAAGTAGGATGCAGGAAGAGGCAATGAACGAGTGTTATCGTCTCTACAAGTGGACGGAATACTGTGTCTCCCAGGGTTCTGTAGAACTAGGATATCTCAGCAAAAGCCTGGATAGATCTGAGCAAACGGACCCAGGTACCGGCCTTGAGGGACAGGACCTAGAGGCCGACTTGAAAATATGCCGTCAGGTTCTCTCGGTTGTCAAGACGTGCAGAAAACAATACGATCTATACGGCAAGCATGGTGAGCTTCATACATACGAACTGGCAAAAAGGCGGCTCATCGACACGGCACAAAGGCTTTCCAGAGCTGTCAACATTATTACCGGAATCCTGTATACGGTCGCACGGGTTGCTCTTTTAGCGCTGATGTTCTCGAGTCTCCGGGCTGTACCAAAAGGGGTCTACGAGACGTCGGACTGGACACGGTTCTTACCGAGCTTCTCATGAAGTAAGACTGAAGGGGTTGAGTTTGTGCCGAAGAAGGTTGGAAGGTTAAATGAGTGGCAGGTGGGATCAGCAGGGGCAGTATTGAGTGGTTGAAGGTCGACATTTTGCATGAAAAGTCGGACGTGATGGACGTACATGGGGACGGGAGGAAGTGGAGGAGGAAAGCGAATTTGGTAATGTGGTAGCGTTGATATTTATGCCCTGAAATGACAAACATCTGTTTCCTTTTCTTTGCAATATATACACTCGACACTCTTCAACACCACGCAGCTTTAGTTCCAGACAGTTACCATCCAAGACACATACATCTCTACCACATGCCTCACTCTTCCGAATCATTGCTAACCGTACTCGTCCAGTCCCGCCCCCCCTGCGCCTGCGACTGGAAACAACCCTCGTCCTCAACTCACCACCTTCCCCTCATCGGCGACGGCAGCATCCACATAAATCCAGCAAATCGCCTTAATGCCCGGGAACGGCTTATACCTTACTCTCCGTCTTCCCATCAACCCCCTCAACAGTCCTATTATGTCTCGTAAACGTCATATCATCCTTGTAGTACCCCGCCACCTGCTTGGACTGCTCGTTCCATGTCCCGTCGTTATCGAGATACCTACTCATCAACGATATCGCCGTTCTGATCTAACCGACGGTTATGATGTCTGTTGCCCTGGTAGTCGTTGACCGAGTACAAGTCTACAAGATGTTGTGCTGCATGTTGTAGCTGAAGGGGTCGTCCTGTGGTCTGCTCCTGAGCCGTGGGCCGTGGCCGGTGGCTGGCACGCGTTCAAGTTTGGAGAGGTCCATGTCATGCTCCTCATCATGGTAGCTGGCGGGCACATGTGCATCCCTCGCAACATTTTGACTCGCAGCAGCAGCACTAGCATTTTCACCAGAGTCACCACCACCAACAATAGAGGTAGCAGGCAAAGAAAGAGAAAGAGGATAAGGAGGTTGATCAGGTAGGTAAGATCATGGTCAGGCCGACCCGACGGTGATCACGAAGCTAGGATCTACCAAGGGCAACCTGACAGCTGCTTGGGTGTCGAGGTAATTGATGGAAGAAGGTGATGTCCATGTAAGGTAGAAAAGAAAACAGCTCCCAAAGGCCGGTCTTAAAACGAGGGAGGGAATCTCGTGCCCAACCCTTGTATTTCCCTGTGTACGGTGTACCTGCATTGCTTCCTTTAGACTGTAAACGGCTTCCTTCCTTCCTGTATTCGCGAGCCTGGCGGCTTCCCTCTTCTTCCTCGACGATATCCCCAGCTCCCTCAATGTACCTATCTGTCAGTGTTTTCTCTTGTAGAGGGGCGTCCGGGCAGGCGCTGCACCGCACGGGTCACTGTCAGTCGCTTTTCTCCATGAGATCAATTACTTCCCTAAGGTACCTCGATTTCGTTGTACTGGGACGCAGGACACACGGAGTCATCCTCTCTCGATAAAATCCATCAATATTAAGCACGCTCAAATGGTATCATATCATAATCATTCACATCTCTCCTTGCTCCTCCCCATCTTCCCCTCTCTCTCTCCCTCTCCATACCTCATCACGTCGGCAGCGGAACCTCCCCCACAATCTTCCACTCCACATCGCCCGACCCTGCTGCACCCCCACTCATCCTCGCCTCGACAAGTTTCCCTCCCTTCTGGAAGAAACACCGATTAACCTCCTCCGAGTCCTGCTCAATCGGGATCTCAATTCTATTCTGCTGGTCCGCGTTGATACTCGCCATGAGCACACAGCCGATTCCCGTATCTTTATCCAACCCCTTTAACGCTTCAGGCTCGGACGTCTTCCACGTCACGGACTCGTCGACATCGCCGGAGAAGGAGGTGTAGACCATCTTGACGCTGGAGTCGGAATCGAGGTAGAGGATGTACGTGTTGGGAAAGAACGGAGGGAAGTTGGGACGTCTGGTGACCCATGCGGCCAAGGGGGCGCCATTGGGAGGGGTGATATCAGTAGGGAAAACTGCGGGTTGTTAGTACCGTACATGCAGAACAAGGGTGGATGGGTAGAGACATACTAGAGCTGTTGAACCAAGGAGCAACGGCGTCGACGCTATCGTCAGGACCAAGGTCAGGAACACTAGCTGCCAGACGGCCGTCTGGATCCTGATATATCACGCCGTATCCACCCGATGCCGCATACATCGCCCAGCGCGTGGAGATGGGCACCATGGCCAGGTTTGTACCAGGAAGTGCCATTATACCCGTCGGCTTGGCGGACCAGCGGAGCATGATGACGCGCGCCTGGCCCAGCTCGCCGCTCGGGGTTTGGTATACCGCTGCGGGAAAGTAACTGGCTGTGCTTGAATTGGCAAGGGCATCGAGCGGTCCCATGTTTTCAATAAAGTCATCGTCGTTGCTGATGGTGGGGATGTTGTTCTCGTTGATGTCCTTGGCTAGTACTGTGGGACCGGGGCCGATGTAGGTGAGGATGACATGCGGCTGGACATTTGTTAGTAAGGTAGGTATTGGGACGAGGTTTTGGCTGTGGTGGTTCTAAACATACCCTCGCGGTGTTGCCGACACCATTGAGAATGACAGCAGCCGTCAGTTTAGTGCCTCTTTTTAAACCGGTTATGGTGCTGACAGGCTTTCCCCATGAAGATCCGTCGTATTTGACGTAGTAGACATTGTTGGTTTTGTCCTGGTAGAAGAGGTATAGCCCGACCTTGTCCTTGTCATTCCTCCAACTGGCCAGGGTCAACGGTGACCCCGACTTTATGGCTCCAGCAACAGGACCGGTAGATGTTGGGGCTGCCGCCCCTCCTGTCGTTGTCTGTGATGGACTCGGTATAGCGCTTGAAGAGCCGCCATCACCATCAAGAACTGGAGCCGTGCTTGCTTTCGAGTCCCGAGCTGCCTTGCTCCCAACCACACCGCCGACCACAGCAGCGACTATGATGATAACGGCAAGTACGGTCCCCAAGATGATCCATAATCGCTTTCGGTTCGGCTTGACGGGGGCAGGACCGTCGACGACTTCGGGTGCTTGGCTGGCATTGTACTGATGGCGTTCATCCCTCCATTTCCACTCATTGACCGCAGCAGTCGCCGGGCTGAGTTCCTTGCCCACTTCCTCCTGTCGAACCTCGGGCCAGTGTTGTGTGTTGTTGAGGTGTTCATGTGGTACGACCTCGAGACCGTCGGCCCAGTTTGGGTACTGGTCTTGCTCCGGTTGGCCCTGCGCATGTGTTTGTTGTCCCTGGGAATATGGCTGTTGCCCCTGAGCATACTGATCGGTATGATTCGGGACGTAGTGTGGTGGTATCTGATGGGCCATGGTGTTGGGCCGGCTAACCGCCAGTGTCTATGTCCCGAGCACGGTGAAACCGTCGAGATGGAGAACCGAGAAAAAAGAGAAGCGCGCGCGAAGCAGGTCTTGTGGGGAGGCGCCATCTTAAGGGTTGCTTGCTGCTGCTGCGCTGTCGGAGACTGGGGGAGATTGAACATAGTGACCTTTGGTCAAGTCTGCGCCAGGCACACCGGGACTTTCCAATCCAATGGGTGTCATGAGAGGTGCTGGGCAGGGTGGTTAGCTTCATTTTAGCGTCCTTTGGGCAGTAAGCACTTGTCCCCAATTGTCGCTACTATCACGGATCTTAGTGGTCGTTGACTCGTCGTTGATGTGTGTGCCGCAGGAGTGCAGAGCCAAGGCGCGTCGAGTCGGAAGGTTGTTGGTTCCGTCGAATCAATTGGAAAGGGAAAAGCATAAAGTCAGGGACATAAAGACAAGCGAATTGAAGGACGAATAAGGTGACACGGTCCCTGGGCAGCCCAGGTGTTATTTAGGGCTGTGCAGTGCGGTAAGGCACAGGTGGCGGCCACCTGCATTACAACTGAAGCGCCAGCCAGCCGCGGGTTAACACCGAGAGCAAGCTGGTATCGAAAACAACAACGATTGAAATTCAGGTTTTTTGAAACCATTTAGAGATCGATAGATTGTGCAACTCCAGTACGGAGTGCCAAAGAGGTTGGGTCAAGGAACGGAGAGGGTGGTTGATTGGAGAAGAAAGAAGACTGGCAAGCCTAAAAACCAGAAGAAACGACCTTAAATACCCCGCAGCACAGTGCACCATTGCACCTTCCGATTGCAAGAGTCTTAATGGTAGTAATGACACACAAAGCCCAGAGCCCGAAAAACAGCACCACGAAGTGACATGGAGCGTGAGTGAAAAACCAAGGAACTCCGGGCCCGTCAGCCCTTTCAGGCCTGGGGCTCCATGTTTAGCCGCCGATATGTTCCCTGTAACTCTAGGTACTTAGTGTGGCCTTTTTACACCACCTACACCACCTGAATTACCTTAACCAAACGACGACGACGACGACTACGACGACGGAGGATACCCCCCACCATCATACCCATGCCCATGCCCATGCCCATGCCCATGCCCAAAACTTCCTGCTGTCACCACCGTCCCCGTCCCCGTCCCCGTCCCCGCCTTCGGTCCAGTTCGTGAACTATTTGTACCTGCGCCTTGATCCTGATTCGCCGCCATGTGCTGCTGTGGCCACTGCTGCTCATTCCCTTGGCCACGATAGCCCATCATCTGTCCATGTCCAGTGGAATTCGGCAGGGGAATGTTTGATGATACATGTACCAAAGTGGTCGGTGACACTGACGTGGAAATACATGTAGATGACCTTTTCATTGACTGGCCCGTCTGTTGTCTCCTCGCCGTCGACGTTGACCGTCCGTTCAAATACCCCGCAAATGCCACCCTCGGCTGCTGCTGCTGCTGCTGTTGTTGTTGTTGTTGTTGCATCAGAGAAACCGGCGTCGGTGGTGGTGGTGGTGGAATGCTACTACTCATACCAGGCGCTGAAGATGTAAAGAGGTGACCACTACCAGTGGTAGAGCAAGTTATGGGAACTAATGTCGTAAGTGGTGGTGCAGTGACACTCTGCGGCGGTAGCATTCCGGTCGGCGACTGCCCCGTTCCCGTTCCTGTCCCCGTCCCCGAAGAAACCATCTGAACGGGACTATGCGTGTAATTCTTCCCTTGTTCACCACGAACATCGCCCTGTCCCTGACTTGGTCCCTGACTTGGTCCCTGACCCAACCCTTGTCCCTGTACCTGTCCCAGCATCATCACCCCCGGCATCACCCCCGGCATCACCCCCGGCACCGCCACCGACACCAGCCCAACACCACCGCCTGCTCCCGATCCTGACCCAACCGCCGGAAAACCCTCCTGCCTCCTCCCCTCCCTCCTAGTCCTCCGTCCCCCCTGTCTACCTCTACTCCCAACCCTCAACCTGCCCACCCCCATCCCCAAACACTTTTCTTCCACCTCCCCAATATCCATCCCCATCCGTTCCGCCAGTCCTCTCCACAACTCCTCTCTCATGGCCACATACTCGCCCGCTATCCTCGCCAACCGATCCTCATCGACTTCCTCTTCTGCTTGCCGTTTTTCGATCAGCCGCTCGTGGCGCTTGCGGCAGGCGTTTGCGCTTTTGGTTGGGAAATGAAGCCGTTGGAGTTCGGACCAGGGGAGGTGTTGGGAAGAGCGGGACGTGAGGAGGAGGGAGTCTTCTTGGGGAGTCCAGGGGGTTGTGGGGTTGTTGTGGCCTGGCGAGGTTGCACGCGGGGGGTGGGAAGGGGGATTTGGAGGTTGGTGATGGTGCGATTGCGATTGAGGAGCAAAATAGGTTGTTGGTCGGGCATGGACGGCGTTTTGGTTGGCGATGGTGGGGCTTTGGTGTTGAGCATGATGATGATGCTGTAACGATTGGTGCTGCAGCGGCTGTTGCAGCGGTTGATCTTGATGGTGCTGAGGCGCTGAAGAAGGGCTGCTATTCTGCTGCTGATTCGGTCCCTGCAACGAGTCAAAAGACTGTCCATAAGTCCAAGACGACGACGACGACGATTGTTGTTGACCAAAATTCTGAGCTATGGTTCGTGGAGTTGATGTAGGATAATCGGGCTCATATTGAGGGGTCATTATTCCCGGAGCTCCGGGCCTAGACCCGGCGCCGATCCCGATGTGCGGGCCGTATCCGAAATTCGGTGGGGCCGCTGATTGCTGTTGCGCCGGTGGAACCCCGAATGTCACCCCCGCGGGGTGATACATCCTCCCCGTACTCCCACGCCCACTCGAGGAGGTATCACCGTGACCTCCACCATGGTTGTTACCGCCACCGCCGCTCCTGTTAGCACTACTGCTCGGATATGGTTCCGACCTCGCCACGGCTTGGTATCGAGGGTGTGATGGTGGCTTTGGCATGGCAGTTGTCCTTGTGCTGTATGCTGAATCTGGACCGCTGGTGCTGATGCTTCCTGTAGTGTAGTGCAGTGTGATGACATGGGCAGTGCCAGAAGGGTGGTGGTTCCAGGTCCAGGTGGTGCAAGCACAAAGCACAAAAGGGGTGTGACTGTGATGGTGATGAGTTCCAAGCTGTCTCAATATTCCGATTCGCCAGTCAGATAATAAACGTTTGTCTGGGATGGAAGCATCCCTGCTGAGTCTTTGAGAGGTTTGAGTTTGCTTGTGTCCTTCAAAGGGTCCCCCTGTCTATGCGACCAACTTGGCGACCGGAGGATCAAACACTCGTACGGGGTAACGGCGGCCAGGGCTGTGACCCTTTGGTTTGAGGATACAGGTATAGAAGACGATATAGCTGAGGTCAAAAGTTGAAACCTCGTAGATCCGGGGAGGAAGAGGACAGGAAAACACTTTCATCAGGTAAAAGAAGAGAGCGTCAGCACATCTCAAGGACAGACACATGGTGACAACAACACTATCCCGACTCCATAGTCCAATATCCACCGGCGGCAACGAAACGCCCCCAAAACACATCAAGGGAAATTGAAAGTGTTTCAGAAAATAAGCCGCAACCCAACATCTACAGGTCCGTCCCGGGATTCTATCCCAAACTCGATCGAGGTCTTCCATGTAGACTGCAATGTGGACGCAGATGCACCTCCCACGCACATGCGAGCAACCCTAGCGGACTCAGTTCGGGTGGGTACACCGCATACAGGTGGCATACGGGGTTCCATTTGTTGTACACGTTCCCAATTTGAAAAGATATCAGCCTGTGATGTTGATGGAAAGTGTTTCGCTTCGTAGCAACGACAGCGACCCTGCAACTGGAGCTACTGCATTGTGAGATTGGAGACATGCACCGGACCGTGGCAGCATGACAGTTGGCGTCTCAAGGGTAATTTTACTCTGCACCAGTTGAGGACGCGATGGTACCCTGATTTGCATGTATTGCTGTTAGTAAACAGGTGGATTGTGCGGCCATTCACTAACAGCCAGACATCAACGCACTATCGACAACTTGACGACACTCGAATTTGAAGGCTTCGGGATGCCAACTCGGTCGGACAAAAAACTCGTAATCAAGCATGTCGCTGAAGAGGACGAATTGACTGGCAAAAGCAGAGACAAATCGATAACAATGGGAACAATAATCCATTCGGCCATGCACACCGCTAACGGCGCCGTTCTGTTAGGCAATGAATGACCCAGCAAAGCAGTCCGATAAGTCGGCTCACGGACAGCTGAACTCGGCACTCTACACCAAGTCCACGGCCATGTCCTTGACACCATCGAACTGCTTTCCATCCTGCACCGCAAACCACCCAACGCGGTGAAACTTGCCCTTCCCATCGCGGGTAAGCAACAGACCCTCATGCGCGACCACCAGCAGGCACCAAATGTTTGCCGGTCTTGGGTCGCTGGGAAAGTCAAAGTAGCCAAGCGCGATATAGTTGGGTTTCGGTGTTCCACTTGGTGCCGGCGCAGGTTCCGCGCTTGGTGCAGACTTGATCGATTCCATCATGATGCCCTCTGGTGTCAACGGCGTTCTCTTCTTCAGGACATTTGTGCAGCGAACTTGGACGACTTTGCCAAGCATTTGAAGCTCCAGCGCCGGCATGTACAGCACATCCGGATTTCCTACTCCTTTTGCTGTCGTCCACAACCCCTTTTGATCTCGCGGTTGGATGTGAACATTCTTCACGTCGATCCATTTAGACTCAATGCGAGGGTTGGTATCCCAGAATACCTCCCCGGTAACATGTGCCCAGCTCCATGATGGTGCTCGAATGACTGGCTTGCCTGGAGTCTCGCCATCACGTTTGGTCCACGGGGACGCAAGCGGCTTCTCGATAGGTAGAAAGTGTTTGCGACTGGTATATGACCAGCGGCTTTTCCACAACAAGCCCCTTGGCATATCGCATTCCCATATCCCAGCCAGGTATCTTGTCTTCAGAACGCCGTGCGCGATCATGGCAACAGAAACGATGCAAGGAAAGATGTCGTGCGGCTCTGTCAAGGCGCGTGGAGTAAACGAGTTGAGCATCTGATACCATCTCCTCAGTACTTCGGGCTTGGTCCCGGGATTCAGGGAGGTGAGGGATTGTTCCCGCTTGCTGGTGTCGACATCTACACACCCATCTTCGTACCGCGTGTGTGAGCGGCATTGGTACGCCACCTGATCTTCCCCGAAAATGAGGGAGCGGTTGGAAAGAAGGGCTTCTTGGAAGCACCAGCCTCTGGTATCTACGGGCCCAACGGATTTTCCGCGCTGGATTGTCAGGTAGACGGATCCGAGATCTGGGCCATCGCCGGTGTGCGGATTGGGGCCAGCTTTCATGGGGACCGGCTTCGGGAGTTTTTTGGTGGTCAGGTAGTCGTTTGCTACAAAACCCAGACCACTATCGGCAGACCGGCCGGCGATGATGGTCAGTTCGGCGTTGCCGTAGACCGACGCCATGCGCTTGGACTCGGATTCCCAGTCTTCCTTGTTCTTTTGGATGATGCAGAGGGCGTCGATCCAGAGGTAGCGAATCCCAAGGAGGCGAGTGAGGTCAATAGCTTCGGTATGGGTTTTGCTGAGCTCAGATTCGGGAAGGATCTTGGTAAAGTCGGCCAAGTTCTTGTCGTAGAGCATCGCTTGAGTACCTTTTCCCCAGCAATAGGACAGAGCCGTGTATGGCTGCGGCTGCTTCAGGTCCTTGGTCAAGACGATGCGAGTGATTCTCTTTGCCGCTGGCAATGCTTGATCTCCAACGTCGATAACCCTCGTAGGCATCTGTCTCGGGCCAGGCGGCGAAGCCTGATTGCAAACTCCATGTGTCTTGCGACAAGCCTTCAATGTCCCTTTCGCAAACGTGGCGTAATATTCAGGGTTGCGAGCACTGGTGGTGTACCTTCCCGCGAACAAGGCGCCTGCTGGGGTGGCAGGGTCGGCAAAGACGGCCAGATGGGTTTGCAATTTGGTGGCATCGTGGCCAACGGCTGAGACAAGAACGCCGCACGAGAGCCAGATCTGGTCGGGGACGCTGGCGGTGCCTGCAGGATGCCATTCTCCGCGCAGGTAGATGTTGAAATCGCCGTTGTTGCTGGACTTGGGAGCGTTGGCGGGTAGCTTCTTTGCTAGACAAGCTGCGATGTCCTCTTTGCTGCAGTCGCGTTGAACTTGAGTCCACCACAAGTTGCAGCCGTCGCACTTTTTGGCTGATTGGACGAGGGCATTGAGGTCTGGGTGGAAGACGACATCATCGTTGAAGAGGTCATAGAAGCGCAGGGTCGAGCACTTGTGGCAGAGGACAGAAGCCATTATTGGTAGCGGTGTTGAGCGTCGTCGCACAAATGGGATGGGAATACGGCGGGTTTCGAGCTCTTTTTGTAAGCCCATCATCCCCAGATGTTATATGCACGTGAAGCTGACGGCGTCGCAGCGCGAGTCTTGATTGTCGGCCGCGGCTGGCGTCAATAGCTGCGCCTCCCGTCTGACAGATGGGATTGGCTAGCCCAATGCGCCGCGTCTCTCACATCGACCATCTTGCCGGAGGGGGTGTATCGCTTTGGGTGTCGGACTGATTGCCTCGAAGTGTCGTAGTAGATGACGGTCGCCAATGCTGATGTTAGGTTGACTGGGAAGAATTGAAGCCGAGACAAAGTAAAAAATAAAAACATGGACGGGAAGGATTGACGTGATCGGATGAGGGGCAGATGCACTGGAGGCGCTATGACAACTGTTCGGGCGAGCCATGTCGGGCGGGCCCGTGCAATACAGCACCTACATACAGTACACCCCTCTGGGAGGGATTTCCCAAGCGATAACGATAACGGCGGGGTACGGGTACCTTGATGGTCAATTCGTCCCTTTGTTCTTTCTCTTCCTTGCAACACCCTTATCCTCATTTATAAGCCGACTCCTTTCCGCCTTGGTTCACCACAATGGCGTTTCTCCAGCCCACTATTGGTCAACCGCATTCGGCGTTAACGACCTCTCGGCGTTTTGTCCCCTGCTCACCAATGCTCGCCAATCGACAGTGCCTCGATCGCTACAGGTAGTAAGTGCTGACAGCAGCTCACTGACGGCTGCCTGACACGGCGACACTGAGAGACACCCAGGTACAGAAGTACAGCTGAGTCCGACACAAGACCCCAACTCCGGTCCCATCGTGTTCGTCTTCATCATCCAAATCACTACCTAACCACGAGATGGCTCGCAAAGCAGTCCTGCAAAGCCGACTGGCATGCGACCGATGCCATTCCCAGAAACTGCGATGTCCACGACTAGACAAGACCACGAAACACGCGGATGGATCCTCGAAACAACCACGGGCATGTGTCCGCTGTGAGCGCGCTAAAGTGCCCTGCGTCTTTAGCCCACGCCAGCGGCGAACCGTGATTCCAAAGTCGGCCGGTGCTCCCAAGCCTACACCACCGAATCGCAACATTGCCGCCAGTGCCAATGCTACGCCTGCCTCCACTGGGTTAACCAAGACAGTTCCAACGGTGCCTGAGAATGAAAAAGTCAACTCGGTGGAGGTGGAGAGCAGACCTTGTAGTCTGGCAGACCCCCTACCCAGCGCCACTACCACACCCACCGACATGGAAGGGTTGGGCCAAGACTTGTATGCCTCTTCATACTTGGATGGCAGCGACCTACACGTACAAATGCCTGATTCATGTTCCGACCCATCAACAACCTGCACCGACATGTGCCCTCTCTCGCTTGATACCACCACAGGCATAGACTGGGACAACCTCCTCCTCCCCGACCCTCTGCCCCCATTATCCCAAGGCTGGTCTCTCCTCGACATGGACAAATCTTTACACCCAGCTCCCGCTCCCGACCCACTCTTCCCTCCTCATGGCCCTCAACTTCCCTTCGACCTCATGACCAACTCATCGAACAACGACATGGACCCCATCCTCTTCCTTCCCTCATCTAACCCTCCGGTCGACTACTCCAACCCTCAAGCCCTCACCCCTTACTCTCCCGTCCGCCAACTAGCCAACCTCAACGTCTCCTTGTACGAACACCTCTGCCTCATCCCCCAACTCTACAGCACCCGCGGCTTGCCCACCCTCACCCCCGTCCTGCGCATCGACGTTCTAGAAAAGCGACTACTAGCCATCGACCACACCTTCCAATTAACCCAAGAGCTCATCGATATCGTCGGTAAACTCTACCCGCGCTCCGTTCCACTATCCGGTGACGACGCCCCCACCGTTCATGGCACGGGAACGGGGGGAGTGCCGTTGGCCCAAGACCAAGCCACCATGCTCCTGCTGCTGTCTTGTGCCCAGCGAGTATGCGACGTCTACGACCTGATGCTCAGCCACATGGGCAAATGCATCAAGAAAAACACTCTTGCTCACTTTAACGACGGGGGTTTGAAGCCGGTTAGACTGCCGCCGTTTAGAGTGGCGGGGGTGTTTGCGCCGCCGCCGACGGATAAGGCGGTTACGTTGCACATGTTTATGGTGATGATGATGGCTAGTAATCTGTTTGATCAGTTGCAGGAGGTTCTTGGGTTGTGGCGGCATGAGGAGCAGGCTGGTTTAGATGCGGTGGACTTGCAGTATCCGGACTTTGGTGGGAGGGAAGCGAAGGAGGCAATTAGGAAGAAGGCCAGGGACGTGACCATGGAGATTGTGAGTATTAGGCAGATGATCATGTCTTTTCCGGGAATGGGGGTGGAGGAGACGAGACACCCGGGGGTTTTGGAATTGAGGTCTGGTGGTGCTTGGTTGATTGGGAGTGAAATGGGCAAGGTGATTGGAGAGGCGAAGAGGTTGGCGATTGAGGGTTCAGCTTGTGGGGGAGATTGGGGTGGGGAGTGTTGATAGGGTTGTAGGGTTGAAGGGCTTGTAATACTCGACGAATCTCTTCTCCGGTGTATAACAGCCAGTTGTATCAACTCAACTCATCGCTTAATCACGTCCATCCCGCCCTCACCGTCTCTTTCTTGTTCTCCATCTCCAGAGGTACACCATCTCGCACCAAAACCACACCTCCCCCACCATTCCCCATCCCTCCCCTTCGTCTACTCACTCCAACACCTCCTAACAAACTCCAAAACCTCCCCATTGAACTTGTCCGCCTCCTCCCAAAATAACCAATGCCCACTCTCATACCAACTAACTTGGGCTTTCTCATTCCCCCCCTTCCTGGCCCGCTTCACAACCTCCTCCATCCCCTCCAAGCTAAAACACCCGCTCCTCTTCCCGCCCATGACCAGCACCGGGCACGTAATCCCCTCGCACGCTTCCCGATGATCATACCTCGTGTGATCAGCTATCAACCTGGCCAGCCATTCTCCCGAAGGACACTGCGCCGAGATTCTCGTAAAAAAATCCTCGTCTCGCTTCCTCTCCTGTTCAGAGATGTCGTCGGTGTCGGTGGGTAATGGCTCGTAACGATAGCCGAGACATTCGTCCACCAGTGCCAAATGCGTGGCGTGCCGCTGGGAAGGGGGTAAGTTCCAAGCTGCCTGGGCGGCTAACATGGTGCGCTCGTCGTAGCAACCTTTGTGGGACTTGGTGGCGTCCCAGACACCGTCGTCCCCGTCCGAACATGAGCCGAAAGGGGAACGGTCTTGTAAAGGGGCTTGGTCGACAAAGATTAGCCCGCTGAAATCGGTATCGGTAAAAAGCTCAATGTAGGTCCAGAGGATGGCGGCGCCGATGGAACATCCGATGGCTACTATTTCCAGCGGTGGCTTTGGGTTTGGCTGGGAACCAGAGTTGTTGTTGTTGTTGTTGTTGTCAGGTCCCAGACGGGAGGTCTTGATGAAATCGAGCATGTTCTTGAGGTCGACGGCTAGGCGGGCGACGTGGTACCCGCCTGTGTAGGTGTCGTATTTCTCCTTCTTTTTGGGGCTGTTGTGTCCGGGGGGTTTTCCTTGCTTTGCCCCCGCCGCTTTATTTTGGCCTTCAGTCCCTTCATCTCTCTTCCCGGCGTCTCTCTCCCTGGCGTCCTGGTTCTCCTCCACTTCCTTTCCCTCCTCCTCCTCCTCCTCGGCGTCGTCGTCATCCATCATCCCCGCCCTCGGCTTCCTCTTCTTCTTCCGCAGTCCGGATTTCCCATGCCCGCGCATATCCCACGCTACCACCCAGTGGTTCTTGGCTAGCTCGTCAAAGTTGCGATCAAAGTACTCGCTTGAACCGGAAAAGCCATGAAGCAGCAAGATCAGGCGGGAGTAGTTGGGTCCTTCCTCTGCGATGACCGAGGCTTTGGAGGCGCTTCGGAGGCGGTTGGCGGCTGGTGTGCCGGCTGCTGTGCCACTGGTGTTACCGCTTCCGGTCTCAGTGGTGTTGGTATCGGTGGTCCCGGTGGGGACCGTGCCGCTGGTGGTGGTGCCGGTGGGGCCCGTGAAGGTGAGGATCGGGGAGGTAGGAATGAAGCTTGGGTCCGGGTTCTCGATGGGGAGGGAGGATTTGAAGGTTAGGAGGGCGCCGTCTGAGGCTTCGAACGTCGTATAGTGAGGGTGCGGCATTTTGATGGTGATTGTGCTGATGACTGGCCCAGTGGCACTGTGGTTGTGATCAAGCGATGAGTTTTGGCGGAGGGAGAAAGTGAAGAAGAACCGTAGTAATGCGAGTTCGGAGGTGCCGGGATTCCGGGACAAAGCCGGGAGCGGGATCGGACAGCGCCGGACGGGAGTTGAAAAACGGAAGCTGAAAGACGGAAGATGACGCAATGCGGGATGCAAGGAGATAAGATAACGTGCAGAAATGCAAATCCCGTCAGATGCGCGGCCCGGTTGTGCGAGAACCGGTGAGTCCAGTAACACGCGCCAGACGATTGGTTGGATACTTTCAACTCATCAAGTAATATCGTAAAAGCAGAGAGCTCGCGGGTTGAAGATGAGGTCCAATTTGATGGTACGGGTTCAACCTAAAGGAGGTTCAACTTGCACGACGTCGAAAAAAAGTTGCGACTCCATTCCCAAGATGCGGGGAAGGTGGATAAGGGTCAGGGTTAGCGCAAGGAAAATCCCTCAATGCTTTGCTATCAATGGTCCGTGGAACTCGGGTTATGACACAGCAACCTGCCCATCAACAACTGGTTCGAACACCAAGAAACAAAACCAGCGAGGGTTTGATCCTGACTAATGGGAGTCCATTTGCAAGCAAAGATGATCTTGTTCAAGTGCCAGCTTCAAAGCTTTCGAAGTTCGGGTTCGCCGACAGAATAGAAGCCGCTTTTCACGACAGCATCTTCAGCTCGGAACTGAAGCACGACACCAAATGGCGGTTGGCCAAGGTTATGAGTAGGAATAACCATCATATGCATCTTCATTCATGGGTATCTACAACACCTCGTCTCTTCTTCTTCTTGGAAAGACATCGCAACGCTCATCAATGCATCCTTACCCCAGACGGATCGGGCGTTAAAACGACCTCCTCCCCGTAACCAAATCCGCATCCTCCGGCCTGACCCTCTTCGTCTTCTTAAACAACTTCCACCACAAGATATTGATCAAAAACACGGGAATACCGATATAGCTCGTCAAGAACTTATCCACCTGGAAATGCGGGAAAAACGCGCCAAAGCCGTTAAAGATAATGACCAAGATCGTCAAGAAAAGCGCAATCGGCGCGCCCCACGGCAGCAAGATATTCCTGTACGGCATAGCCTCGCGCGGGACACCCTGGACCTTCATGGCCTTGATCATGAAGAGGTACGAAACCAGAATGGCGACCCAGTTGAGGGCACCAAAGACCGTGACCAGAGAAACAAAGTAGCCAAACACCTGCGCCGATCCCTTGGTGGCGTTCATGTACCCCAGGAGAATGAACAGCGACGAAAGGATGACGGCCGGGATGGGCACGCCGCGCTTGTTGGTCTTCATCATGATCGCTGGCGCCTGTCTGTCCTTGGCCAGAGCCCACACGGTGCGGGAAGCGAGGTAAATATCCGAGTTGGCGGCCGACACGGTGAAGATGAGCAACAGTCCGTTAACCGCATCGTCGAGCTTGTTGATACCGGCGTTCTTGGCCGCGATGACAAAGGGGGAAGCCAAGCCGCTGGTCTTCTTGACAGCGCCGAGCAGAGGGTCCGTGTACTTGACCGCCATGCCCAGGACGATGATACCGCCAATGTAGAAGAACACGATACGCATGAGCGTCTGGGTGACGGCGCGGGGAACGTTCTTGCGCGGGTTGGGGGTCTCGCCGAAAGCGACGCCGACGAGCTCGGTGCCAAGATAGGCAAAGGTAGCCTGGACCATGCAAGCCCAGACACCCAAGAAACGGCCGGTGGCGCCCTGGATGACAACCTTGTCGTCGCCCGCGGAAGCGGAATACTGGGCAAAGGCGCCGGGGTCGCGCCAGAATCGGAAGCCGGTGCGCACGTGGTTGGGACCGCCGCCGAGGGCGATGATGAAGCAGAGGAGGATGAGCATGACGATGACGAGGGCTTTGATGAGGGACATCCAGAATTCTGCTTCGCCGAAGAATGCAACGTGGATGAGCTGTTATTTGTTAGCTTTGCGTCCATCCATCTTGGGGGAGGGAGAAACGTACGTTGACAGCAATAATCGCGACTCCAAAGACCGTGATCCACACAGACACGTTGATATCCGGTCTCCAATATTGCAGAATGATACCCGTGGCCGTCAGGTTGTTGGGCAGCACAATCACGTATTTGAAAAAGTAGTTCCAGCCGGTAGCGAAACCAAAGGCAGGATCGACGAAGCGCGAAGCGTAACCGGAGAAGGACTTTTTGTGCGGCAGCCATGCGCCCATCTCGCCGAGCGCAACCATGACGATGTAGACGATGAATCCCATGATGATGTATCCGATGAGCAGCGAGCCGGGTCCGAGTTTTAGCGAAGTGCCGGTACCGATGATGAGACCGGTGCCAATGGCGCCAGCGATGGCCATCATGTCTGGACAAAACCCATGTTAGCGATTGGGGTGGCATGCTAGATCAAGGTTCCGAGACCTACTCAACTGGCGCGGCTTCATGCCACGATGGAGATCATCGGGGCCCTCGCTCTCGCCGTCGTCGTCGACTCGTCCATTTTCGCTGCTGTAACTAACGGCACCGCGTTCGAACTCATCGCCTTGGTCGTATGCTGGTGCCGTCTTTTCGTCGCTCTTGGACTTGAAGAAGTTGAGTTTGGAGGCCATGATGGGCCAACTCTATCGATGCTATTCCCGACCTTGTTGTCACAATTGACCTAGGTAAACTGAGAACCGATGGGGATGGATATATGTCAAGGGGGAGGGGATCCGGCCAAGTTCAGGTCCGTCCGTTGAGGAACCGGGAAGAACAAGGGACGGGAGAGGCGCGTGACAGAAGGGAGACGAGATTCTAGACCGAGGAAGTGACGACGACCATGGGAACGCGGGAAGAGGTTGGAACTTATAATCATCGGCCGAGAAGCTCACATGGGGAAGGCACGAAACCCGGGTTCCAATCCATGTAGCCATGTACCGACCTGGGCCGCCGCTGGGGGTTATAAGACGAACTCCATTTGTCCATATCGTCGCATTGGAAGATGGGGGGGTGATCAAGTGGGTGGATAGCTGAATGAGGCGGCTCTCTTTTCCTGTGTTGCACTGGTTACACTGCACCGAATTCGACAGATGAAAAAAGAGAGGAACCAACTCGGTGAGCGAATGGGAGACACGAGTGCGGCGGGTGGCTGAATCTCCAATTCCTTGCGAGGAGAACGTTGCATCGTCCCAAGTCCTGTGCGGGGGAGACAAACAAGGGACCAAGGTGAGGAGGAAGGTTCTCTCATAGCCAACCCCAACCCTGACCTCCAAATCATGGGCAAGCAGCCAGAAAGGGAAGAGATGGACAGAGTGCAATTCCAGAACACCAACCGTGAGCACGCGAGGGATTGGCACTGCTCAACGCTGAATGGTCAGAAAGGACCGAGAGCTGGAATGGCATCATGCATAACGGCGGCCCCACTAGCTTCTTTCAGCGACCGAAGGCTTTGAAAGGGTGCAACCAAGGTAGTCAGCCAGTGTAACCTCAACCTGCCATCGTGTGTGACGGGTCTGTCTCGTTGTCTTATCGTGGCTCCGTGGGAATATCACCAAGATGTTGGCGGATAATCATGGAGATATCTTGATAACTTATTCTTGATATCAATCCGGCCTGACTGTGGATTGTTGCGGTTATCTGTGGGTGGCGTAAGCAAGGAAGTACTAACATCGGGATTGAGGGATTGACAGAGGCCGCTAATGTTTTACACCAGGGGCACGACATGGACGGAAAAATGGGGCATTTGGGGAGTGCGGAGAAGGGATCAGCGACACCGAATCCTTTCTTCAGCTTGCGAATTCCACTTCTTCTCGGTGTTCCAAAAAGTCAATGGCTGAGCAACCCGAGACAAGACCGCGATTGAACAATGTCTTGCTGAGTTCGGTCACCACAAGCATGGTCTCGGTTGTGGCCAAGGCAGAGCTGGCAGCCATAAAAACCTGCACACCCCTGACCCTGAATGACATGCCACGACCGAGCACCAAACTCGGTTCCTCGCCCAACACCAACACCAACACCCCACAACATTACAAGAACCAGAACTGCCAACAACCAGATTTCAAGATAAGGCAGGAGAACAAGACTTGCCCAGCTCTTGTCGTCGTCTCGGCGTAATCTTGGCGGGGGTGTGGAGGTGCCAAGCCTGCTAGCGTAGGAGCAACATTGCAGAATGAGGAAGGTGCAAATATTGACCTTGGACACCCTGAGGCATCCACAGGCACCCTCGCCGCACCGATGGAAGCCGCTGTGAGATGGGGTGGATTGAAAGGATTTGGTAACGAGAATGCGACATGAAGTGTTGATCGACCTTCTTGTTGAGGTCTTGGCATCAGATTTGAGGAATCATCAACTTTTTCAATGTTAGAGCCGCATCTTTTGGGTGTCCTGTTGGAATGTTGGTGTTGGTCTCGACTTGTTGTTGGCGCTGGATTGAAAATCTGAAATGCGTTTTTTTTTGGGGGGGGGGGGGGGCCTTGAGAGACCAACCTAAGCTTTGCTTGCCCAATTACAGGCCTTGGCGCCGACGGGACCCATTTTGGCTCGACTTCGACACCAGAGCCTATTTTGACGACATTGTCAAGCCGACAAGCCACTTGGACATTCGCTTGTGCGGTGAGATCCCGCTGGCGCTCAGCTCGCACGCCGCTTGAGGTCTGCCATTCCTTTGTGATGTTGAAGTTGAGTGGTCTTCGAGTCTTGATTGATCCAAGAAGAATGCGGGAGGCAGATGGTCGAAGATATCGCTGGGGCCAGACTTGGAACCGGTCAACGGAGGTGGAGAAGAGCAGGTTTGTAGTGGAAGGCTCTGGGGCCCAAAGATGTCGGTTGTGTAGTAATCAATCGGCGACGGGTGGAAGGCGCGAGGAGACCTTTGGAACCGACTGAGGCAAGAGAGAATCAGACAGGAAATGAAAGGGAGGGAAATGGAAGTGGAAGGTACGCATGTTGATGCAGCGAGTGCCTGCTTCCACTCCTCTCTCTGCAGAAACTCGCAGTTGCCAGCTGACAGCATCCGTGGCATTTCACCCTCATCAGTTCTTGCTTATTAACCAATTTTGGTGTATCTCGTTCGACGGAGAATGTGCGCCCTCTCCCTGGCACTTCAATCTTGTTCCTTCTGCTTGCTCTTCTTTTCCGTCTCTTGTCCTTGCCCGTCTGCCAACAACAACAAACCGAATCACCAAACCATCGAATCCACCATGTACGTCCCGCCTGAGCGCCCCGACTTCGTCCCGCAACAACTTTGGGACCAAGAGATGGGCCGAGCCACATCAGGCCTCCCGTCCCTCGACATCAAGATGGACATCCTGCTTTTCAGCCCATCTCCTGTTCGCCTCCCGCAAGACTGGCCGACCGAGATCGAGATCGACCAATATGTACGACACACCCCCAACGCCTCGTACAAAGCCCGTCTGGTAAACGGGCGAGCCGAGTTCCGTCCTGCTCAGGCCCTTCAACTTGCTTCACGTGGTAGGTTCCCCCGCAGACTATAAACGTTTGGTTCTGGCTGGAGGAAGCAGACAGCTAACTAGACGATCTTGGTTACAGGTGAATACCGTGGACGTCGAACCTATTAATCCAAGAGTCGACGCTTCAAGGACCAGAGAGCAACCTCTGGAGAGAAGAGCATGAAGAGCGGCAGATTCAGTACATTCCTCGTCCGGCGTGATACAAATCTCCCGGCCACGTTCTTGTGCCGCATACAACCCCCTTTGCACCGGCTGGGGGACGATACTCCATGCCGCCATCAAAGGTCATGTTGCTGTTTTGTCGTCTCATTCTCCTTCCTTCCTTCCCTGTCTCTTGGCACCTCTCCTCTTTTGCCGTCGCTTTCTCGGAAACCTGGATCGACTCTGTGGACTCCAAAAACCGGATCGAGCGCGACGAGCCCACACACTCGGTCTGTTCTTAGTTGGCCCGGTTTCCGTCGCTCTTCCCTTCGCTTAACTTCTGATGATTCGCAAATTGGCTTCCAGTTCAAAGTCCTGTTTCGGATATCCAGACTATATGGTAGGGCTTTAGAACTTGCCCTGTCACAGACCAAAGGATGAGATTTGGACGACAGCGCCATGTACATAGAGGGGCAACCGAGTTCGGCAGTGTTGGTCAGCTTCACTGACGAAGAGCGGCAAGAGAAACAATATTATGCAATTACACCCAACTTCCTGCATTTCGAGTTGATACACCTTCGTACAGAAAGCCGAGAACGGGCTAACATCTTTCCGTTCGTCACGCTCTAGACACTTGTGCCATCCGAGTTGCAGAGAGGCTTTCCAGACTTGCGACAAAATAGTGGCACCGATATCGGTCTTCACACCTTTGTCTCACTCGTCAAGGTCGGCATATCAAAGGTCGGGGTAAGTGAGCGCCTTCGACGTCATGATACTCCTAGCTGATGCTTACCACTTTATTGCAAATGAAGTGTTATTAAGGAACATCAACGCTGACCCAACGGCTTGGTCTTGTAGATGAAGACATGCAGGAGCAATCATACCAGTGAGCTAGATCGGCGGTCCCTACGCTTGAAGTGTTTGTTCGGCTGCAAAGCAAAGTTCGGGGTGAGGTACCAGCACCGGCCTATCTGAAAACCGACTCTCTCTCACCTTGGTTCTCAAGACCGTCGCCCAACAGCTGAAAACGCCACGGGTAGAACAACCGCGCCATCCGACAGCGCAGGTACACATACACTCTGGCAGGCACCAAGGCTCACTGTCGACCAATCCAATCCAGAGCCAATCTTTAAGGACTGGTTAAATCGGGCACGGCCTCCGATTCACGCTGGTTAGGGTTACATTGGGCTGCTTAGAGACTCATCCGGAGCCCTCCCTTCCAGCAACTTCAACTCATCACATCAGGTGTTGACGACGATATGAGCAACGATATTGACATCAATACAAGCTTAGCTTCAAGAACCTTGGACAGTCGGTGCCGAGGACAGGCGTCGTATGCTTCTAGATATCCCACGCTAGACTGCCGGCAAGGAGACCGCGCAACTTCAACACAGTCAACGTGAGTTTAGACTTCAAACGTTTTGCCTGGGAAACTGTCTGCTAACAATCATGGCTCTCTGCCTAGGTTACTCTCCGCATCACAAACATGACTAACTGGGTTGGCCCAGATGGGGTGGTCAAGCCTGCTATGCTCATCAACAGTGAGTCTGAACCGTGTTGGGATGTTGGCCAGACAGGCGCAGACTAACAAGCTCTCTGCAGACACATTCCCTGGACCAACAATCACAGCCGGTGAGTAATGAGTCAATGGCGATGACCCATGGGGAAGAAGACACTGACGAGTTTGGAAAGATTGGGGTGACTACGTCCAAGTGAACGTGTATAGAGATCTGCAGCACAACGGGTTAGTTTGCCCACTTGACCCAGTTGCAGGAACTTGTCTGACAATCACCCAGAACATCCATCCATTGGCACGGCATCCGGCAGTTCGGCGAGAGCAACCAGGACGGAGCAAATGGAGTCATAGACTGCCCAATTCCACCAGGCTCCATAAAGAGCTACACCTTCCATGTCACACAATATGGCACTTCCTCGTAAGCCAAAGTCCTTGCTTCAAATACCTACCTTAACGACCAGCCCGCTGACCTTCCAACGGGTACCATAGCCTCTACTCCAACCAGTACGGTAACGGAGTGGTAGGAGCGCTCATCGTCAATGGCCCTGCTTCAGCCAACTACGACATTGACCTTGGCCCGTACATGATCCAGGGCTACTACCGCCAAACCGCGGATCGTCTTCATTATGTTGCTGAGATTGTTCAGAACGGCCCTCCACCTGACAGCAGCACCCTAACCTTCCGCGGGAAGAGCATCAACCCAACTGGATCTGGCGGTTCGTAGTATTCACCTCTCACTCTTATGAGACAGAGGATAATCCAAGTCCTCTTGTTGCTGTACCCCTCTATATACGTGTCCCTTGCGTGCCTTGATATCGATAAGGGCCTTCTCGCAGAACCGGAACCTGAACCAGCTGTACGTGGGGGCTGTCAACGGCACTTGGCACTTGCTTCCAGCCGTCTGACCTGGGTTGAATGTGGTCGGTGTGGGTCCAGAGGTTCGCCCGTTGGCTTTCCCTCTCCTTGCTCCCTCTTTCTGCCCTGTCACGTGCCTTGCTGCCTTCACTTGGGTAC
This sequence comes from Copromyces sp. CBS 386.78, assembly GCA_030685235.1. Lineage (NCBI taxonomy): Eukaryota > Fungi > Ascomycota > Sordariomycetes > Sordariales > Sordariaceae > Copromyces > Copromyces sp. CBS 386.78. The sequence goes on from MU839085.1 coordinate 510,716, forward strand.
CTTACCTAGGTAGTTTATCCCTCCAGCCTTCCAGATTCCTGCTTCTCCCTTGGTCTCTCGTTGTAGGCAAGCTAGCAGTATCACAGCGCAGCGCTTCGTCTGTCTTCGACTTCCAGTATCCGGCTCCTCCCATTTCCTTCCTTCGTGGGCAACGTAGCATCACAGCGCAGTGCTCCGTCCATCTTCACCTTCCAGCTTTCTCCTCCTCTCTTATCCTCTCTTCGTGGGAAAGCTATCATCACAACACAGGCACACCGCCCTTCGTCCATCGTCGCCTTTCTAGGACGCCTCTCTCCTCGTCGCACTTTCTACAGATTCTCACCCAAGTGTGAGCGACCACATCAAGCACCTCTACTCCGTTGCCTTCAGTTTACTCTCACGCGGCAGGGTCAACTCATCAACTTCACCCCGCCTCCCCAACTAAAGACGCGATTTCATCGTCGCACTTTCTCCAGCTTCTCACCAAAGTGTAGACAAGGCGAGTGGTTCCTCACCTGCTATTCAGGTTGCTTCCATCATGGATCGCCTACCCCAAGAGATCCTCGACCCGATCGTCGATGAATTTGCGCGGGATCTCGCACTCAGACTAAGCGATAGCCAACTAAGCCACCAGCAATATGGACCAAGACTGCTAAGGTTCAGATCTTGCCCAAGCAAGCTGGCTGCGTACAGCACCATTTCCAGAGGTTGGCAGCGTGCTATCGAGCGGCGCCTCTTTCAGACAGTTGCCGCCTACGGCGCCTTCCAGTTGCCCTGCTTCCAACACATTCTTGGAGGAGAACGTAACCAACATCGTCGTGGCTCGGTCAAGAGTTTCACGTACACAACCTATCTCTCATCTCCAGCCCTTCAGAACATGACGGACTTCGTGCGCGAAAGCCAGTGGAGACTCTTAACTGAGTTCTATCACCTGCTCACTGTTATTAACGACATTTGGGTAAGCAGTCCGCAACCCCTCTGTTCCCACCTCCCATCTCCTGCCTATCTTTGGCTGTGTTCAATTTTTTTGGTTGCCGGCCAGTGGAAGATATGCGGTTTGACTGACAATTGAACAACAGCCCGTCAGTCCTAGAATGGCCAGGACACAGCCCTTGAACCTCACCATCAGTATCGTCAGGATCGGATATTGGGACCCCGAGCAGTGCGACGAGAGCATCCTGACACTTCCCCACGAATTTGCAACGAGCTTTCCCATCACTCCAGCAGTCACTTCCCTCAAGATCGTTTTCGACAAGGCAGTCGACAGGGACCAGCACAAACGGGAGAAGCAAGAAGGCAGAGGCAACCAGGTACCACCTGCCGCATGGATCTTGCAACCGTTGATGGCGAAGCTTCCGTCGGTTGACAAGCTCTCGTATGAGATGTTCAACTTTATCGGTGAGGATCAGTTTCGGGATAGATTGTTTACCGGTACGCACCTACCAGCCTTGTGTCCCTCGGGAGATTTTGAGCCCTTTTAGAGGTAATAATCATTTGCTAACTTGACGAACTTTCAGAGACATTCCAGTCCCTTTCGGGCCCGCTGACGACCAACCTAACCGAGCTATACCTCCACGTCGGTCCCTTTGGCTTCCACACCTTCAAGTACACCGACGACGCCGCCCTGATGCCCCTGATTGCGAACCAGGGAATCCACAACAGCGGCGACGGCGCCTATATCCCCCGTTTCAACGCCGCCTTGAGAGAGCTCAGCCAACAGCTCACCATCCTCCACATCACCGGCCTCTTCCCGGTCCACCCGGACCTCTTCTACCCCAAGGGCCAGGGCCTGGGCCTCGCGGCCAACAAACCTCAAGGCAACAAAGTCGGCAGCCAGGCAAAGCCACCTGCACCATTCTGGCCACGCCTCCGCAAAGTCAAGATCGTGTCGACAGTCCACACCAGTAGCAACTACTTCCTACTACCCTCAGGTGGACTGCTGCACGACCCATCAATGTTATATGGCGAAGTTGATGCCGGCGGCCGGCATCTCTTCCGAGACCCCTCGGAGCTCAGCTCCCTGGTCGTCAGCCTGACGCGGGGGATGCTTCGCATGCCAAGGCTGGAGAGCGTGGAGATCACGTTCCGGCTGGAGTACAGCCCGTACGAAGGTCAAGCAGCTCCAGAGTGGGAAAGTCCCCTTGTTCGGGTGAAGAAGCAGGTGACGTACCATCGGGAGTGGTTCGCGATGGAGAAGGCGGTGTTGGAGCAGTATGGGCTCGATATTGAGGAGGTGGGCGAGGGACATGGAGGCGAGGGAGGAGTAGGTGTTAATGTTATGAGCTTGACTCGGTTTTTGCTGAATGATGATCGGAGGTATAAGAGGAGGGGGTTTAGAGAGGCGATTTCGGAGGAGGTGGAGAGGAATTTGAGAGAGTTGAGTCGGAGACTTATAGGCTTGTCGATGTTTCCGGGGTCGGGTTTGTGAGTAGGTGGTGCTGTGGTTGAGGTCTTTATTGTTTGTTGGGAGTATTGTAGTTATATTGCCTTTACTATTAAGATATTACTATTGTTTCTAAGCTTGCTAGCTCTACTAAGGTACATGCTAGGATGGTGAGGCTAGGGGAGTGAGGCTGGGTGGGTGCCCTGGGAGATAGGATAGCGAGACACAGCCACAGAAGAGGAGTTTGCAAAGCAAACGAGTGGTGAAGGTTTGTAACTAGAATTAGAGACGAAGGAAGGCGGAGAGCTTAAAAGCTAGGGCCACAGCCGTGTGACGCCTCGCGCTCTCGGAGGAAAAGCAGAACGTAGGACTTCTCGCCCCACTATCTTTACTTGCCTCTAAAGGTATTGCTTTTGATCTCCCTTACTTTATAATTAATATACTTTAATAAATATTATCCAATTTTATTTCTGTTTCTTTACTTATTCTATCCAATCTCTGCTTTCCCAAAAGCTCATATCTTCTCCCCAAAAGGCTTTACTGAGCTCCTAGAAGCTCATATCTATGCCCCAAAAGGGCATTCTAAACCCCCAAAATGCCTTCTAGTTTTTTTTATATCTACTTTTGCAGGAATAATAAGAAGGTGAGTTTGAAAAATAGGTGGGATTTGGTTTAGAAGTAGCTTAAACACCTAAAATGGCCTTTGAATACTTGATACTTATTGTAAGCTTTTTCCTTTTTTAAAACATTTATTCCTTACAACTATAAATTTAGTAGTAGCTACGAATTATAAAGGCTTGTGGTACTAAGTTATATAAGGCTGAGTATAAAGCCACAATACTAAGTGCACTAAGGCAAGTAGTAGGGTGCAAGAGGTTCTGCCTCGAGTTTAGTGGCGGCATTATGTGGCGTGTGATCTTGAGTCCCATTCACTCTGTTTGCACATAAGTCGGTAGGCTCCATCTACTACCAACGAGGCACAGGGTCACGGTGAGCCAGGCTGCCCCACCTCACCGTCACCGTTCTCCTCGCCCAGGAACCATCCCTCATTCCTCCTTCACTTTTTAGGGCTCCTACTTCCTCCATCCACCACTCCAGTTACAACCTTCTTGTCCACAAAAGGCAACCACAACCAACAAGCAGTCCTCCAGCACTTCCGACATCGCCACATACTAGCGCCTTTCAAACCTCCCACTCATCCCAAGATGGACAAACTCCCGCAAGAAGTAGTTGACGCCATCGCAGCTCACCTGTTCCCCTCGCTGGTGGACCAAGCCGGGAGGGTTTGGTTCTCCTCCGATACCGACAGCCTGAGAGGGCGGCCCGATTCCATGTCGCTCAGCGCAGCACCCTATGCCACCATCTCAGCGCCGTGGCAACGCGCGGTTGAGTCCTTGACCTTCCACTCGCTGACGCTCTCCACGCGGGAAGACGTCCCCTACGCCGAGGAGTGTCTAAGGCGGAACGAACACCGGCGGGCGCGCGTGCTGTACATCAAACTCGACATCAACATCGACTGGTCAGAAGGCACAGAGCACTTGGACCGAGAGATAGCATTCAGAGCAGTGCTTAGTCGTCACATGTCGTACACCTGGAGAGACCACCATATTGCATCCAAGTTCTGCAGGCTGATCGAGTTCATCAACTGCATTTGGGTAAGTTAGTTCAGTCCACGTATGGCGCCTGTCCCTCGATACCAGACCTTCCACAGTCGGGCACCTCAGGCATCAACCCTTTAGTGTAATAAGTCCCTTTGACTGACATACGTCTAACTTGCAGCCACCCACCACTGACTCCTCAATCCCTGCCCGTCGCCTCTGTCTCCTCGTCAAAGTCCCCGGCAGGAGTCAATGTGTCGTCTTGGAAGCATTTGGGGAACCGGGCGGTGGTCCTACATGTACGGAAACACCAGCCAACATAAAGAAGCTGCCCGTGTGCCCGGCAGTGACCTCCCTCGATATTATGTACGAGTCAACCCGAGACCAGAACACCATGGGGCTATGGAGACCGGGGTTCTCCAGTGTCGAATGTTCAGCCAGAGTTTGGCCCAAGTGGCTCGTGGAGATTGCTCCCAAATTCCCTTCCCTCTATAGGTAAGGAAGATTGATTTTGGGTTCGTCAGGGCGTGAGGACTCCAAGTCATGGAAGGGATCAGTGATGAAGTGGGAGATTTTAAAGGCAGTGATGGACTGAAAGCGTTTCCAAGGACAATGAGAGAGAGTGTGGTCTTGGTACCTTAGGAAGATGGAAGGCGGGGGAGGACGCGTATTTGAACTTGGACGAAATTATTATAAGGTTAACATGATGAATCACCTCAACTGGCAAGAAGCTGTCTGTTGATTCACTCCTTGTTACGTGCAGCTGCAGTTACCTTTAAATATGTCGTACCTACCTTACCTTACACTGCAGATCTATGATTTCTGAGCCGTACGATGGATGGTACCTGCAGACTGGAGTACAGCGGGCATTCACTCGACCATATCTGCTCCGCCACCCGTAGGATGCCGAGGGTTGGCTCTGATTTCCGCTAAACGTGCCTGGAAGAGTCCAGACTCCAAATTTCTTTGCCGGTACCTGTTCGAATTACTCAAATACCCAGGCAACCGCGGTGCTGGGAAGGGCTTGAGCCCTGGTCATTACCTTACGAAAGTCTGCAAGGCGCATTCAACAATGAAGGAATGAGATGCAGCTGCGTTCAAGTGAGAAAAGTTAGGTTTGCAGGTCCACTCTTAATTCCTCCATCATTCCTTCCATAAGTCCAATTATGTAATCTTCCTGCCATTAAATGGCTCGAGCCTCGGTGAGTAAGGTACCTCTAGGTGGTGTAACCGACTGATGACAGCGGAAGTGTGGTTGTTGCTGTGTTTAGTGATGCCTATTGCTTACTTCAGTCTGCCTTGTACTTGTCCATTCGCATCTCTATCACTCCTTGGAAGTTCAACTTGCACCAACCAAGGCACCAACCCCGGTGCATTCGGCACCGCCGCATTCACAAACAGTGTCTGCTCAGCACCCTCGGCATCCCTCTCCGGGTACATATACTCCAAAGGATAATACCCATCCCTAACAATCTTGTCCACCTTTTCCTCCTTTCTTTTTCTCTCCTCCCTCGTCTCCTTCCACCCCACTTGCACATCCCTCCGATCCACCAGCACCGTCATTTCCGCCCTTTCCTTCCCCTTTTTCCCCTTCTTTCCCTTGTCTTTCCCATCCCTCCCATCATCACCGCCTCCCCCTTCTCCCGTCCCTGTCAGCGCCGGCAAAGGAGGCCACCTCACAACCGCCGCACCCCACGCCTCATGGATATGTCCAAAAACATGCAACCTCGGCCTCACCTCCCTCACCCTCTCCCAAAGCTCGACACTCCCGCACGTCCTCCCCGTCAACCGGCTAACATCCAACACCCCCCTCGGCGGCCCATGACTAACCACCACGTCCGCCTCTTCAGGGATATCAAACACATGTCCTTTTTCTTTTTCGTACTGAAACCCCTGACTACCAAACGCCGGGGTAGCGGGACTCGCATAAACCGTTAATCGGGCTCCATTCGCCAGTTGGAAGCGATGCGTGCCCTCTTCCAGATAATAAATGCCCTCCTTGCTCGCCTCGTCCAGTAATTGTTTCGCCTCGCCTGGGTCGCCGAGTCCATGTCCCTTTCGGCCGTTTCGGGGGGTCATTGTCAATTTGCCTGATCCTAGACCTAGACCTAAAGCGGCAGAGTTGGACCGGGACCGGGAATTTGATTCGAGGTATTGGCTGTAGGCGGGCTGGTCGAGGGTGAAGTCGTGGTTGCCGGCTATGAGCAGCTTGAGAGGGGCGGGGAGTCGGCGCAGGTAGGAGAGGCAGAGGGAGAATTCGGGGAGGGTGGAGGAGTCGGTTATGTCGCCGGCGTGGATTACGATGTCTGCTTGGATGGAGGGGACGGGGAAGGGGAGGGGGGTTTTGGAGCGGGAGCGGATGTGGGTGTCGGAGAGGAGGAGGAGGCGGGTTGGAATTCCGCCGGTGTCTTTTGATTGGGGCGGTAGTTGTGATGATGATGATGATGCCGTCGCTGTTGGGTCGGGTAGGCTTGTAGTCGATGTGGTCATTTTGGTTCTCAATATGTCGGCTGGACGAGTGGTGGGACATGTGGAGGGCAGAGCCTGAATTCGCGTCGTTATTGACGTGGTTATTTATTTGTCTTGGAGATGTGTGTCAATTCGACCGAGTGAGTGTTGTTGACAGATGGTCGTTGTCGTGTGAGTCGGACAGACGTGGATGACGTAAGGTTTCACCGTTCCTTGTGCTTGTGGTCCACTGTACAAGTAACTGTTGTGTTTGGATCCCCTGAAGCGTTGTTAGGACAACCAAGCATTTGGAAAAACAATGTCGCGCCCGCCGGCCGATATTTCGAAATCCAATGGTTCTAATAATGGACCATCTTCCGAGCTTTCCGCCGAGCCAAGCTTTGTGTCAGGCACGTTTGGGCTTCGGCACCTTGAGCGCTTCAGGGGCAGTGGCGAGGTTCTCGAACCTTGAGGGTTAGGGTCCGTGATGCTGTTGTACAACCTTTGATGGTTGCAGATGGTCGTGCATTGCAGCCGCTTTGACCGTCTGACCACGCGGCGTTGCGGCTGAACAATTGAATATCCGCCGAGCTGAAGGAATTGTTTCCATTGAACAAAGGACACTCTAGCTTCTTGGATGTTTGTTCTTTCCAGCTTCGTGGATGTTTGTTTCAGCGGAACAAGCAAACACAATTCCCCGAGTATAATGGTCTCATCACGTGCCTTTACCGGTCCGCCAAGGGCCGTCAATGGCAGCTGACACGGCTGGCAGCTTCGCACGGGAAATCCCCCAACAAAAACCAGTTCGAGACCCCACAACTGACAACTCTGACGGCCGCAAGAACAAGGAAAGCAGCCAGAACCTGCTCCGAATTCAGGCCCCGACCCCGACACCGTTCAGCGCAGTTCACCGACCACCACCCGTCGCCCTCACTCAATACCGTCAAAATGGCTGCCGTCGTCAAGGCCCTCAACGCCAAGATCAGGAGCAATCCTGTGGCCAACTACTTGTGCTCGACCCGTACGTCTTGTTGACTCTCCTTTTTGTCGTGTGTTTACTTGAGTCCCGTTGCCCATGGCCCGATGCCCGATCATCGGACCAACTCTTTTTTTCTGTCCACCACCACCAGGCTGCACTCACTACACTCACCTGCATTTCATCCACCTCACTTTTCCCCCGCCGCCATGACGTACAGACATATGGGGGCCGTCACATCTCATTCGGGATCATATGCAGGCTCACTCACAATTCCACATAACTGATCCATCTTAATCTAGACTTCTGGGGTCCTGCCTCCAACTTCGGCATCCCCATTGCCGCCGTCCTCGATACCCAAAAGAGCCCTGAGCTGTGAGTACCTTACCTTACCTTCAAGGTCTGTACGCTGACTGACCAATACAACAGCATCTCTGGCCAGATGACGGGCGCCCTCACCATCTACGCCTTCACCTTCATGCGCTACTCCCTCGCCGTCACCCCCAAGAACTACCTCCTCTTTGCCTGCCACTTTGTCAACGCCGGCGCCCAGCTCACCCAGGGTTACCGCTACCTCGACTGGCACTACTGGGGTGGCAAGGACAAGGCTGTCGACAAGGCCCTCACTGCCCCGGTTGCCGCCGCTGCCGTTGCCAAGTAATGCACCCAGTCGCCTGCATGTTGGTATGGAAGGCTGCTGCCAACAGTGGTCAGTGAGCTGGTCTGTTGGTGAGCATTTCCCTTGCGTGTCCAGTTTTTTGACGACGACGACAAGCCAGCCAGCCAGCAATATAGACTAGATCTCCAACCAAACCATACCAGACACATGCTTTTTTTCGTCTTCTCACACTTGATCTCCACACTTTGTTCCCTGGCCAGACATGTCTTCGGTTTCTTATCCTCGGCTCATCCTGACTGCTCCCAGCTCTTTCTCGTACTCCACGACAACGACGACAAGGGTTACATCGGTTGGACCCACATGTTCCGTCCTTCGTCCGACTCTTGCGACTTGTGTCCAGTCAACTGTTGCTTTTTGCCCAATTTCCCGATTTCCCGAACTGTGTCCGGTCTCACCTGTCTTCCATGTCAGTAACCAGCAGCTCCAGCAACCCCAGTGGCACAGTCCCAGCGCTATTCCCGTCCCCCAGCTTACGTACGGCCTGCCTAAAAACCGGTCAATCGAGTGAACACTGGTGCGGATACCACACCATCCACTGTTCCACCGTTGAAGATACACTAGCAAGCACTACTGCCGAGGCAATGCGTGCGGGCAATGCACAACATGCACGGCGCGTCGGGCGAGATGAAGCGTCATGAACCGAGTGACATGTCGGCTCGGCGTGTCCCCGTGTGCCCCCACCCTTATTAACTATACCCACAATCATCCTAGGTGGGGAAAGGCTTGGTCCCCCTAATCGCGCGCCTGTTGCGGACCCGCGGAAGCGGACGGAATGGCCCGACCCAAGCCCCAAGGGGCCCCCCATGCAGAGTTTGTGTAACATCAGGAGGGCTGGCTGGCCGTCAGAACTTTGAAGAGAAGGTGGAGGCGGAGGATGCCGGCACGGGGAAACGGCGGCGTAATTGGTTATGGGCCCAGGATAGCGTCCGAGCCTGGCTGACCGGTTCGCGGATCAAGAAGGTGAATAAGCCCGGCCTGTCACCGTACTCTGGCCATGGTGCAGTTGTAACGGTAAAAACGGGGATAGGCGAAATAGGCGAGCCAGGCCGAGCAACCATGACGATGGAGCCAGAACTTTCAGATGCAAAAAGCTAGGGAAATTATGTATGACTCCGCCGAGCCGTAGTCATCCAGTTGGCTGGCGTAGTGGAGCATCCGACACATATCCGCCCACCGTTCGTTCGCAAGTTCGCGCATACCCCTAGCCTCGTTGGGTTCGTCTCCAGACTGTCGGGCCGTTCCGTGTCTTCTGATTCGATGGAAGCGCCGCCGGGATGAAACCCCCGGTGACATGGACTAGGGGCTCCTCCTTTTCTTTCCCTTTTCTCTCTCTTTCTTTTGCTGAAGAACGAACGAACGAACGGCTCGACACACCCGCACCGCAGATCGGCCTTGGTTACGAATTTGGCGCCCTGCCGCCGCTTCTTCTTCCAAGCCAAGTGTGTCTCCACTATGAGCACTCGACCGGTTCATGTCCGCCGTGGCCCCCCCCCCCCCCCCCTGCTGCCCTGCACATCCATCGAACGGAAACGCCATGTGATGTGACGGTAACCGGTTGACAACTAGGTAATTAAATGGGGCATATCCGAGCTTGAACAGGCTTGGTAGTGTCGGGCTGGAACCCTACAAGGGCAAGGAAAAGGAGAATGGAACTAGTGTCCTGAATGGACTGGGAGTCCGTCTTCCTGTCCATGAACATGCAGAATGCAGATTATAGATGCACATTGGGGGCCGGCTCGCGGACATTTCGGGTCCATGTCACTGGCCTGTCCAGCCCAGTCCCCATCCCGCAAGCCGGGAAGGAGTCAAGTCCACGGGGATATCAAATAATGGGGCCGGGACATGGGACACATGAAGGACTCTCTCGGTATCTACTGTCCCAATCAGAAACACCGTCATTGTTCTCAATCCTGTCAGAAGCACAAAACACCAGCCAAGTCCCACTCTGTCCCACCATCCCAACTTCCCCCAGTAACAGCCTGTCTACCAGACTTCTAACACCACGACATCAACCTCCAAACAAACAACCACCAAGAACAATGTCCCAACCTCCACACGGCCACGGGCACGGTGGCCCCAACCACCCCAGCTACCATGTCTACCCCAACCCACCAACCTCCAATCCATCGACTCCCCCAGGGACAGGCGGCATGCCCTCACCCTCCTTCCCCTCAGCTCCAAACACGAACACAAACCAGTCCAACCCCTCCCACCCACAACAACAACAACAACAACCCTCGGACCGCACGGCGACCGCCCACGCCGCCAGCACGCTCCTCTCCACCTTCACCCCCTACGCTTGCATAGCCAGCCGCATCGCCTCGCTAAAAACGGAGCTCCAACGTCTCGAGTCCCGCCAGCGCATCTTCCGGCGTCTCGCGCACGCCGCCGTTTTGTTTTCCTCGGACAACGAACTGCGCTACTCGCTTCTAGACAAGTGCAACGATCTAGCCGAGTGCATGAAAGCCCACCCCAGACTGAGACAAGAGGTGGCAAAGATGAACGAAGTCGAGCTGCAGCTTTTCAGCATATCCAGCACTGCGAAGCAGCTGGTTCAGGACGTAGAGTGGGTGAGGGCGGAGGATGTAAGGGCGTTTGTGGAGGGGGTTAGGGCTTTGCAAAGGGGGCATCAACGAGAAGATGTGAATGGGGAGGGGGAGGTTCAAGTGAGGGAGATACAGACACAACAACAAACCCAGGGAGGACAAGGAGGAGGAGGACAAGGAGGAGGGGGGACGGCGGTGCAGATTCGGCTGGATCGAGGGAGGGGGGATGTAGGGAGGCGGTTGAATTACTTGATGGTTAGAGGTACCTCTAGTCAGTCCCAGTCCCAGTCCCAGTACCAAGGAACGCAAGGAGGTGCTGCACAGTCAGGGGGGACAGGAGGACAAGGAGGGAAGCAGAGGTCAGGGGAAGAGAGCTCGGGACAAGGTCGACAGCTTGGGCAACAACATGAAGGAGAAACCTCGATGGGACATGGAGAAAAAAGTTCAAATTGGCCAAGAAGCTCAGGAGCAGCAACTGCTCGAACAACAAGAGGCCAACAACAACAACAACAACAACAACAACAACAACAACAACAACAACAACAAGCGGCACGGGAAGAGTCAACAACAACATCAACAACAACATGGAGTCCAGTAAACGCCAGCGCGGCATCATCAAGTGTCGGGCAAGCAAGTCCAGGGCCAAGTGAAGGTGTGTCTTCAATTGCCTTCTTTTAACCCCCGCCGCTACAACGCCTGCCTACAGGTAACCATTGGAAGACTTTGTGTGCTAACTCAACGTCGAAAATCAGTAAGTTCAACAGGCCCAGGCCCAGGCCCAGGCCATGGACCAAACCGAGCAAGATGGTGGGACACAGTCATCACGGACTCGATGCATGTGTCGGACACTGATGATCAACGCCAACGGAGGACCTCGAGGTCGGAGGAGAGTACTCAGAGTAGTAGTAGGACATGGAATGTACGAGGAGGACATGGACGTGACGCACAAGGGACAGGGTCAGGGACGGGGACAGGGTCAGACATGGATGTTGAAATGGAGATGTTGTAACAACTACATAACAAACGCCGTGTCACCTGTAGAATAAGGTACGGTAGGAGTCGAGGTTGCTTTTGGATGCACGTCTGGCTGCCTATGTTAAGGTAGGTATTCGCTTCTACCTTGTATCTGTACTGTACTGTACGCATTATTTGTTGTTGGCCAGGGGCAGTCAGTCTTTGATTCCAGTCGTCGTTAATGGCTGGCCCCCAGGGCCAGAAGTGTGTTGCGTTGCAGGTTCCCGCCTCCTTACCTAGTGTAAGCACGCACCCATCCATTGTATCTCGTAACAAGTGATGTCGGGTGCTCGAGAGAGCTGATATCTAAGGTAAGCCCTTGGAAGAGAGGCTGGTGGAAAGACTGAGGTGCCCTGGGAAGAGAATAGATGTGGGCCAAAGTGGAAGAAAAGTGTCCAAGGTTCGGTTCTGGTAACGATTCGTCTTTGGCGAGTTGAGTCGGCGAGATGGTTGCGGAAGAACGGTCGTTTCCTTGAAGGCTGGAGGCCGAGTATTAACAAACAGCGTTCAACTAAGGTATCCAAATTTCTGAAAACTAGTTTAAGTAAGTTAGGTAATGAACCAATAGAAAACCTGTCTGTCTACTATGCTAAAAAGTTCCTACTATTATTGATCGTTATTGATATTCCAAGTATATTGCACAGCTCGGACATTGATTGCTATTGCAAACAGTCAAAAGACGTCCCCTACTATAGAAACTTATTGTAGGTAGTTGATATCGTAGATAGGTAAACTACAGGTACCTATAGGTATCTTCATATGCGAACTTTATGTAACGATCCAATCATTTTTAGTCAAAAATATTTAGAAGTGGCTAGAAAAAGTGGGTGTCTTTGTAGGGAAAAGGATGGGTGGGTGTAGCTAGGTAGGCTTCCTCAATATCAATGGAGCGGTTGGTAGCACCAGGGAAAGTCCTGATAAGGGGATACCACAATGGAACCTTTGGATTAGAAAATTAAGGGCCACTCACTATATTCACTACCCCACGGAAGAACTCACCCACTTGCTGGGATCGTTACAACGAAATCTAGGCTCTTAAAAACCGTTGAGAATGCTTCTGATGATGACTTTTTGTAGGAAAACGAATCCATCGTTGTGGCCAGAAGCCGAACTAGGATCCTGTTGTATCTGTACTAGTAGCCTGTGGTCTTGGTTATGAGCAAACTGAGTGGCATGAGATACTGAAAGGCAGAGCATGCTAATGTCCATGAAACCCATATTCCAGCTGACTATAAACAAGAGCTTGACTTCCCGCACCGTCCCTTTTGTCCTCGCGCACCCTTTTTTGACTTGATACACCGCACTTACTCCACCCGACAGCTGAATGACAGCTGGCATGTAAAGCACCCCGTTTTGTATAGTAAAATCAATCCGTAATTTCGCATACGATATTTTCTCGCACAATCAAGGCCACATTTCAACACAACACAACACAACTTAGCCTCCATACCGCCATCGCCAGCGATAACGACCACTATCGCTATTACGGTCGCAGTCGCTGTCGCTATCACGGTCGCGGTCGCAATCGCTATCGCAGTTGACTTAGCGTACCGCCATGCTCAAAACATTGAAAATATCGAAATTTTCATATAAAAACGATTGAAAACTATGTCAGCTGTCATGGCGGTGCATCAAGTCAAAAAGGGTGCGCGAAGATATTAGGGGCGGTGCGGGAAGTTAAGCTCATAAACAAGGTCTTGGTAGGAAAAAGGTAGCAGATACCCAGGTAGGTATGAATACCTTAACCTCCCCTCCAACTCATCAGCTACTCAACCGCCGTCTCCCTCTCCCTCTCATAATCCTCCCTCCAAACCTCCCTATCAAACCTCAACACACTCTCCAACAACACCTGCGCGCCCCTCACACAATCCTCCTCGCTCGTAAACTCTTCCGGGTGATGGCTCAGCCCGCCCTTACTGGGCACAAAGATCATGCTCGTCCGACACCTCTTGGCCGTGTGCACCGAATCATGACCGGCACCACTAATCATATTGTACTTGACCAGTCCCATGGCCTTTTCCATATTACCATCGCACTCAGCCGCGAGAACAGAAAGAGCCGACTCCTTCACCGCCTTGCAACACCCCTCATCAAACAACTGGGCAGGCGAGTTCGTGTCCTCCTGCCAGGTCACGGAGCAGGGCTGGCTATTGGCGCCCATATTCTTGGCGATGCTGTCGAACTTTGGGCGCAGGTGGCGCTCCTCAAACTGGGCGAGTTTGTCGGTGGAGGACGAGCGGATATCGAGCGAGAACTTGACCCGGCCCGGAATGGTATTGACGCTTCCCGGGAAGACTTGGAAGACGCCGACGGAGACGAGTATGTCCTGCTCTTCACCTGTCCAGCGGGCGTAATGGATCATGGAGTTGGCCGCCATGAAAGCGTCGGCGCGCTGAGCATAAGGGGTGGTTCCTGTGTGAGCCTCTGTTATGGTGCAAGTCAGTTAGTCTTCCAACAGATTTCATCGGACAGGATCGTCGACCCACCTTTCCCAACAACCTCGACCGTAAACCACTTGTACGCCTGACTCCCCCTCACGACACCTACCTTCTTCCCTCTCGCCTCCAAAACCGGTCCCTGCTCAATATGCAGCTCAAAGTGCGCCGCCATGGGCATCTCCTCATAGCTACACTTTTTGTCTCCCAGATACCCAATCCTTTCCAACTCCTCCATCATCGTCTTTCCTTCCCCAGCTACCTCCTTCAACGAATGCGCTTTCTCCAACGGGATCTCCCCCGCCCACACCCCGCTACTGACCATACTAACCGGAAACCTTGCCCCTTCCTCATTAGTCCAACACACCACGCCCACCGGCCTCCACGTTTTTATGTCTCTTTCCTTCAACACCCTCAACGCCTCCAGTCCAGCCATCACACCCAACACGCCATCATATCGGCCTCCCCGCGGCTGGGTATCGAGATGACTACCCATCATGACGGGCGGCAGCATCTTCCCGCTTCCGTCTTCAGTAGGCCTGCTGTCGGAAACACCACCTCTAATAGCCCAAATATTCCCCATCTCATCCACCTCCACCTCGCACCCCAACCCCCTCGCTTCCTTCACGAACCAGTCCCTGGCAGCTTTATCCGCATCCGTCAGCGCCAAGCGATTCATGCCCGTTTCATTCTCGCCGGGACCCCAGCGGTGAGCGGCGCCGAACTGGGAGCATGTGTCGTGGATGTTTTTTGCCAGCTGGTTGTGACACTTGAGAAAGGTGGAGAGGGAGGAGATGTCTGCGTGGGTAAGAGGCGAATGTGAAGATGCGGATCCTGGGACGGCGTCGAGGGGAGGGGTGTAGTTGTTGTTGAGGTCGGTTGTTCTTGATTTTTTGGAGTAACGGCCTCGTCTTCGAGCGGCTTGTAGTGTCTCAAGGATGGGCGTGGTGGTGGTTATTGCTGGTGAATGATGTGGGAAATCTTCATCGACGGGGGTGTTTTGAAGTCGGGAGGAGGAAAGCGACAAGAAGCGGCCATGTGGACGGCTTGTCACTGTCACTGCCAGTGCCGGGCGTATGCCGAGCCCCCGTGTGGCTAAGCGGCTGGCCGATAGGCGCATTGTCTGTGCTATCATAACTGCCTTGATCTGGTACCGGAGGCGCGATGATGTTCTTTTGAGCTGATCTCAAAAGGAATTGAGTTTGTGGAAAAACCGAACATGGATTTGTCTCGGCGACAACGAGCGCCATTCAGCATCTGAATGGCAGTTACCCCGCAGCGGAGGAGTTGCAGGTCCCGCGTCCCGGCTGTCAGATCCTGTCTTGTCGACCCTAGGGTAACAATCAAGCTGGGCGGACTTGATCCATCACAGGAGGTTAGAGAAGTTAGCCGATGGAAGAAATATGGGTAGAAGACCACGAAAGGAACGATAGTCTAGAATGTAATATCGAGAAGGATGAATGATGGGCTACGAAATGCAGGAGAGAGTGAAGGTGCGGGCCCGGGAATAAGATATAGCCCTATCTCCTTCCCCGCAGCTTTGGTAAAAGAAGTGATAGCGTGATAACAAAAGAGTAGCAAAAAAGACACGCACTGAGATGAAATGGGAAAAGAGCAAATGGACGTGTCATACGTACTTTGAAGAAGAAACATAAAGAGGTCGGAGATGCTAAAACTACCGCAACTGTTGAAGTATGTGTGGGTGTCGTTCAATTCTTTACAGACTCTCGTCTCTGGCGGGGTGGACGAAAAAAATAAAAAGAAGAAAATCAGGCGGTAATCTTGTTGGACTGACGAGTGACGTTGAGGGGGAAAGAGAGGAGAAAATTTGGAGGTAGGGTTTCAAAAAGGAGGAGAAAAATGCGAAGCGGCGGGGGACAGGTTCCTGGCATCGTTTTCTCAGCAGAGCTCCTTCCCAACAATCATTCGGATTGAGGAAAGTAGTGGTTGCTTCCTTCCTCAGTGATCACGAGTTCAAAATCTGTCGGAACTCGGCAAAGCGACCTGGGATAACGCACTAACAGCAATCCTCGCAAAGGCCACCATTTCACACTAGTCAAATATCACTAATAAAAGCATTGTCTTTCGAGTTATCTTGAAAAGAACATGAATCATAAACATTAGGTATCATAACTATCGTAAAAGAACACCCCCATCTTCCACCATTTCCACCACTTCCCCCATAACTTAGTAGGCAATCATGGCGTTAAGACCATCCAACTCTCTGTCCCAATTCCTGTGCTGGGCAATAGCAAAGAAGAACTCTCCCAAGAAGCCAGCAGCGCCCTTGGCAATCTTGACGGCATCCTTGAAGCTCTCAGCCTTGACCTGCTTGAGCGTGACAACACCATAGCTCTCGTTCACCTCGGTCTCGTTGCTGACCGTGACCTGAGGCAAAGCGATGGCCTTGGCAACGAGATCGACCGCCTCGCCAGTGGCACCGATGGCCTTCAAGTGGCCGAAAGCCTCGCGGATCCAGTGCAGAGCACGACCGTTCTTGGAGAGCGCCTCAACAGCCTTGGCGCCGCCGGGAATGAAGACGGCGTCGACCATGGTCGAGCGGCAACCCTCGAGATGATGGTGGGGCTGGACGGTCGAGCCGTTGGCGGCGGTGACCTTGGAGCGACGGGGGCCGATAACGAGGGGAATGGCCAAGTTGGCAGAGATGGCGGCGTAGGCAGCGTCGTAGGCGACATTGTCATAACCATCAGCGATAATGATGGCAACACGGCGGGACTTGATGGTAGGGGTCTCGGGAGGGAACTCGGTCTGGCTGAGCTTGATGGTCTTCTTGCCGTGGTTGGGGTGGTTAGTGGTAGTGGGAGCCTCGCCGCCAACCATCTCGGCCACGGTCTGAGCGAGACCGATATCAATGTCGGCCAGACGCTGGACCATGCGGCCGTAGACAACAGGGTCCTCGCAGTGGTCGAGCTCGAAGCCGAAAGCGTTGATGATGTGCTTCTTCTCAATCTGCGACATCGAGTTCCAGAAGAGCTGGGCCTGGCTGAAGTGCTCCTTGAACTTGGAGCTGCGGGCACGGGCCTTGATGCCAGCCACCTTCTCGGCGTACTCGAGGTAACCGCCCTCCTTGTGGGTGGCCGGAGGGCAGGCGTCGAAACGGTTGGGGTAGTAGTTGACGGTGCCGCGGGAGATGGTGTGGCGCATGGCACCGTCACGGTTGAAGTTCATGACGGGGCACACAGGGCGGTTGATGGGGAGCTCCTGGAAGTTGACACCGAGACGGGAGAGCTGAGTGTCAAAGTAGGAGAAGTTGCGGCCCTGGAGAAGAGGGTCGTCCGAGAAGCCGATGCCGGGAACGACGTGGCTGGTGCAGAAAGCGATCTGCTCGGTCTGGGGGAAGAACTCGTCGGGGTTGCGGTTAAGCTCCATCTCACCAATGTAGCGGACGGGGACGAGGTCCTCGGGCCAGATCTTGGTGGCATCGAGAATGTCAAAGTCGAACTTGTGCTCGTCCTCCTCGGCGATAGCCTGGATACCAAACTTCCACTTGGGGTAGGCACCGTTTTCGATGGCCTCCCAGAGGTCCTTGCGATGGAAATCTGGGTCCTGGCCAGCGAGCTTCAAGGCCTCATCCCAAACGAGGGAGTGGACACCAAGCTCGGGAGTCCAGATGAACTTGACAAAGTGACGCTCGCCCTGGGCGTTGATGAGAGTAAACGTGTTGACACCGAATCCCTGCATCATGCGGAAGGAACGGGGAATGGCGCGATCACTCATGGCCCAGGTGAACATGTGAGTGGCCTCGGTGTGGTTGAACTGGAAATCCCAGAAGTTGTTGTGAGCCGACTGGGCCTGGGGGACCTCGTTGTGCGGCTCGGGCTTGCCAGCGTGGATGACATCGGGGAACTTGATGGCGTCCTGGATGAAGAAGACGGGGATGTTGTTGCCAACGAGATCCCAGTTACCCTCCTCGGTGTAGAACTTGGTCGCGAAACCACGGACATCACGAACCGTGTCGGCACTGCCCCTGCTGCCGAGGACGGTAGAGAAGCGCACAAAGACGGGGGTCTCGCGCGAGGTATCGGTAAGGACGGGGGCCATGGTGAGGTCGGAGGCGCTCTCGTAGACTCTGAACTTGCCAAAGGCACCGCTGCCACGGGCGTGGACTACTCGCTCGGGGATTCTCTCGTGGTCGAAGCGCATGATCTATGCCGAGCGTTAGTATGCGTATGATGAAAGCATGGGATACGATTCGAGACGTACCCTTTCACGAGCAAACGGGTCCTCGAGGAGAGCAGGACCAATCTTGTCATCGCTGACGATCCTAAGCCAGTCGTCGGCTGTGGTCTGCTTGACACCATAGTCGGTGGTGAGACGGGCATCCTTGCCGGTCTCCTTGAACTCGTTCTTGAGGTCCTCAATCTTCTTGCTGTCGGGGGCACTGGTGAGGGCCTCCTTTGCCGACTGGGCGGCCTGGCTGATGATGTTGGACATTGCGGGATTGTTAGACTGCTGGAGAATGTGTTTGGTAGGTGGTTCTGCTGCAGGATCTAGGGCAGGATAATGCAACGCCAGTCGTTGCATAAATTTAAGTTATTAGAAAATAAGAGCAGGAAGAAGAGAGATGGATGGACAGGAGAATTAGAAATGGAGAGAGTGTTTCTGTTTCTGAAGATGAAGGAGCGACTGCTTTCGGTTGTTATGTATACCTACGCATCTACATGCATGACGTAAGAGATTCAGTGCATCACCCTTCAACCTCCCAATTCTTGCAAACCACAAAACTAGACAGACACGACGCGTTGTACCGTATCAAACAGCTTGGCTTCCACTTCTCTGTAAATTGCTGGCTTGAAGGCCTGGAGCGGGGGGTGTTCTTGGGCGATCAGGGCAGCCATTGCGTGGTTCATCCATTCTCGTCCATTTGACCAGGAACGGAGATGTGTCGGAGACCTTTTCTTGCCGTGGTTTGGGAAAGTGCCCGAGATGATCGAGATTTCGAGGAAGGAAACATGGGAAAGGAGAAGGGGCGACGAAGTGATCGATGGCACAAGTCAAAGTTGGTGATGTCATTCTTGAGAGAGCAAAGTGGGGTCGTATGTGCAACCGTCTAACCCGAGCCGACTAGGGCGACTGTGTGCTCGCATATAGCGACTGTGTAGAGCCTGCCCAGACTTCCACCCAGCCAATTAAATCAATATGAACACATATTCGTCGCATATCACTCTAGTAAAATTTTGGCAGGTAGCGACATCGTTACATTATTTATACTAACAATATATACGAAAGTTAGCAATTTAATTAAAATTATCGTATCGTTATCGCTATTATTATCGCTAAAGTAAATTATAATATTAAAGGGTAGTAAAGTATATTTACTAACTATATTATTATAAATATTTAAAATTATCAACTTTACCCTCTCTTAGCCCGCCTATACTCCTAGCCTGGCCCCCTCGATTAAATAAATTAAAACTATTAAAACTAAACTTTATAATAGTTTTCCCTTCGTTAAAATAGAGCCCTTCCCCGTTAATAAGGCGGATCTTATAACTATCATAGAGATGGAATTACGCGAGTCTCTCCCCGCTACCGCTATCGCCGCCGATATCCCCGCGGATAAATCCAACCTTTTCGCTATTATAAAAATAGAATTACGCGAATCTCTACCCGCGCCTACTACCGTACCCCTACCGATATAAAATAACAACGACGACGAAAATAGCCTAATAGAGAGAGCGTTCTATCGTCTTTTATATTTTAAAGTTAAAACCTAGTAAATAATCGACGAATTTATCGTAAATATAAAAATAGCCGTTCTACGTATAGGGTTTACTATTATTAAAAGGAAGCTATTTAATTACATTAATAATAAGCCAATATAATATAATTTCGAATATACTAAGGGATTAGCCTATACCGGGTCGTATTCGACTATTATTAGTATAAAATTTCGCCCGGGAATTATAATAAATAAAAAAAATTATAAATAGAAAATAAAGGCTATTTATCTAAGGAAATAATATAATTAATATTTTATTATTTTAATAAAGGATTATACCTATCCTATAAAGCTAAATACTATTAGTTATATAGCTGTAAACTACTATTTTTAGAAGATTAAGGAAATTACCGCTTTAATTATCCGTTAAAGTAAATAGGCTAGAACGACGGCTAATAATATCGCTATTATAATTAAAAAAGAATTCCTTAGTATTATTATTATAAATATAAACATTATTAATATTTTATTAGGATGGTAGAGGTAGGTAGGTCGAGGTGACTACGGACAAGGCAAGTACGTAGGGAAGCCAAATTAGGGGGGAGAGTAAGAGATAAATTGAAGCTTAATTTCTCTACTCCGGAACTAATAGAAGTTGCAAGGGCACGGATGGGGAAGTCGAAGGCAAAGCTAAGATTCCATCGATGACAGAAGATTTTAGGTGAAGAGGAAAAGAGAGAGAACTAGATACATGCGGTTGAACCTAGACTTAAATACCCTAGTCACACAAGCGACCCTGGGATCCCCTTGCCAGTCACTCTCCTCCAATCCCTTCACCTGCAGGCAAACCAAGACCTCCTTTGTACCTGCGTTCTTCCATCGTTCGCAACAACACCTTCAATGGTGCAGCGGTCTGAACCGTAAACGGTGAAGCGGTCAGGTTCGCAAACGATATCCTTCCAGAAAGGTCCGCATGGCGGCATGGTCGGACTGTGCCTATACCGTAACAGAAGTAATTATTTATAGTATTATTCTTTTAATCCTATAGTAGTTGAGGCCGGAGCGGTATTACCGTTATCCGACGTTATAATACGGCGCTAGTTAGAATAATTTACTACCTTCTAATATCTTGCCCCGAACCTCTATAAAGCTAATTAATTAATAAGTCCCTAGTAATTTAATACGAATCCCCCCCTTATAGGGTTCTATTTTAGAAATTTCTATACTTAAGCCCCTAATCCGGCGATTTTTTTTCCGTAGCCGAATCCTCCGCTTATAATCCGTCTTCTTCTATACTTAAAGCAGTTTATTACTGAAACTATCGGTTAGTGCTTACGGCCGTACTAGTCCTTTCTACCTTAAATGCCGTACCTTCCTCCTTATTATAGTATCGCCGCCTTTAGTCCTTAGGGTTTACCCTTTATTAATTCTTCTTCTTCCTATCCCGCCTATTTATCTTATTTTCGACCCGCCCTTTTAACTTACTTCTTAATTTTTATTATCCTATTTCCTTCCTTCCATTTCTTTATCTCTTACTACTATTTAATCCTTTTCGTCCTAACCTTTAGTTTCGCCTTCTATTCGCCTTTTTACCTTATCTTCTACCCCTTATCGTTTTATTTTCCCGTTTTTATTTTTTACGTACCCTTTTAATTATTTAGTTTTACTTCTAGCCCTATTTCGAATTCCTTTAGCCGTACCTTCTTAATTCTTTTATAAAAACTTATCCTCCTTCCCCTTCTTCCTCCCTTCCTTTCTTCTTTTTTCTACGCGCGTTATTAATTAATATATTATTATTAATAATATAGTTATTTTCTTTATTATTTACCGGTAATTTTTCTATACCTACTGGTTCGCTACTTTCTATATCGATATTAAATAAATCCTCCCCTTTATTTATCTTATTAATTCTATTCTTACTTTTTATTTAATAATATTTATAAAGTCCTTTACACTTAATTTATTTAGGATATTATAAATACTATAATGGTCCTACCTCTTAATACCCCTATTACCGCCGTAATAGAAATAATAGTTAAATATACTTACATTCCGATCTATAAATCCCCTTTCTTCTTTTTTATTCTTTTAATTTCTAATTCTAATCTTCTTTTTCTTTTACTTTTTTAGCTAATTACTTTATATAATATTCGAATTATTATTAAATTAGCGTTAATAATCGCCTTTACGACCTCCCTCCCGTATTTTATAATTTAATTCGCGCCTTTTAAGAATCGGTATATATTATTATCGAATTCGGGGCGGCTATTCCCGCCGGTATTGTAATTATTAAAATCCTTAGCTAATATACCGCCGAACTTCGTATTAGTATTTACGCCCTTTATAAATAGTTTTATATCTTCCCTTATAAGTTTAGCGAATTAGTTAATTATAAAATAATTTAATATATTTAGTATAGGTTCTGTAATATTAATTTTAATTAAGTAGCCTTCTAGGTAATAAGTACTTTTAATTTTAATTTCTCCGGCGCTACCCCTATTACCGACCCCGCCTTTATTATTAATATATTTAAGCTCTTTATAATTATTGCGTTTACGCCTACTTTTAATAATATTTTTTAATTAATATTAATTATTTATATAGATGTCTAATATTTATTACCCCCGATTATTTCCCTCTAACCCTACGCTAATAACGCTCTAATCTTTATTAATACCCTTATAATTAGAAATTATAATATTATTACTATTAAATTAATAGCGGTCGATAATTATAAAGAGATTTGAATACGAAAGTTGTTAATAAGCGTAATAATTATACGTAGGGGTATAATTTTTAAAATAATAGGTTTAATTCCTATATCGACGTTCGTATTATTAATTCTTCTTTTTGGTAATTTAAGCCTTTTTTAGAAAGGGAGGGGGAATAAATATAATTAGATAAAAAAAAGTTGAGGATAGGATTATCGGTATACTTTTATACTTTTTAATTCGTTACTTTCCTTAATTTCTTTTCATTATTATAATTTTTAAAATAGCGGGTTCTAGTATATTACTATTCTCCTCGGCTCGTTAACTTTAACCTTTTTTAATATATCCCCCTAATTCTCTAATTCTTTTTATTTCTCCTATAATCCTAATATTTTATAATTCTACAGCTTACGTTTTTTACAATTTATATTTTCTACGGCTTACGTTTTCTACAGTTTATATCTCTTCTACAGTAGTATTTTTTACGGCTTATATTTTTTATAGTTTACTCCTTCTACGGCTTATATTTTAATAGCTTATATCTTCTATAATTTATATTTTTTATAGCTTACGTCTTTTTACGGCTTATATCCCTTTTAAATACTTCTTTCTAATAATAGCAACGGCGGCTATATTCTTATTACCTATTTAATTAATCTTTATTATTTTAATTTCTAGGCTTCCTTTCGAATATTTCTATTATTATTCCCGCTCTTTATATTCTACTAATAATTCCGGGCAAATTAAATTCTCTTATAATACTTATTCGTTTTTATTTTCCGAATACCCTTTTTACTTTACTTAGAATTATTAATTCTTTTTTAAATTAATATATTTTATAATCTTTTCAATTTTATACTATTCTTCATTTCTTTTAATATTTACTATTTTGCCTTAGGGTACTACTATTATTAAATTACTATAATATAATTCTAATAAAGTAATAAGGAATATTAAATAAATATAATAATAATTAGGGAGGTTTAGGCAGTATATTATTTTTTTATTACTAATTACTTCGGTAATATAAAAAAGCTTTAAGAATTTGTCCGATAATTTCCGATTTAAGCGCTTCTATTTAATATTTTTAGTATTAAGAAGAATTTAATTTCCTATTTCGAATTCTTTAATTATATACAACTTATTATACTATTTTATATACCCTTCGTTAATTACTTTTAATATTTTAATAACGTTAGTACAACCCCGAATAAATTCCTTAATATAATCGGTAACAGCGTTAAGTAATACGTTTCTTTAGCCTCTTTCTAGGTTAGTTAATTTTTATAAATAATATTCGAATAGTAATTCGGATAGAAATTTCCTAATAATAATATAGAAATAATTATTGTACGTTTATTATGCTAATATTAATTTCTCTACCTAATTACTTTATTTTAAATTATAAAAAATATAAAAATAAAGTTCGAAGTTTTAATTTTAACGTTCGGTTTAGCCGTTTATTTAAGGATATTATATAATATTAAAGTAATATTAAATTTTTAAAAATTTATAATAAATCTTTTAAAAAAGGTTTATAAAGAGATTACTTCGGTCGGAAATAATAGAATTAGGTAAATTAAATTATTGAAAAACGTATTATTAAAAAAAATAAACGAATTATTTAATATTAATAGTTTTTTATATTAGAATATAGAAAGCGAATTTAGTAAACCGGTCTATAATAATTAGGATGGCGTTATAGGTTTAATTTAATATAAAATTATATAACGGCAGTAGTTCGGTAATAAAATTGTAAAAAATATTTTATTAAAGGACAATAGGAATAAGTAAGGATATTAAGAGCCCGTAAAGTCGATAATTTTGTAGCTTCGCTTTTTAGTAAATTAAGTATTAGCGTACGTATATTTCGACGTCGACGGCGATAATCGGTTAATAATAGAATTAATTAATTTTTTTAAGGGTTTTTTATTATTTTAGGTAGTTAATAGTAATATTATTGTAGTAAGCGTATAAAAATTCTATACGTAGGCGTTCTAAGATATAAACTTAATAATTATAATATAAAATTCTATTTTCTCCTATCCTTTAATTTTCTAGTCTACACCCCTTCTTTAATTCTTTTTATATTTCTTCTAAAATAAATAAATGCTCCTTTTACGCTTCTATTATTTATTAATTTAATAGCGGTAACGGCTCTTCCTCCTTTTTTACCCTTATAATAATAATATACGCACCTATTTACCCGATAATAGTACTATTCGTCCCCCTTCTCTTTATAGCAGCGTTTTCGTTTATAAACTTTACCCTTTTCCTTAATATTTCTTTAAATTTACTTTCGTTAATATATTTTCTACGCTTCTTTCCTCTCTATTCCTAAATATTATTTTCCTATTTTAATCCTTATACTAATTTATCCTTTCCGCTATTTTCGTTCTATTCCCTCCGCTCTATTATTACCCTTTATATTTCCTTTTCAATTAATAATACTCTTTTAATATTTCCTCCTAATATAAAACCTTCCTTTATTACTTTACCCTTCGCTTTTCCTTCCTTAAATATTTTTAATAACGGATAATTATCTTCTAATATATTTATTACTTTATATAATTATAGCTTTTTCAATAACCCGTCTACTAAATTTAATTTCCCCGCCCAATATTCGATACCAAAATTATACGCCGCTAATTCTAACGTTTAACGACTTTACTTCGCACTAATTTTATCCTTACTCTAAAAATATTAAAAATTTAAATAATTTATAATTATTAGGAACAATTCGTCCGTATATAATAAATACTACTTCTACGCCTTTAACGCCCT
Source organism: Copromyces sp. CBS 386.78 (assembly GCA_030685235.1). Lineage (NCBI taxonomy): Eukaryota > Fungi > Ascomycota > Sordariomycetes > Sordariales > Sordariaceae > Copromyces > Copromyces sp. CBS 386.78. The sequence goes on from MU839085.1 coordinate 535,952, forward strand.
AATAATAATTAATAATTCCCCGTTTCCAATATTATACCGAATTTCCTCTAGTAATTTCTTCTTTAAAAAAAACGTAATAGGATACTACCGAATATTATACAATTATATTAATATTACCCTAATCGCGAAATCTAATATATTTATTTTTATTTAAATAAATAATAATAAATTGAAGTACTTTAATATAAGTATTTCCTAAAATAGCCGCTTTAACTCCTCGAACGCTACTTTCGCCTTATTTAATAATTCGAACGGCCATTATTTATTTTCTTTTAATAATTCCGTTAATAGTACTATTACTTTAGAATATAATATTACAAACTATTAGTAGAAGTTAATAAACTTTAAAAAAACCTAAATATTATAAATATTCGTTGGGGCTTCCTAATTTACAATCGCCTTTACCCGTTCCGGGTCTATCGAAATATTTTCTAGTAATATAATATAGTTTAGGAATAATATTTTTTAAATATAAAATTCGTATTTATTTAAATTAATATAGAGGTTACGTTTATATAATTATTAAAGGATTTCTTTAACGTACTTATAATAATCTTCTTTATTCTTACTATAAATTATAATATTATTAAAGTAAATAATATAAATAATATTAATTAATTTTACTAAAATATTATTAATATATATTTAAAACGTCGCCGGAATATTAGTTAACCCTATAAATATAATTAAGAATTTGTAATGCCCGTATTTCGTATGAAACGTTATCTTCTCTTTATTTTCCTATTTAATACGGATATAATAGTAAGCGTTTTTTAAGTCTAATTTAATAAAGATCTTTATTAACGCTAACCGGTCTAGGATTTCCCCAATTAGCGGTAACGTTGTATAATTCTTCTTCGTAACTTTATTAAGCGCTTAATAATTAATATATAATTTAAATTTACTTCTTTTCTTAAGAATAAAAATAATAAAAACCTTTATTAAATTAATAGAAGGCCGAATTTATCCTTTATATAATGCTTCTATTAATTATTCCCGGAATATTTCTAATTCCTTAATATTAAACGTATAAATAGGTCTTTAAGGCGTAGACGTCCCTTCTTCTAAATTAATATAGTATTTAAAGTAATTATATTATAGTAAAAAAGCGGCCGATACTTCGAATATTTACTAGAATTCTTCGTACTTGGGCGGAATTATTAGTTCGGCGGTAGTAAATATTATATCCTCTTTTAGTTCGGGTAGTACTAGAAGTATTAATTCTAATAAAAGTTTTAACGGGAAATAAATTCCGTTTAATATAATACGAAAAGTTTTAAAAAGTATATTAGGGAATATAGTAGCGGATATATCGGGACGAATACCGGATAAACCTAGGTTATTAAATAGGGTAGAAAATTCTATTTAAATTAATATAGGTACTTCGAATAGAATATTAATAAATAATGGAGGATTAAAATTCCGAAAAGTTTATAACGCTTCCTTTAAGTCTAATATCGGAATAAAGTCCTAACGTAGCCTATAAAAGTAAGTTGCGACTTTATAAATTTCCTTTGTTAATTCCCGGTTTATATCCAAATCGCTAGCCTTAATATAAAAACGGAATTTCCTTCGAAATTAATTAATTTCGGAATTATATTCGTAAAGTTAAGGGTAATTGAAAATAATATTAATATTAAAGGAATTAACAATAATAAATATAATCTTATATTTCTGCTAAGTATTGTAGGAATTATATAATTTAATAAAATAAATAATCGAATTTTATACGGGGACGGGTTAGAGAAAAAAGTTAATGAAATAATAATTTACAAATTTAATTTTAACGTTTATCGGGAATAAATACTTCCTAATAAAATTTAATTCCGTATTAAAATTTATTAACCTATATATTTTCTAGTAATCCCTATAAATCCTTACTAATAATTTCGTATTTAAATTTAATTACAATATATTTATACTTTCTTAGGTTAATATTCTTTTTACTAATATTATTAGTTTAATATTCGCGTTTTAAACCGGTACTTTAGAAGCTTAGGAGTAATTATATGCTATATATCTAGTTTAACCGCAATTAAAATAAGCCTTCTTAATATAAATAAATGTAATATAATTAATATTATTATATTCGTAGTAAGTACTACGTAACTTCGCCTAGGTACAACGGCTATAAATATAACCTTATTAACCGCAATAACTACAAGTAATATTAGGGTTTATTGTAAAGGGAGGAAGGGGACGACGGGTAGTAAATTAATTAATAAAAATAGAATTAGAAATAAGAATAGAAGTAAAAGACGGAATAATAATAGGAAAAAAAGACGATAATAATTAATTAAAAAAGGATATTTAAAATTAATAACGTTATACGAATGGTTCGGAATTAGTTTAAAGCCTTCTAACCGCTCTACGTACGTTACCGCTTAATTTAGAGTATTAATACCCGCTATTATTAAAACGCTTTTTTATAATTAAGGATAAAGGCGGTTAGCCTAAGTAACGACGTATAGGTATTTTTATTATTTGTAGGGTAAATTAAATTCTTCGGCGTAGTATTAATTATAAAAGTTGTAAATAAATTCTGTAGGGCTTTAACGTATTCGTTCGAAATTAGTAAGGGTGTTACGTTTAATATTCTATATATTAGTATTAAATTCCTTCTTTAAGAAATTTTAAAGCTTTAATTACGTAAATTCGTTATAAATAGGGTTATAACCGGATTATTTTTTAAAGTTGGCGATATAGCGGATTTAAACGTTCTTAAAATTACTTTCGACGTAATTAATAGTATAATTAATAGAGGTATTAGGGAAATCTTTATAATAATTATTGATATTATAAATATAATTATAGAATTAAATATAATTTTCGTTTATAAATTTAATAATATTATATTTAGGACGGTAGTTAGAAGAAAATAATTAGGAAATTTAAGTAGGCCGAAAGGATATAGAGGATTTAAGGATAATAGCCGGCGGAGCGATAATGGGAAGCCGAAGTATAATAGAAAAGCGAATTTAATTATAAAAAAAATAATCCTTATAACGGAAGCCGAAAAGAATAGGAGGGTAATTATTATATTAATCGCTTTGAAATAAATTAATAAAAGTATATTAATTTTAAATTGATATATATAATGGGAAGTAGGAGAATAAGAATTAAATAGCGTTAATGCGGATTTTGAAGAGTTTACGCTTATATTTAAAAGTATTAATTTCGAAGTAGTCGAAATAATTGTAAATTTCTTTAAAGAAGTAAGACCTATTATTATCGTTACTATTATTATTTACTTCTTTAATAGTAGGTTAGCGATAAGGGGGGGATGCGGCTAGGATAATGATATTAGGGTTTTGAGAAGGGGTAATTTTAGACGGCGAAGAAGGTAAGGGGGTATTAGCGGTTAGCGGTATAATAATACGGTCTTACGTTGTAAAAGAAGTATAAGAGCGAGCGCGCGAATTACGACGGGTAGTTTGGGAGACGGAATAACCGTTATATATTTATATTTTATTAATATCGATTTAATTCCTATAGAGGTCGAAGTTTTAACGTATTAAGATAATAGAAGTAAATAAATCGAAATAATTACGGATAGGGTAAGTACGTAGGGAAGCTAAATTAAGAGAAAGAGTAAAAAATAAATTAAAACCTAATTTCTCTACTCCGGAGCTAACGGAAGTAACTATTTATAGTATTATTCCTTTAATCCTATAGTAGTTAAGGCCGGAGCGGCATTACTATTGTCCAACGCCATAATACGGCGCTAGCTAGAATAACTCGCTACCTTCTAATATTTCGCCCCGAACCTCTACGAGGCTAGCCAATTAACAGGTCCCTAGCGACCTAACATATTTTTACTACCTATAGAAAGAAAGAAGTTAGAGCCTTTATACTAACCTAATAATTTCTTAATACCTTATTTATTACCCCGGGTATTTAAAGCCGGGTATATTAAGAGGATGGGTTAGAGAATTAAAAAATTTTTATTCGAATAAAAAGAATTTTCTAAATATATTCGTAATATATTGAATAATTAAAGTAGAACCCTAATATATAGAGTTTTAACTATACGTATAAAATTAATAAATTTAATATACCTCTTTTATAAATTTACGGTATTATTTCTATATATACTACTTTTAATATTAAGTATTATTTATTAAGTAGTAAAAAAGAGGAATATTTTACTTAAGTCTTTAAATAGCTAAATAAATTTATTATTAAGGAGAAGATCCCTTACCCGTTTATAATTATTATAAATTACAATAAAGTATATAAGAAAGCTATAAGGGCTGTCTTTAGTAATATATAATACTAGATTTATCTTTAGTACGTAATAAAAAACGTTGCCTTTAATACTAAGAAAAAGTAGGTGGGCTCGCTTGAGGGTACAGCGCTGGGGAACCGCGGTAATAATAGTAGCTATTTCAAAGACAATTATTTTATAGATATTAACCCCGCTAATAAAGATTACTCTATCCATTAGGTAGCCTCCTGTCTACTTAATAACGAAGATCGCGTTCAATATTTCGATAAAGGTATTAAGAACGCTCATCTCAAAAATGTAAATAATCTTATTAAGGGTTACGGTAGCGGTAGAGGAGGGCTGTTACAATGCCGACTAGAGAGGACTTAGAGAAGATGTAATATTGTACGAAGAGGAGAAGATTAGAAGAGAGTAGCGAAAACTCTACTCCTAAACTATATATATAGACCGAGTGGAAATACGGCTAGAAAACTGCCGGGCTACAATACTAGAACGTTAAAGGTATAAGATTATACTATATAGTACCGTAATAGTACCTCTAGCTTTAAAACGCAATTAACCTTAATTATAAATAAAATAAATATATTATATATCTTAAATTCCTAAATTATAGTCGCGTAGTGCCGTAGTCGCAGTACTAAACCCTAATACTAAGCTTTAATACTAAGTCCTAGTACGGCCCGTACTATCACAGGGTTAGCCTTGTAATAGTTCAAAAGCATACGGTTAGCAGCTATCGGAGCCAGGGATCAGGCTATAGCTCCGAGCATAGCATAAAGCTATTACGGCCTTTATAGAAGGCTACAATAGCCTCATTATCACCATCGCTACATAAGTCGTACCAATTCTATAGCACTTATAAAATTACTATAGAGCTAATCTCCTAAACTAGCCTCTATAAAGACTAATCTAAGATTATACCTTTAAACCTTTCCTCTTATTCCTTCGTACAATTACGTATATTCTTACTTACCTTATACCTTTATACTATAATGATTAGTTATACTTTTAAACTATTATATTTATACGTACATCTCTTTTTAACCCTTAGAATCGCGTAGCGAGAAGTTACGTAATCTAGAACTATACTAGGATCGCTTCGTAGGAATCGTAGACCCCGGTATATAGAATTGCCTTATTAAACTGTAGATTCGTTAGGATTGGACCCTAAAAATAATAATTTAGTTATTACGACTATACCCTTATATTGTAATAGTCCCCTTTAATTACGCCTTTATATTATAGTAGTCCCCTTTATATTATAAATTAATTTCTTCATAGAAGATAATAGTAATTACGACTATTATTTTAGTAATAATAATAATAGTAGTAATAATATTTTATTACCGGATTATATTACTCTAAGCCTTTAAAAAACGGAATAAGGAATTAGTTTATTAATAAACGATTCCCCCGATTTATTTAATTTTAAAGAACTTTTTAATGTTCTTACTGAAAACTTAATTCCTAATATTAAAGTTTATTGAATAACCCTTCTTTAATTTATTAATATTATTTATAGTATTTAGGATTTTATAAATAACTTTACGGAAGATATTCGGCTACGTTTAATTTTTTGGAATTATAAAGTTTTTATTAGAACTATCGTCTAATAACCAACCTTCAAATCTATTATTAAATTATTAGGAAGGGCCTTTATAATAGTTATTACGAATTATAATATTATAATAGAATAATAAAACGTAATATGATATATAGTTATAACTCTATAATAACGGATTATAACTATATTTACTATAGCCCCTTTTAATATATTAAAAACTTCTAACGCCTTCGAAGAGGCTACGATAGCTATTTCCTAGCCCTTTAAATATATTATTGAAAACCCCCCAATTTTTACTAGGGAAAATAAAGATAATATTAAATATTATAATACTTTCTAATTATAATAGAATTAAATTAGGATTATATAAGAGTTCGACCCCTTTTATTTCCTTATAAAATAAGTTAAAATTATATATACGATATTTTAATTGGGATTAGACCTACGTTCGGTATTAAACGACGGTTTAAAGAAATTTATAAAATTCTTTAAAGAATTTAGGAAGTGGCTATAAACGACCGGCGAAACTTTCTTTATATACTTTATAAATTAATATAATAATATTAATATTAAATTAAATATTAATAAACGCTTTATTAATTTTTACTAAAGTAGTACTCTTTTTCCGCATTTTGAAATCGAATTTATTAAATTTATAAATAAATATAGGCTTAATAACATAATAAAAGTTTATTACTTTTATAATAAATTTAATAAATAGCTTCGAAGTATTTTAATCTTTTAAAATTTCCTTAAGGATAATAATTATATTATATAGTTAAAGTTCGTAAAGAAGGTTAGCCGGAAATTAAAGGACGCCGACTATTATAATAAAATAATTATAGGTATTTTTAAAGATTTAAATTCCTTTTTTAGGAACGCTACAACGGCTCTTTCTATTACGGCTGATAAACCTATAAATTAAAGAAGAAATTAAATAGATTTTAATTTTATAAATTTTTTTATTATATTCGACCCTAAGGTTTTTAAAGAACGAAGGGAGAAGGGCCTTTATTATTATTATAATTAATAAAATTATATTACTCGTAATTATTTTAAATCTATTAATTAGGGCGGTAAATTTCGTACTAATAGTAAATTAATTAGTAAAAAGAAAAAGGGTAGGGGTAAATATAGTAATAGTAATACTAGGTAGGAACTTACGGAGGTCCGTTCGGTAGGAGCTACTAATATAATTATAACCCCCGCGATTAAATCGGCCGTAAGCAGTAAATATTATAACGAACCGGAAAATATTTAGCTTTTACGCTTAATTATATATAGAGGCCGAATTAGGTAATTATATTATAGAAATAACGGGATTTTTTAATAAATTTAGAAAAAATATAAATTTAATTGCTAAATAATATTATTCTAAATTTAATTTTATTATTTACGTACGTAATCACTAGTATACGTAAAGATTATTATATTTCTTTTATTAATAATAAATATTCTGCGTTTACGTTTATTAATTATTCTTTTATTACGAAATATAATTTTCCCTATTTCTGCCTTCTTCGTCTTAAAAAATTCGTATTTATAAATAGAAATATTAAAGGTATAATTAACGAAGGAGTAATAGGAAAGCTACGGATAGGTTACTATAAAGAAGTTGTTACCTTTTTAATTTACGACTTTTCTAATAAATACTTAATTATTCTAAGGTTCCTTTAAATAAAATTCTATAAATTATATATCGATTATAAGAAAGGCGGTATATATTTTAGCTACCTGGGTTATAGGGATTGCTATTTACTAATAAGGCTCCTTAATAATTAAATAGAAATATTCCGAACCTTCTTTAACTCTATTTCTATTATAATTGCCTGCGCCTATAAGAAAATATTTCTTTAAAATAATTTTAAATTCCTTTTTTCTCCTCCTTATATCCTTAAGGATTATTTCCGTAAAGAAGCGGCCTAATACAAGGAAATTGAAGACTAGTTTATTAAGGCTCCTTAATTTAAAAACGAAGGATTTAAAGAATAGACTTCTAATTTTCCTGCTAGGGTACTATTAACGGCTCTATTATAAGCTTTTATCGTATACCGTATAGGCGTAAAGGTATAGGGTATTATAAGTATTACCGCCGTCTTAGTATTAATTAAGCGGGATATACTATACGAACTATATATTAAATTTAATAGGAAATATATATTAGTAAGTATATACCGTACTAATATTTGGATAAATAAATATATTGAAGACGGTATAAACTTTATTAATATTAAGGAATTTAACGCTATTACCTTTAATTTTATTTACGAAAAAGACTAATTCCAATTATATATTATTAATTATATTTAATTAGAGAGGCTAATTACCGTTTTAAAGTTCTGGGAAATAAATTTTACATACGAAATTGCGGAAAATATTATTAAAGGGCGAGGGGAGAAGTATAAGGACGATTTTCTACGTTCCCTTTATTTTTTTATTAATAATATAGTTAGTAAGTACGGATTTAAAATAGAAAAGGAGGCGGTAATAATTATTACATTTATCGCTTTAATAAGGGATTTAGTTAAAAATATATTATTTTATAAAGAAATTATCTATTATATTTACTTAATAAAAGTAATAGAGGAAGACGTTTAAAAGTTTTTTAATAAAATAAATAAATTTTAAAAGACTAAGCAAGAAATAAAAAAGATATTAATAAATTATTATTAATTATATATCGACGCTTTTCTTCCTATATTAACCGATAAAATACCCCCGTACTATTTATATAATTATAAAATCGAATTTAGACTAAGAGAGTAACTACTATACGCTAAGCTTAGACCGATATTATTTATTAAAGCTACTATTATTAAAAAGTAGATTAACGAGAATTTTAAAAAGAAGTTTATTTATCCTTCCTAATCCGCCGCTACTTTACTTATTCTATTAGTATAGAAACCGGGCGGGGGAGTCTGTATTTATATTAATTACTGTAGTATTAATAATATTATTTTAAAAATATAGTATCCAATTCTATTAATTAAGGAAACCCTTAATACTATTTATAAAACGAAGATCTTTATTAAGTTTAATATTATTAATATATTTAATAAAATACGGGTAAAGGAGGGCTACGAATAGTTTATTACGTTTATTACCCGCTTTAGGCTTTTCGAATTTTTAATATACCTATTTAATTTATAAGGGGTATTAGGGACGTTTTAGAATTATATTAATAATATCCTATATAATATTTTTAATATATATGCTATTACTTACTTTAATAATATTTTCGTTTATTCGGAGAATAAAGAGGACTATATAGGGTATATTAATAAAGTCCTACGGAAGATAATAGATGTAGGCTTATAAATTAATATCGATAAGTGCGATTTCTATATAAAACGGATTAAATATTTAGGGTTTATTATTACCCTTAGAAGTATCGAAATAAACTTAGAGAAAGTAATAGTAATTATTTTGTAAGAGGCCTTAAATATTAAGAGGGCGCTATAGCGTTTCTTAGGATTTATTAATTTCTATTAGCGTTTTATTAAATACTTTTCTATCCTAGCGGGACTATTATACGAATTAACTAAAAAGACTATTAAAAATTAAAAATAAGAAGATTAGCACTAACGTTCTTTCGATACATTTAAACGAATTTTTATTAACGGACTAATATTATATATTTATAATTAATCTAAATAAATAATTATAGAGACGGATATTTTAAATTAGGCTTACGGTAATATTCTCTCTCAATATAATAAGGACGGGGTATTATAGCTAATAATTTATTTTAATTAATAATATTCGTTAACGGAATATAATTACAATATTTATAATAAAAAGTTATTTACTATTATTAAAGTACTAAAGGAGTAAAAATTAAAATTAGAAGGAGTATAATAGCTATTCGAAATTTTAATAAATTATAAAAGATTAAAATCGTTTACAATTAATAAATAATTAATATTATAATATATAAAATAATTATAGTTTCTCTCCTACTTTAATTTCATTATCCGGTACTAACCGGGCTCGTTATAAATCCGCCCTAATATATTAAACTATAAACCGAAAGATATCCCGAAATATAAAGGCGATAAACGCTTTTTAGCAAGGAATAAGGTTTTATTAAAGAAGGATATTTTCGTTAATAATTCCTATATTTTAAAAGATAAGGGGGATCCGGAAGTTTTCGTCAGGATAATTTACTTTTATAATTTAGAAATTATAGACGAAATATCGGTAAATAATTTAATAATAGAGACTTATAAGAAATTAATCCTTTTTTAAAATATATTCGCCTATTTAACGGATTTAATAAGGAGAATGTAATTAAAGGAGGTTAAAGGGAATTTTAAAAAAAATTTATTTATAAAATACTGTGCTATATAAGGCCGGATTTATTATTACGGTTCGGTTTTCTTTAACCTTAGAGACGTTAAAATTTACTATTAGTTAATCCGCTATACTTATAATATATTAGGAGTAGGGTATTTAGGGAAGGAGAAGATTTATAGCCTTCTCCTTCAATTTTTCTTTTAGCCGGGGATATATAATATAATAAAGACCTATTATAAAATTTACTTAACGGATATAAAGATAAAGCCGTTATAGTACGCGCTATACGGGTTTTTAAAACGTTTACTAATACTTTTCGCTCTATAGTAAGATATTTCTATTAATTATATTATATTATTAACGCCTTACGAATACTATAGATAAGTATTTTAATATATTGTAGTAATTATTAATAAATTAATAAAAATATAGTATTTTATCCCTACGGTAGGGCTAACTGTAAAAGAATTAGCGGACTACTTTATAAAGTAGGTTTATAATATTTATAATTTACTTAATATTATTATATTTAATCGAAGTTCTTAATTTATTTTGTAGTTTTAAAGAACGTTATTAATAAGGCTAGAAATTAACTTTATACCCTCTTCCGCTTTTTACCTAGCTACGAACGGGTAGACGGAATATATTAATATGGAAATAGAAAGATACTTACGAATTTTTATTAATTAAATATAAGACGATTAAGTCGATTAATTATTAATAGTAGAATTTACCGCTAATAATTTAATTTTAAAGACGACGGGAATCTTACTATTTTTTATTAATTATAAATTCTATCTTCGAATAGGGGTTGAGCTTGCTACGCCGTACCCTTTAAAAATATTAAAGACTTAATAAAATAAATATTTTAAAACTATTAAAATTGCTAACTAATTTAAAATAATCTTAGATTACGTAACGATTAAAATAAAGGAAGTATAGAAATAATATGAAAATAATATTAATAAAAAGAAATTAAACGCCCTATAATATAAAATCGGGGATAAAATCTTATTGAATACGGAGAATTTCGAAACTGGAAGACTATACGTTAAACTAATTCTATTCCGGGAAGGGCTATTCGAAATTTTAAAAGTTAGTAGCTATATAATTATTCTTCGACTCCTAATTAATATAAAGTATAGTTCTATATTTTACGTTAATAAAATAAAGCTTTAGGAAGGATATATTAAAGGGGACGTAAAAGTAAATTAGAGGAGGATTATAAAGCGGATAAATAACGGGAAAGACTTTATCGAATAAAATTTTAATAGTATAAGCAATTGTAGACGGAACCTAGAGAATAGACGATAGGAATATTATATCCTATAAGCACCGCTATATATACTAAATTAATAGAAACGGACTAATATTACAATATACCTGGAAGCGGTGCGGAAATTCTACGAAAGCTATTTAAACGAGCTAGCGCTATTAGATTAGATCGTTATAGAAAAATGGCGTAAAATAGTAATGGGCCGGTAATTAAAAGCGGATTAACTATTATTAACGGAGGTAGGAGCGGATTAATTAGTATTAATAGGAAATACGAGGTATAGAAAATTAAAGAGGTCGCTACATAGAGTAGCGGCGGTTATAAAGGCTTTTATAAAGTAGATTAAACAATTAATAGGCATTTTAATCGTTTTATATATTGTTAATTAATTATATAATTTCTTTTAGTCCCGGGTAATATTATAAGGTTAGTTTTATAATAGTTTAGAAATATACGGTTAGTAATTATCGGAGCTAGGGATTAGGCTGTAGCTCCGAATATAATATAAGGCTATTACAGCCTTTATAGAAGGCTACGATAGCCTTATTATTACTATCGCTACATAGGTCGTACTAGCTCTATAGCACTTATAAAATTACTATAGAGCTAATCTCCCAGACTGGCCTCTATAAAGACTAGTCTGGGATCGTACCCTTGAACCTTTCCTCTTACTCCTTCGTACAATTACGTATATTCTTACCTACCTTGTGCCTTTGCACCGTGATACGTACGTTGCCTATTGCGGTAGTAGCCGTAGCGATATAATAATTAGTAAAACGGCGCCGCGTTAATCCCGATTCGGAAATAGTAATATAGGGACTGTACCCTACGTATTCCTCCTACTTCCTCCTTTACGCCTTCCCTCTCTCGTTCCTTCCTTCCTTCCCTTAATAATAATAACCTTACCTATTATTTAATCTTTAACTAGCGTAATATTAATAATCCTTTCCCGTTTCTCTTACGTATTGGGAGTATTCCTTCGTCGTTACTCTAATCCTAATAATTTAAATAATTTTTTTGTATAAAACGCCGCCGAAATACCTTATACTTATACTAATATTAATAAAAAAGTTTAAATAACTCTTATAAAGGGTTTTAAATATATATTTTATATCTATTATAATACGAAGTATATTATTTTAGATAGTAGTATTATAGTTTAGATCCGTTATTTTATACCTTTGGGCAAGAAGAAGAAATATATAAAATATTATAAATTAAAAAACAATTACGAGGATATAAATTATTAATAAGAAATTTCCTAAATTTACTTAGTGCTTTACTAATGTAATTAGGCTATTATATTTATAATCGGTAATATTATTAATACCGAAACCTTAATTATTTAAGCTTTGACTTTTTAGGAGAGGGAAGAGGATAAGTATTTATAGGCGGAAGAGATTCGGGCGTTTATTACTACCGAAACGAAGAAATTCTTCGAAAACTTCGCTATTGTAGAGGAAAATGTCCGAAGTGACCGTAATTTTATTAGGGTTAAAAAAGTTATTAAAACTATTATAAATTATAGCGTTCTTACTATATAATTATATTAATATTAAGCCGAAATATTAACGTTTATTTAATATACTAATATTAATAAAGTAGTTAATATTCGCTATATTATATTAATTACTACTAGTAGGCAACGTCCTATATATAATATTACGCCGGATTTGCGCCATTATTAGGCTAAAGATACTATACCCCATTTAATACCCGGAAATAGTAAGTATAAGAATTAATATTTAGCTAAATTCTACTTCTATTCTACTATTGAAATTAAAATATTTCGTCTCTTTAGTATTACCGAAAGTACTATTCCCGAATAAGTAGAGCGTAATATTATATAGACTATATTTAATTATTCCTATTATATTAAAGCCTAACTATTTCGTCCTACTTATAATATTTAATATATATCGGTTTAGGAATAGTAGTAGATTGGAGGTAATTATAGGGGTATTAATAAGTATAGTTAGGGAAATATAATTATAATACTAAAATAGTAGAATTAAAAAAGCGGTAAAGGCGTAATAATTCGCTATTAAATATACTAATAAAAGGTCCCCTAATTATAAGAATTATAAAGGCCGTAAATAAAAACCGTAAAGAAAAATTATAAAATAGTTATTAAATCCTAAAAATTAAATTTGATTGTTACGAACGTTTAAGGTAGCGTTATCTTTTACTACGTATATTTTGTTAATTATGTTCGTTAGGTATTACTAGGCCGAATTAATACCGGTAGCTAGCCGTACGCTCTGGCGGGTAGGTTATTGTACTATATATTATACCGTTCGGGATTATCCTAATTAGGTTCCGAATATTATATTTCTATAATATTCTTATATTAGCGAAGTTTAGTCCTTATAAAGTTGGGGGCCTAATTTTTCTAAGTTTTTAGCGTAAAAGTCTTCGATGTTATTAATATTCTTTTAAAATTTTTTAGTAGGGCGCTAATTAGGATAGTAAGGTTTCGGCTATTTAATTTTATATTAAAATTAGCCGTTTATATCCTATTTCGAATTTAAAATATATTTAAAATATTATTCTTCTTTATTTAGGTTTGTAAATAAAGTAATTACGTTGTGGGTTCGCTAATTAAAATTATTATTAATAATATCCTAATTTAAAAGTTCCTTTTAATATAGGCGGATAAGGGATATATAAAAAACGGGGAAAATTTTATACGAAGTATTTATTATAATGGCTACGGTATAGCAATAAATTCTTTTAATAACGAAGGGGCTAATTTATTTATCCGAGAATTTAAAAATTAATTTACTTTAATTCTAATATTTAATATTAATTTAAACTTTATCGCCGATAATATAGTAAGGCGCGTCCGACCTATAAACGTCGGCGTATTACTAATAACGTTCCTAGGCCTCCTTTATAAAAAGGCGAACTTTGGTAGTAATTTAATCGATCCGTTCTTTAATATTTTATACGTCGAATAACTCCTAATATTATATTAATAATATAGGGCCGTTCCGTTAGGGAAGAGGTTCGGTACTTATCTTAAGGTATTACCCGTAATTAATAAAAAACGGGGATAAATTAGTAATTTCGGAAATATAATTATTAATAGCGAATTTAATAAAGGGAAGCTAACGTAGTTAATTATTCTAATAGAAAGAATAGAAGGCCTAGAAGTACTATTTAATATAAGCGTTAATAATTTTAGTTTAGTTATTAATTTTAGAATGGGCGGAGGAGGAAAGCTTTTATTTAATCCTAAAGAAATAGTAAAATTCCTATTAGAAAGCGGTAACGAATTAAGAACTTCGGTTAGAAATAATAGAATCTAACGTATTATAAAGACGGTAGACCTCCTAAAGGAAAATTACGGCCGTTTCCCGTATAATTAAACTATAAACGCCGATATAATAATATATCTTTATTAATTTATTAATAATAATTATAAAATAAATATAAATATAGTTATTTAATTTAATTTTAGGGAAGGGACTAATAAAGTCTACGGAAATATTGGACTAATTACGGAATAGTATTAATAAAGGTTTAAATAGGCCGGGGGGCGCTAACCGGGAATTTTTTATTTAAATATAAAAATAATAAATTTAAATAAAGGTTATAACGTTTCAGAAGAAGTTAAATTAATAGTAAAACTATTTTATTAAATTGTAAGTTTTAAATCGTCCTAAATAGCTATTTAAAGTAAAATTGTAAATACATTATAAAATTTATAACTTAAATTCAGAATAAGGAGGGATAAAAATTCTATTATTAATAAGGATCCGGCCGTTAATTACCCTATAATTAATTATAATAATATTAATAACCTTCTTTAAACGCTTTTATAATTAAAATTTTAAAGAGCGGCTACGGCTATAATCAATTCCGGCGAAGCGAAGTAGGTAGCGTCGATATAATTATTAATAGGTAATTTAGCGTCGAAAATAAAGAATTTCGCCGGCGTTTCGTTAATAATATTAAATTTTTCGATTTAATTCTCTTTAAATAAGAAAGTACGTATTTAATTAATAACTTAGTCGTTACCTAAATTACATTTATCCGCTAAGGCGCTACTAGGGAAGCGAAAGAGCGTATTAGGGACGGCGGTATATATTCCTAGGCGGTAGATAATTTAAAACCTAAAATTATTAAAGAATTCCAATTATTAAACTTATTATTAATTTAAAAGCTTTATAAATATAAAGTATTATAGGCTCTTATAATTAATAATGATTTTAACCGATTCTTTTATATTTTAGAATTTTAAATACTATTCTTCGAATACTTTTACAATAATAAATAGCTCTTTATTATAAATTTCGTAATTATATTCGGCTAGGGAATATTTAGACGAAAAGAAAGTAATAAGGTAATATTTCTTTTTTTTATTAATTTAAAAGAGGACGCCGTTCGAAGTTTAGTCCGAAGTATTTATTTCGATAATAGTTTTATAATTAAGGTTATAATAGGCAAAAATTAGGGTAGAAGTAAAAGCGACTTTAAATTTTTTAAACGCCGTCGCTATAGCCGCTAGTATAGGGGAAATCTATTTATCTTTAAATATAAACGCTATTAAAAGTTGTATAATTTTAGAAAATCCTTTAATAAATTAGTAGTAAAAATTAGCGAATTCGATAAAGTATTAAAAATCTTTAAATATTTCGGAGGTACTTTAGCCGAATATTATATTAACCTTTTCGGGGTTTATATATAGGCTGCCCCGGAAGATAATTAAGCCTAAATATTTAGTCTCGTATTTATAGAATTTATATTTACGAATATTAATAATAAAGCCCGCTTTCTAAAAGCGCGAAACGACGTTTTCGAAGTAGCGTTTATATACCGTTTTAATTTTGCTATAAATAAATATATTGTTTAAATAAGCTATAATATATTTATTTAAAATATTGAATAAAATATAATTAATATAATATTAAAAGGAAGCCGGGGCGCCCGTTATTCTAAAATTAGTAATAAAATATTTAAATAGACCGAATTTAATAATAAAAGCCGTTTTCTATTCGTTACCAGAGGTAATATATAACCGGTTAAAGGTAATAGTAATATTGAATTTACTAAATTACTTCGTTTTATAAAAGGCATTAATAATTTTGCGGATAAAGGGGATAAAGTATTTATTTTTAATAATAGTATTATTAAACCTTCGGTAATTAATATAAATACGAACGCTATTACTTAACTTTTTAACGAAGAATATGGGAACGGTAGCTAACGAAGAATTAAAACTGATAAAGTCCGCCGTTAAATAATCGTTTAAATATTTATAAATTATATAGAATTCTTCTTAGGATATAGGGCGTAATTAATAATATAATAGGGTTTAACCGGGGATAAAATTAATTTTATAATTGAAGGAGCGGTAAAGTAATATTATTTTAATTGTATTAAAGTCGAAAACTTTTTAAAAGTATTAAAAATAATTGGAGAAGGCTATAAAATTTTTTTAGCGAATTAGTAGTAATTTACTATTAATATATTTCTAAATATTTTCCGTAGAAATAGTGCGGAACTAAGGTTTTTCGGCTACCCAATTTTTAAAATTAATAATAGAACGGGGAAGAAGTTATATAATAAACTAGTCTTAAAAGATAGTTTAGAAAGTAACGCTATCGAAATTGTAAATAAATTACCCGAGCTTATTAGAATTATTATTTAAGGGGAGAAGTAATACTATTTTTTTAATAAGCCAATAAAATTATTCAAGCGTATATTTAAATAATTTAACGCCAAGCTCCTTATACGCAAAAATAAAATTAGAAGCCGATAATAAATAAATAAAAATATTTTAAAACTAAGGGCAACTATTAAGATAGGTATATATAATTAATAATATAAAAATAGTAATAGAATAGGAGCTGGTCTTTTAAAAATAAATTATAAGCTTCGAAAAATTCTGTAAAATAAGTTTCGTAGAAGGGTAATTTAATTAAAATAAAAATAGGGGGGTCTTTATATCGTTAGGGGTATCCTCTATTATAACCGGCGGGTATTTAAGAATTACCGGTAATTTAATAATAATAAAGCCCGGGAATTCTATAATCCTATTCGACTAATCGATAGCCGGGTTATATTTCTATAGCTAAAAAAGGCCGAAGATTATATTTAGACCGCTAAATAATTAAATAAGGAGGGTAAATTAATCCGTAAATAAATTAATTAAATAGGAGAGAATATAAATATAAGAAATATTACCGCCCTCCCTTCCGTTTACGAACTAGAGCGTATAAAGGCGGGGGAAAAGTTTTATAAGGATATTATAATAATACATAAAAATAAAATTAATAAAATTTATTAATAAGTAATTAAAATCTATTATTATAAAATAAATAATAAATAAATTAGTACTAAAATTAAGCGAATTTAAAAAAGAGAAATTAATATTAAATTTATAAAATTTAAATATAAGTCCCCTAATTCCTTCGAAAGGTACTTTTAACGGCGATTTATATTAGAGGTTAAGCTTTTCCTACTTTTATTAGGGGAACCGAAGCGGCAACGAAATTAGCAGGCTTAAACTTACCCTTCGCTATATAAATTATTATATAATAGCCCGAACTATTATAATATATATATAAATTAAATTTTTAGTAGTGTTCTTTTTTAATTTAAAAAATAGGTCCCTTTTAAGTAGTACCGACCTTACCGAAAATTACAAAATCCTTAACGTCTGTAAACGAATTATTAAGTTAGGCCGAAGTAAATAAAGCGCTATTTTAATAATATTTATTTATAATATTATTAATTAAAATCCGGAGGAATTTAATTTATTTATTAAAATCGTCGGTAGTCGGCTAATCGGTAACGCTAATTAAAACGTCCTAAAGTATATTATTAATTTTAGATTTAAAGGTATCGATATAGTATTAATTATTAAATTTATCTTAATTAATAAATTTAATAAAAGTAGTAATAAAATTAGCGAAAAGAGAATTACCCTATTTAAAATATTTTATTTCCCGTACCGCTTCGGCATAAATATCGAATATAATATAATAAGGGTCGAAATAGCCGAAAATATTTTAAAAATTAGAGAAGCCGGTAGGCTAAGCTAAAATATTTTTAAAATTAAATATTACTATATTAACCTTAAATTGGATATAAATATATATATTATTAGAAAAGTATTAAAAAATATAAAAGATATAATTGGTTAGAATTAAGTAGGCGGCGAAATTAAATACGAATTTAGCAATTATTTACAATTATTAATTAGTATATTCTTTTTAACATTTGGATAAGGACGTTTCGGAATTGCTAAATAAGGGTAGTTCCGGGCTGCGAAGGCGGGTAATAGTAGTTAGGCTAGGGGCCGGGAGAATTAGAATAGCCTATTAAATTTAAATTATTATATTAGTAATTTAATATTAAATTTAAATTTAAATTTCGTTAATATACTATTATACCCATTAAATTTAAATTAAAGCGGCCGTCGCTTCGGCAATAGTTCGAGCGAATTCCTATTAGGTATATAAAGCGATATTAAAATTCTAGGTAGTTATACGTTAGGCGGCCTTGGCTTCTTATTTAGCCGTACGGAATTGGCCGTATATATAGCCGAAATACTTTTTAATAGTATTAAAGTAGAATTAGAGTTAAGAGAATACTTTTAGGTCTATTTTAAAAGTAGTAGTAAGATTAAAGAAGTTTCTAATTAAATAATTAATTATTTTATAAATAAAGGGTATTATATTTTTAGGGAATAAGGCGTAGGTAATTATTCCGCAGGGGGGTTTAGCGCTAGAATTAAAATTAAGTATAATTATATTTAAAATATTAGGAGTTTTAATTATAATTTAGTATAGTTACCGAATTAGAATAGTAGTAGAATAGAATTGGAAAATAAATATTCGACGGTTATAAAGAGAAATAATTAAATAATAAAGGTTATTTTCTATTCGTTTTGAAGGTTGGTATATAGGAAGTAAATAGTAGTAATTCAGGGGGATTACTAAGTATAATCGGGAAAAAAAATTTTTAGTAGGGTTTAGGATATAGGTATAATATAATTAGACTATAATTAAGAGAAATCGGTACCGATTCTATAGATTAATTAGAGCGAAACGATAAAAAAGTCGTTAGGTAATTTACTATAGAAAAAGTATAATATATTATTATAATGCCGATTAGAGAGGATTTGGAAAAGACGTAATATTGTACGAAGAAGAGAAAATTAAAAGAGAGTAGCGAAAATTCTATTCCTAAACTATATATATGGACCGAGTAGAGATACGGCTAGAGAATTGCCGGGCTGTAATATTAGAACGTTAGAGGTGCGAGACTATACTATATAGTACTGTAACAAGGGCGGCGCAAGTGGGTTGATACTGCTGATGGCATTTTCGCCGCTTAGAACGCGGTTGTATATATACCAATAGAGGAGAATTTTAATAGAGAGTAAGTTATTCTAAAAATTGACTTTAGTACTAAACAATCTGGTTAATTATCTATCTTATCTATTATTACCCTTATTATTATTGATTCTACTCTATATATTTAAATTTAATTACTTATCTCGAAATTACCTACTTCCCTTTACGCTAGGAGTTTACCTATTTCGCTATTAATATATATCGTAATTTCGGTATATATATAACCTCTCGTATAGAGGGGGTATATAGTATATTGAAATCCTAATTTATAAATCGTTATATTAATTTCGATAGATTATTTAAAATTATCGAAACTACCTTTAGTCGGCTTAAATTTAATATTGCCTAGAAGTATATATATTAAATTTCAAAATTAATATACTAGTATAATTATAAGATTTTATAGACTCTAAAGTTCGTAATAAGTTTCGCAACTTTCGATAAACTAATTATAAATATTAAAATAGTAAATACGAAAATTAAGGATAAGAAGGAGGGTAAGGGTATTTATATTAATAATTTTAGGAAGTAATATAATTTACTTTGCTAATACGATATAGTCCCTTTATTAAAAATTAGCGGTTAGCTCGAATATATTATTATCGACCCTTATTAGTTTTTAAACGTAAATAAACTTTTAATAATTACCGCCTTCGCTATACAATATAAGTAAGACCTTAAACTAATTATTAATAAGCGTTAGTAAACAGTAAATAGTCCGTAAATACTACTATACGTTCTACAATAATAAATAGTATTAAAGGAAGTATAAGAAGGGAGTAATATAAAATATACGCCAACCTACAATGCCCTACCTTCTTTTAAACCCCCTAAAAAGAAAGCGAAAATTATAGTTATTTAGTAATTAAATTAGTATAAAAGTATAATCGACTCTAATATTACGGCTCTATAATAAATTTAAACTATTTAAACGGAAATAGTACGAGAAAACTAATAGTTTTGTATACAGATTACTACTATAGAGCGTAAGCGAATAGATAGGGAGCGAACTATAACTTTAACCGCAACGACAACGATAACGATAAGAATACTTTCAATTTAACTAAATCCGTATAGGCACTAGTAGTATACTTAGCCGTTATAATATAAATACTAATAATTATAATAATTATAATAGTATAAGCATTAGTAATATACTTAATTATAGTAGTATAAACATAGCTAGTACCCCCCTCCTAATTAGGACATACTACCCCCTAGTAATTAGTACCAATAGTACCGCTAGCAGTAGAGCTCGTTTGAATAGTCTTTTTATATATATAGCGATTAACCTAGCGATATTATATATTTGTGAATGCCCTCATCTGCTGTCATATAAAACCTAGTGCAAATGCTAGTGCTATATTACTTTGGTGGGGATTTAGCGGGCGGGAATATTTCCCCGACATCCGAAGGGTGCTCCACACAGTCGCCATATGCGAGCATACAGTCGCCCTAGTCGGACCGGTCTAACCGACTGCAATTGGATTTCCAATCAGAGCCTCTCGGCCTATCTCGGGCTCTCGGCTTGAGCTCGGGTGGTCATAGCTCCTTGCAAGCTCGAGGCAGGCGACGCGAACTCGGTGACCTCTTTGACTTTGCAACCTTCGCGTCCCCGCCGCTTCATGCCCGCCGTCGTCGCCCATTGATTCTCCAGCAGAGACCCAGCAATCAAACACAAAAAGAAATGCCTTTCTCGAGTCGATTTCACTCGCCATTCCTGGGCATGTAGATTTGGTTCGACGAGCTGTCGCGGGTATGCGGACCAAAGTCGCCAGCCGAGCCCAATTAATATGTAATGGCCCTCACCAACTCAATTACAGAGCGATCGACCTCCCGGAGCGGCCCGTATCACAGCCCCCGCCTGCACAGCCCAACAAGCGGAAGATGATTGAGTGTCCGCACACCACCATATCACTTCTTACCGTCGGACCAAAATATTCAAAATATCATTTAGAGTCTTCAACACCCATGTTTATCCCATCGATCTTGCCTGCATATTCCTTGTTGGTGTGGTCTGGCCGATGCAGTTGGTCCTTTTCTGTCTTTGAGCTAACAGTACCTTACTCAGCCTCAAGCCAAGGTGCTGTAGCTACAGTGCAGCAGGCTTCCGTCGTCAACAGCCTCCCAGCACATGAAAGTCTAGAACATCAACACTGCCTTTCCAGCCTCTCTCCCCTTCCACACACACTTTCTTTCGATTCAGCTGACTGTTGAGACAGCCGCGCCTGAGCTTCTGTACGCAATGGCATACCAGAGGGCGTTTTCGAGTCCTTCGATGGCCGATGTCTTTCCATGTCAACATGTCGAGTCATCAGACCACAGCCATCAGAGCATCCATCATCCACATCGCCATCCCTGCAGCCTTAACAGCGCCAAGCTGACGACGCTTTCATGTCACCTTACCCTGCGATGGACGACTTCTTCATCTGATTTTTCCTTTCTTCAACCTAGCTCGGTTTCAGACGTTGCCCTTTTTGGAGTACCTAGAAGTCTAGAACCCACGTCGTTTCATGTCCACCGACTTCGCTACCCGCGCGTCTACCCAGGGCATACCGGGGCTTTGATCCTTCGACCCGGCCGCAGAAAAGTCCCGAGATGCAGCTCAACCGCTTTGGACGGGAGGACATGCAATTTGCTCAAGGCGGTCTGGCGACTACATGTCCGCTCGACAAAGGCTGTTAAAGCCACATCTGCCTGCGGGTGGCTTGAGATGATGGGCGGGCTAGATGTGAGATTGCGGCACGGAGAAAAGTTTGGATGTCGCAACCCGCATCCGGAGGAGTTTATGTTGGTGCCTCTTGGTTGCCTCTCTGAACGGTGGCCTCCCAAGCGCCTTTTGATATCCAACAGTGGAAGTCAGAGAAAAAGGCTCAAGTTTGGGATCCAAGTCAGAAATGTCATGACATTTTTCAGACATAAATTCACAAGGCAACCATTCTCCCATCTCATGCAAGTCGATTCTTGTCCGACACCTATCATTCGCAGACACATGGACGCTACTGCATGGTGGCTCACTGGTTGATGTCCTGCATGTTATCGTCCCCTTCCCTGTCGTCAATCCGCCACTCCGCGACGTTATAGAGGCAACAATACGCCATACCGTACCCTCACTGCCCTGTTATACTGGATGTTGGTACCCAGACCAATAGGATAGCCGTCGCAAACAACAAGCACGCATTTTATAACAAGCTGGACCCCCGACCTCTTGGCCGAACGGATCAACCCCACTTCGCATCACGCCAGTCATCCAACAAACCCAACTCACTCTCTTCCATCTGACAACTCATCCCAGTCGGACACTCACGTCCAAGCCGCCGACACAACACAGCGCGCAGACACTCGCGCTGCAATTCCACCATGCCTACGGACTCCTCCAACATAAATAGGCGCCCTTCAATCAACAGGTTCCCGACAACTGAGAGTCTGCGCCGCGGCAGAAGGCCTCCGACATGCCGTGTACCTGGGTGCAATGACACAGCACAACGGATTACAGGGCCTGATGACCAGATCCTTCTCTCACTTTACTGTAAACAACGTATGTGGACTATCTCGGACTCTGTTTCATGCCCGGTGAAACCCCCCGACTGACAAGCACCGATTCATAGACACATGCCAATGGGACCATCCACCCTACGACAGCAGCTGTTGCCCGGACGCTGCAGAGCGACGAGACCAAGACTTCTGCGACAAACGTAGGACCCTCACCGTACTTGCTCTGCCCATCATGAGCCTGGCTGACTAGTTCCAGATCAGAAACTTCTATCATGCGCATCAAGGCAAACGTGTCTGCGGGAACGAGATTTTGAACAAGTTGGTGACAGTGCTGATCCAACGGCCCTCTGGTTCTGCTCTACTCATCGCTGTGGTCATGAGAGATGCGATAAAGAAGGTACCGGCACTGAGCCAAGTAGGCGGCGATGCGACAAGCACAAGTTATGTGGTGTGTTGGACTGCATGTCGCCCCCAGACGTTCAAAACTACAGCGACTACTGCAAGCAACATACTTGCAGAAGCGCCGCCTGCCCCAACATCGCCAAGAAAAACAACCTCTGTACGGAGCATCAGTTATGTAGCCGCCGAACATGCGACAAGCCTCGATATTTGCCCGACGATGGACTCGCTGACCCGGATGAAGACCCCTTGTGTGAAGCACATTTCAAGCAGAAAGCTCAATGTGCGAACCCCGATTGCAGGCGGCCCAAGGAAAACGGAAAAGGCCGGTACTGCTCCGACCATGCGTGCAAGGTTGGAGAGTGTCCAGAGGAGAGAGGAAGCTCTGGAAGCCCTTACTGCCACAAGCGTGAGATATGCTACCACCTGATTCTCATCATCATCAGCTAACCAACTTGACAGATCGTTGCAGGAAGGATGGCTGTCCTAGCCCTCTCGTCAACGGCTTAGGTACTGGCAACGGCCCTTTCTGCCCGATACATACCTGCAAGGTCCCATCATGTCAACGAAGTACCGCGACGGCCAACTCTCCCCACTGCGAGCATCACACTTGCAGCAAGTCAGACTGCGACAATCCCGTCGAGACCACCGCCAGCTCGACAACCCCCGGAAAGCCTGCTCCTCCTTTGTGCAAGCTACACAAATGCAAGTTTGCCTCGTGCCCTGAAGAAGCCACGCCCATTTCGGACACCACAGCAGGCTACTGCCTCACCAAACACGCATGTGTCGAGGCCGACTGTCCGAAAGGCCGAATATACGACGATCAAGGGACACCGTTCGAGCGATGCGCTGATCATGAACGTCAACGGTGGAAAGACGCGGGAAGGAGAGATGCTGAGGAGGCGCAGGAGGCGAAGGAGGATGTCAGGAAAAAAAATGACTTGAAGAAGGAAAGGGAGCACAATGAAGAGAAGGAGGGGTTGAAGAAGGAGATCAAGGAGCTGAGGGGTATAATCAACGGGCCACGCGGGTTCGAGGCCTTCAGGGAAGAGCTGGAGGACTTGAGAGAGAAGAACGCAGAGCTGGAGGACCTAAGGCTAGCGAACGCAGATCTACGAGCCGAGATCGAGGGCCTACGAGCGGCTCACGAGACACACCAGGCGAGGTTACGAAAAGGACGAAGACCGTCAATGGTAGCTCCGGCACCAGGAGGATATTCTCCGTTCGGGCCACCGGGGGGTCATGCATTCCCAGGACCGGGCCCCATGCCGATACCTGGCATGAACGGTAGCAAACTAGGAAGAGAATCTCCCACCAGCCGCAGCTTCCGTGGCAGTACTTGGGACACATCCCGCGACTCTCTCCTTTCCCATCAGCACGATGATGTCGACTACCCTTACTACTCGGAAGAAGACCGAGGCGGGACACCAACAGACATCTCGTTCGACCACAGCAGCGAACATGACCCTTCTCAACCCCAACGGGGTCGCACCCGTGACGTCCCCATAGACTGGCGCGAGCCACCTACGCCCGGGCGCGAGCCGCGCGGTAGAGAGGCCAGAGAGCCAAGGGACAAGTCGAGAGGAAGAGTCAGAGGCGGTACCACCGAGACGATAAAGGACAGTCCAAGGGATAAGAGCAAGCCTGGAAGGCGGACAAAGAGTAAACATCGGGGGACAGCAGGAACAGGAGGGGGGTACGGGGCTTATGATGCTATGAGGAGACGGAGCGGTGGTGCGGGTTTGAGTCAGTGGCAAGACCATGGGGATGCCACCACGCAAATACAACAGCCGCCGTTGTCATCGAGGAGGTCAAAGACTTTTGGAACTGGGGGAACGGGGAAGCCGAGACCTGTAAGCATGATGGCGGGGAGTGTTCCTGATGCGTTGTATGGTGGACTTGGAGGAGGAGGGGGAGGGTATGGACATGCTCCCCCTGGACATATGGGGTACTGGGGGCACAGGGGACATGATCACTATGATAGTGAGGACTGACTCGAAGGAGAGGGAAGGAAAGGGGGGATTGGGGGGCTGCCATGCTTGTAGTGAGAAGTCCAGTTCGCGTAGTGATGATCAAGCTTTATGACTCACATGCGAATCATTGGACGCACTAGACGTTCAACAACAGCGGTGATGCTCAACAGAACATCGAGGCTGTCGCCTTGGTGTTTCCTGCAGGTCAAGACGAGGTTTGGCGGGAGATTGACCCCCAGACTCGCACCTTCCTTCCTTCCTTGAGCACCAATACGTCTGTTCTTCAACATCAGGCGCACCTTCCTATCTTTCTTTTGGCAGCGCTCGGGTTATTAGGGCTCAACCCTTTCTGTCAAAACCAAGGGTGCCGTGGCCGATGATTAATTCGACCTTTTCAGTTCTTTATTTCTTCGCTTTCGTCCAGTTCCTCCTCAGCTTCTTCCCCGCCTGTAAACTTGCTTCCGTGGATCATCTTGTTTCTTTTTATATACGATTTGTGTCGCACATCCCATCCCCTCTTGTATTAACTTCCTCCCCTTACTCGTTCTCGACTCCCGAGTATTGAGCTTGATCTTTACACGATCTGGTGGCATTCTGGAAGGCAATTCGATTCACGATGTTGACCAGGGCATGCTCTGTTTCGTTTTTGACCACATTCTCATTCTTAGCTAGAAGGTAGGTACCTGTATAGTCGGTTCTTGGCTACCTCTACCTAATCGTTTCGCTAAATTCCTGGTCCAGTCTCGTATCCCACATTCAATAAGGTACCTTTGTTTTGCTCCCACGCGCTCGCTCATTGCACATTTGCACAATTTTCCTTCGGTCCTTCCTCTGCCAGCCTTGATTCTGACTTCCATTGCTCAAGATGAGCTTTGCGAGTCTTGTGGAGGGAGCGCGAGAGTTAGAGCAGTGGCGGATTGGAGCGACACTTTGCACACTGGACAGTAGTAGTGCTTTTTGGACGCTGGGCTTTTGCGCGTTGGCGACTGGAACTCGGGCGCCAATCTCCCGCCGAGACCCTTTCGGGGTTCTGGTTCTTGTGTGTCCACGCCAAGTTGTGAACACGCAGTTTGCTTGTCATTTTTCCCAAGTTCATGAATCGGATGTTGCTCGTATGAAGCAGAACAATGGAATTCATGCTGGGGTCTTTTCATTTCCTGATGACCAAGGTCCCCAGTCATGTCATCATTTTTTCGTCTCTGAGCGCAAATAAAAAGATGTGTGGGTAAGGTAAGGGACGAAAGAGTGTGTTGGTGCATAGTCGTCGAGTTGTACGGAGATCACATTTTTGACTATCGCCCTCTATATCCGCTTGTAGGAACACGGCGCAACTTGTGCCATCACTTACAGTAAGTAAGGAGGAAGTTGTAGCTCGACTTTTTGGGTGATAATATGTTGTTTATACCTACCTATATATCAGGTTCTCTTTCGACGGTATCCTCGTGCTTGGTTTGGTTGTCAGTGACAGTCAGACTTCACGTGTGTCTTTTCCATCCTAAATACCAGTTCTCTTCACCTGGAATTACACTTTACCCTGAACACATACAACAAGAACCTTGATCTATCAGACTGTTCGCTGATTACAGGTTCTGTTATCTGATCTTGAATCAGGTTGGGTCCCACCGTTCACTGCAGTTGAGGTTCAGGTTCCGTAAGGCTTGACTGTTCATCCCATCGCTTCACTATTCATCCTATTGCCCTAAATATAAATATTATTGACAATCGTCCCTTCGTACTTGACCTTTTCACCATCCCATCACACTCCCACACGATCTGAATACGACAATTCTATCTGAATAGGCATCCACCACTCGACAAAAGATCTTTTCGATTTTTTTCCACACATAAAAACCTCGACGTTTTCCCCTCGTGTTGAGATTTCTTTCTCCCTCGACACCTTTCTCAAGGCCGGCAACCACGTCGATGCGAGCTCTTTTGCGATCTTGCCCACCTCTCACGACCACGACGCAACAATAACAAGTATTCCCATCGGCATTTATAGTAACGTCCTTCTTCCAATACACCTTCCGTCCTCGAACTCGACCTTTCTTCCTCCTCTTGAATCTAGGCTCCTCCTTCTCCAACCCAGCGGCCTTGACTTGGATCAGAGACATCCTTAACCACATTATCCCCTGGCGCTGGCGACCTTCTGCGCTCTTCTTACGTCGCTTCTGGCGACTTTACGGACAGAAAGTTCTGCGCGTCTTGCTGCCGGCTTGTGTGCTCGCGTTGCTGGTGGTTGTCTTTTCAATAGTCTCGTCGCGGCTTCTTTCCAGACAGGAAGAAGGAGAAGGACAAAATGGACCTGGCTCCGCCTCGTCCCAGGAGATTTATCTACGGGCCGGAGGTGAATAGGCGGTCCAAATAAAGTAAGTCAAGGCACTCCAATCTCACCCATTCTTTCCCGACCCTCGATTGAGTTAAACTTACTAACTCTCTATCTAAACAGGAACCCAAGCCCTCCTCACCTCCATCATCACCCCCTTCTTCTCCACCCTCTACCACCTCTACCTCGGCCCGCGCTACGGCTTCCCCCCCGGGCCAAATGGGTCCCAACCTCTTTACCAACCTCGACTGTATCCAAGCGCACTACAACCGCCGACTAATCCGACACTTTTTCATCTCGCCCGCCCGCGAACATGCCCAAGCCATCTACCGCCTCCGCCAGCTATTCCTCACCTTGGAAGACATCTTCATGGACGAAGCTAGGTATGGAGATCGAAGGCTATGGCGTCTTCTCCAACAACAAGGAAAACAAATACCCGACGACCAACCTGATCAACGGCAACAACAAGGCCTACAACAGCAGAGCGGCGGCGGCGGCGGCCAGAGCCAGGGCGGAAAGACATGACCGGAGATGGCGGGCCGTGGTCGGGTATATGGTGCGTAGGGGAAGCTTGAAGAGCCAGCTGGGAGATTGGGGCGAGTTGCCCTTGGAGGAGTTTGTCAAGGTTTTGACGGAATACATGTGTGGTTTTTGTGCTGAGCTTGAATCTGACAAGGGTGGAGAGGGAGAGGGAGGTGAGGGAGTTGAGGGAGTTGAAGGGAGGGAAGAGGATGAGGAGGAGATACAGTTGCTCTTTTTGAGGGCACGGGTTCTTCTGCTCTGGGAGAGGAACGACAATGGGATCTCAGCAATGGATGGACATGGAGATGAAATGGGTTTGGGACACAAGCATCATCAGGGGGATCTGGAATGGAGGATGGATTTACCAGGAGTTGACAGGTGGTTACCTAGAGGTACCTTACCTTGTATTGGGGGAAGTCACAAACACGTACAGGTCAGGTCGTGAGGAGTGGATGATAAGCTGCCTCTGTGAACTGAAGCGCGCCCAGCATACCTACCTCTAGGTATACGTCAACGACATCAAATCCGTAGAGGTATACATACACCAGAGCCAAGCCAAGACGCGGAACAAACGAGCATGGAACTGAAACACCAACCGAACTTCAGAATTAAATTAACCGCGCGCATACTATTTGTTGTTAGCTTCAACTCGCCCTGTCCTTTTCTTAAGGATGAACGAGGAGCCAAATTAAGCAGGCATTAACCTTAAAGATGCCATGATGGGTATCGAAACGGATCGCAAGCTCGCAAGCAAAGCCAAGTAATGCATCGCAAGCTCGCAAGCCAAGCTCGCAAGCTCCGCAAGCCAAGCCAAGCAAAGCCAAGCCAAGCCACTCAAGCATCGCAAGCTCGCAAGCAAAGCATGAAGCCAGTGGGTTCGGATGCAAAACACGCGCGACAAAAAAAACAAAAAAAAAAAGCAAAGCAAACTCCGCTCCGGCGCTCCCCTTTCCTTCCGTGTGTTGCACGTCCAGTCCCGATTGACGTCGTCGGTTCGGTCGGTCCATGTCGGTCCATCTTTCCAAATCGTCAGGTACAAGTATCTTCCACCCTTCCCACTTCTGCCACCGAACCGTCCGTTGCTGTGTTCAAAGAGAAGAGCAACCCGTAACACCGTCCATGCATATCGAGCTCTGACTGGTTCAGAATCAGATATCCTAGAGTAGTCCGTTAGCACTAGCCAGCCCCAGATCTTGCACAAAGTAGGTGAGCGATGAATAGGTTCCATACATACCTAAAGAGTAGGAGGCGTAGCACTAATAGTAGTAGTCATCGACGGCCCCTCCACCGGGCTCGCCAACTTTTCATTGTGGTGCTGCTCTTCCCCGGCCTTCCTCTCATCTTCCTTGCGCTCGCGCTGCTCCTCCTCCTCATCCTTCATGTCCTCCGCCGAAGGCTGTGACACCTCAATCTGTGGCGCGTTCTTCTCCGTAGCACCCGCACCGGCGACCTTCTTGCTCTCCAACGAGCTCTGGCTCACCGGCCTGGCATTGGGAGTATGCTCATCCTCATCCTCGTCATCTCCGTTGTTGGAACCGTTCTTCTCGCCGCCGTTCTTCTTGTTGGCCTTGTCGAAATTGGCTGGCTTGCCGGTGCAGTTCAGCGACTTGAGCGAGGCGATGAATTTCTTGAGGGGGTTTTCCTTCTTGGGCTTGTCGGCCTTTTCTTCAGCACCGGCCTCGGGTTGCTCCTGGTCGTCCGAGAGGGGTTGGTAGGCATCTTGGTTACCGCCGGCGGCAGAAGGAGCAACAGGGCCGTCGTCGGAAAGTTGGTGGCCTCGTTGTTGGTCCTCGGACTTGCGGGCCGCGGACTTGGTGGAGGAAGCGGAGGACTTGGGTCTTTGATCTTGGGCGGACATTTTGTCTGATTAGGTTGTTGGTATTATGGTATTATGGTATTATGGTATTATATGGTGGTAATAGAGAAAGACTAGAGTTGGAGTAGTGGGGGAGGAGAGAAGCGAAGTTGGTTGGGAAACGAATGGACTGGTTCGAAAGGGACGAGGAGAACAAGAGAGGGGGAGGAAGGAAGTGATGGGCTGGCGAAAAAGACAAGTAATATAAAACTTGAACATGCGAAAAAAAGGGGGCTCCTATGTAGACTCCCGTTCTCACCACGAGATTAAACGTCATTTCAGACAAACGACGCCGGGTCGTGCGCGGTGTGCTAATTCCAGCACAATCGAATTTCCCTTGACTCCATCGAGACCTGGTGTGAGACGACAAAAAACAAAGGTCGACAGGCACACAAGTCCCGTCCGAGTCCAGGGCATGGAAATCCAGGTACCAGGCAGGGGGTTGAATAGTGAAATAGGCGTGAAAAGGGCGCCAAGAGCTGATCAACAGTGGGCCATCGTGGACACCCGTGAACCAAAAAAACAAGGGGCGGGCCGGGGATGCATTTGGCGTGTGCCTGACACTAAAAGTGTCCCCCTAAGGTAGACAGACCCCTGAGCGGAGCCCCAGAGGAGAAGATGCAATGTTCTAGCGGATAAACCGCCGCCCGCCAAGAAACCAAACAAGACCTGAAATCATCACCAGGGGGGGTGACAAGCGAGGGGGCAGCTGGGAAATTAGATCCATCCACACCACTAGATTAAGATCCGAAGCTGGAGGCTTGTTTGTTTGCCACAAGAGCCAAGTTTCCATCACATGAAATTGAGCCTCTCTCCTAAAGTGGTTCCCAAAATTCATGGTAGAAGGGCGGATCTCCGATCATTGCTGCTGGTGTCAGATGTGACTGTGCAGAATTGATTGATTGAAGAGTGTGTCTAATTGACTCGCCCAGAAGGTTGGGGGGTGCTGGAGTATCCCAGAGGGTCCCAGAAACCAATAATTTAGGGGGCTGGGCGGCTAACCCAGATTGAATATAGTTAGAAACCTAGATATCTACCCTCTAATTTAATACACCCCTTTACTTATAGACCTTCTCAAAATAGGGCAAAAGTGAAGCTATTTACAGTTTTCTCTCTTCTAGTATATTAATCTCCCTAATTAAATTATAAGTATCCTCTAGAACGTCGTCGGGAACTTCCCTCCTAATCCTTATCTCCTTTCGAGCCGGCGCGTTCGCTATCCCTATTAAATTTTGGAATTTTTTATAATTTAATTGTCCTAATACCTTTATTAAACTATTTATTAGCATTTTCTTTATTTCTAGATATTCGATTATAATCCTTCCTTCTATAATCTCTTATTGTAACTAGTAATAATAAATATTAATATATTTTAATTTAATTATTAGTTATAATACTTTAACGGTTAGAATATAGATTATTTAAGTATTATTATAGCCGATTATAGGGACTTCCTAATCGAAGGGAATTTTAATCTCCTTATATAGATATATAATAGTAATAGCTTCCTTTGTAGCGTTGGAAATCGATAGTAATTCTACTTCAATAGTTAAAGTTAATACTATTCTCTACTTAGTAGTACCCTAGTAGACAAAACTACCGAATAATTTAATTATAAAGCTATATAAGCTTTTCCGATTTAGGGTATTATTAGCGTATAAAGTATTTAAAGCTATTTCAAATTTTAATAACGATCCAAAATAGAGAAAAAGATTTAAGTAGAATTAAAAGTAATATAATACTTTATTAATAGCCTTACAATATTAAGGATTAGGGTTATAATTGTGGCGAACTAAGCGGTTAGTTGTAAAAGCGATATTTATTCGGGTAATTACTATAATATATATTATTAATCCGACGACGATTTAATAATCCTATATTTTATTAAAGGTAGCTACGCTATTGTAGGGTAAAAATTCTTCGTTATTTATCGGAATAAAGGCGAAGGTATAGGGATTTTTAATAAGCTTAGTAATTTTATAAATATATTCCCGTTAAAATAATTAAATTAATTTTACCTTTCGATTTCAAATGATTTTAATACCTAAAAATTATTAGAAGTTATTACCCCCTATAAATTTATATTTCTCTTTTAGATTTTTTATTATTTAATTAATTGTATTATATAATTTTTAATCGAAGGTAAATATAATATTATTAACGTAATAAAAGATTAGAATCCTACCGCGTTTGAAGATATACGGATCTTCGAATAATAATTAAAAACCTATATTTTTAAAAGTACCATTAAATTTTCATTACTAGAATAAAGGAATACGTTATAAATTATAGAAGGCCTTAAATAATTTAAGGATTGTATAATACTTGCGATATTTAAGGGGTATATATATATAAATCTCCTTATTAAAATAGGCGTTAACGAAAGTATTTATAATATTATATTAAATAAGTTCGAAATTAAATTTAGCGGTATAAATAATAATAGATTGGAAAGAACGATTAATTAACGTAGAAGCGTATATTTCTTTCTCGTAATAATATTATTAATCCCCTCTAATTATAAAGCGAATTTTTACCTTTTAAAGGCGGCCGTACTTATTAAATTGATATATATATATTTATATATAATTAAAGATTTGGGTACCCTTAGTACGAAGGATATCTTTATTAACCTCTACCTATAACCTCATCTCCTTATAATTATTAAAATATATTTCTTCTACTTATTTAAAGAAGTCTTTTAATTTATAATATTTAAAATTACGGTAAATCTTTAGGACTAAGGGTAGATTTTAACGCTTAATAAAATTTAGCCGATTACCTTTAATAATTAAATAATTAATTTCTACTTTTATAATAACTTTACCCTATTTTTGGCCTACTAATTAAACGAATTTTTTAGCGTTAAAAGTAATTTCCTATAATTCGAAAAATAAGAAGGAAATGGGTTTTAGTAAGTTAATAATGAAATTAATAGAGAGAGTAGCTAGTAGTATATTTGGAGGGGTAAGATATTTAAATATAAAATTAAAGGATATTTTACTTTAAGCGCTAGGTTTAATTAATTTAAGGTTAACGATATTATTACTATTTATTTATAATTTATTATTGAATAACGATAATAGTAATTAGGTAAGATTATTATCTTCTATATTTTAAATTGCATTAAGGGGTTCGAAATATTATATAAATAATTAAAGTAAATAGTCGACTTTATTAAGTAAATTAGAAATTTTATTATTAATTAGCCTTAGCCTTTCCTTAATTTTATTAAGGTTCCTTAAATAGATTAAACTTTCGTTAAATAATATATTACGGGTATAGATAATGCAGTTTACTTATAAGTTCTAAATTTAATATATAAACAAGGTAGCGTAGCCGACGAAGTAGCCGATTTATATTTTTAATTAAAATTTCTTTCGTCGCTGCTCCTTTTTCTAAGTAACTTTTATTATTGTATAGACTTTATAATTATAAATACGTAAATAGCTGAAATTAGGCTTCCAGAAATTAATTTATACCCCTTTATAGTAGGCTACGAAAGTATAAAACTATTTATAGGAAGATTTCTAATTATAGAAATATTTAGGCAATCGGTTAATAAAGTAGATTACTATTAAAACGATTTAAAATTAGAGGTTATAAAGGAAATAGGAGTTATTTACTATAATACGCGCCTTTTCTTTAATTATACCCTTTGAACGTTTAATACCGCCGTTTTAAATTTAAATATTAAATATTAAAAGTTCGAAAATAATAAAGCGAATAATTAATTTATCCTTAATATATTAGCTATTAAATTCGTTATTATATTTAATATATTTAACTTTAACATTATATTAATAATTAATTATATTAATAATTAAGAATAATCTTTTAATGATAACTTCTACTATATGTATCGCTATATAAATATTTTAAACGAATTTAGTCTATCAATAAATAACGAATATTATATATTTAAAACCTCCTTTCTTTTGCTCGTATTCGAAAAAATCGACGGCGAAACGTTCTCCTAGTCCGAAACTTCGGTTATATAATTTTCGTATAATTTATTATTTAATTTTAAATATATTATACGTATCGTATTAATAAATTGCTAGTCCTTTAAATTTAGCGCTTTTAATATTATAAAGGTATTCAAAGACTTACGGATTATAATAATTAAACTATTCGTATTAGAATTAAGCGGGTATTTTATATATACGACGGTTAATATAGGAGTTAAAGCGGTTTTATCGAACGAAGAAAGTAGTACGGTTAAAGGAGAGGGGAAGGTATTTAAAAACCGTTTAATAATAGATTTTTTAAAGGAAATAGAAAATCGAGCCGTCTAATCGACGAAGGTAGTTGTTAAGTAGTTTATAATCCTAGTAAAAATCCTGCTTTCGAAGTAGGCGTAAAAATATAAAATTTATAATAAAATTAAGGTAGAAGGCGACCTTTTTCAATTATAACCGTAGAATTCCCCTTTCTTCCTATACTTCTACATTGATAGTCTTAAAATTTTTAATAAATATTTAAGAGTCTTTAGCCTAAATATAATCCTTTAGGGATACTATTCGAAATAAAAAAAAAAATTTAATTTCGTTAAAAATATAAAAGGAAGCCTTAGAATCGAAGATCGCTAAATTTTTAAATAAATAAATATCCCTTCCATTATTCATATTAAAAGTACTTTATTTAATAAAAAATATTAAATTGTAAGTACCGATTTCTTATCGCCTTTAAACTTTTAAAGTAGCAATCTACGTAAAGGTAATAAAGCGGTCCTACATTTAGTTTTTAACTTTCTCTACTTTCTTA
This sequence comes from Copromyces sp. CBS 386.78, assembly GCA_030685235.1. Classification (NCBI taxonomy): domain Eukaryota; kingdom Fungi; phylum Ascomycota; class Sordariomycetes; order Sordariales; family Sordariaceae; genus Copromyces; species Copromyces sp. CBS 386.78. The sequence goes on from MU839085.1 coordinate 571,022, forward strand.
CTAATTTTAGGAAACTTTTTAAAATTTTTATTAATAAACTTTTAAATAGAATTATTAGGCTTCTAAATAAGGTTATCTTTTATTTTAAATATTAAATACTAGTAGCGTATTATTAAGTAAAGGCTTCGCTCGTATACTTTATATAGCAGCGCAAATCCCTTTCTCTTTTTCGGCGGTAAAGAATTATTTACGTTTTTATCCGCGCTGCGTTTCTTTTTTATATATACCTTCCGCTTCTTTTTATAATTAGAATTAAAAGTATTTTCCTTCTTAAATATAAACTCTTTCGAACTAAATTAATTAATACCCTAGGTACTATAAATTATAGCTTTCTTATTAGCTAGTAGTATAGTACGTTCTAATATACCGACCCTTCTAAAATTAATAAATATATCCTTATAATTTAAAAACGAATCTTCTAAATTACAATTAAACTTCTAAATATTATTTATTTAAATAGGTTTATATTTGCGGGTTATATTAATAAAATCGGTAAACTATAAAGTAGGGGAAGTAGCTTCGTTAATATTTAATTTCTTACTATAGGCGATAAGGATTTCCTAATTTAAAACCTATTTTTCGAAATCTTTAAATAGTTTTTTAGCGGTCTCCTTAATAAAAGCCTAATATTTTTGCTACGCGGTAGCAATTTAGTCGATAGGCCAGTAATTAATTTAATACTTAATTTATTTTAACTATTTACAAGTAGATTTATCCTATTCGAAAGTAATATCGGCGAAATAGCTAGTAACGTAAATACTTATTTAATTATAGACTTCCGTATTAACGTCGTCGAAGTCCTTTTAATATTTATAGCAGGTATTATACATATTATTAACCTAATTGTAAATAACCTTTCCTTTTGCAATAAAATCCGTAGTAAGCTTAATTACTATATTCTCTTTAATATTTTATTCGGTATAGTATTTATTTTCCTTTTTAAAATCTTCCTTATTAAAATTTTACCTAGTTTTTTACTAGAATTAGGCGGTAGCGGTAGTCTCCGAACTATCTTCGTTAATTTAGGTTTAAATTTAGGTCTAGGCTATAATAATAATTATTATAATTATTATAATCGCTACAACCTTCTTAACCCGGATTCTTCTATTATATTTAATAAATTCTTTCTTTATTACTAGTATACAATCTTTCGCAGGCTTTATAAAGAAGAAGTCTTCCGGCTTAAGAGGTAGGACCCTTTAGATTATAAGCCCATCTTTAAGTAACTAATTGCCGAAGTTTTAATTACTTTTAATTAGTTATTTAAAGGCTTTGTACTAGTTAGGCCAATCGTTTTAGGTCTTGAGAACGACCGTAACGGCTTTATTAGTAGATTTTTTTAATAAAGATATAGCTAACGTTTTTAGTTTCGTAAGGATATTATTTGTATCGATTATTGTGGCGCTTCTATCGTGAATACGCAAATTAGACTATTAATTATCAGATATGACTATATAGAATTAATTAATTGAAGAATGTGTCTAACTGACTCGCCCAGAAGGTTAGGGGGTGCTGGAGTATCCTAGAGGGTCCCAGAAACTAGTAATCTAGGGGGCTGGGCGGCTAACCCAGATTGAGTATGGCCAGAAACCCAGATATCCACCCTCTAATCTGACAGCTGGATCTCGGGATCTTCATGACTCGTTCGTTGGCTGCTGATCATGGAAATCCAACCTAACTTTTGGGTCGGTTGCTATTCGCTGTGTCATTTTAGAAAAAAAACACGGTATGCGATCTCGCCATCTGATTAAGAGCGGCTCCCGCGACTGTCATGCTCGTCGCTCGTCGCTTCTTCTTCTTCTTTTTTTTTTTTTTGTTTGTTTGGATTCTGTCTCAGTTGCCACTTGTTCATCCCTTGCTTCGTGTCATCTAGTGGTGTGTCGAGTTTAGTACGTACTTGCTTTTGCTTCCATTCCAGACAAGGGTTAGATATGCCAGGGCCTGATGCTTGCTTGCGACTCAGGAGATCTCATCAACCATCATCCTTCATTTATCACCATCACCGCCACCGCCACCAGCACCACCACCGTCAGATACCCGACACACCAAATCGACATCACGACTGCTCCTCTTCCTCTTCATCCATATCCTCCTCCTCCCCTTCACCATCCTCGACATCCTTACTACCAGGATTCCTCTGCCCCCTCTCCTCCCTCGTCTGCAGCTTTCTCCCAAAACTCTGCTTATCCGCATGTCCAACCCCCTCCCAAGTCTTGGTGTCCGGCAACCCATACGTGCTGATTCCTCTCCCCCACGTCGTCCAGGGATTCGTCCACCTTGACACCTGCCACGGTACCTGTATCTTCCCGTCCTTATCCTTGGTGCATTCATCGTCCTCGGCAATCAACGCTTTCCAGTCTCGTGGCTTGTCTCTGTGAATCAAATAACCTCCTAGGTGACGGTGCCAGATATCTGGAGGAATCTCGTTATTGTTCTTGTTTATTTTGCTTTGGCGGTAATCATCTTCGGCAGGTGCTGTCCAATGCGTGGCTAGCGAGAGACGGATCTGGCGCTCGATGCCGCGGTGGCCGGTGATTGTCGTTAGGCGATTTACCCATCCGTAGAGATAGACGGAGCGGTTCAGCCTTGACAAGTCGTTGGCGACGCCGAGGGCCATGGGCGGAAGCTTGCCTTGTTCGATTAGAGGGGAGACTTGTTCGAGTTCGATGTCGTCGACGATTTCGACGGGGAGATGCAGATCATCGGGGACCGGGACAGCGGACCAGCGCTGCATTTCCGCCCGACGTTGTTCGGCGGTCAGACTGGCTGTTGGGAGGGGTTCTGAACTGTCTTGGGGACTGAGAAGAGCGGGGGGCGCGTCAGGAGGCAAGATAAACGAAGCGCGCACCTCCTCCGAGTGCGTAGATATCGACGCGATCAATTGGCGGAAGTACCGAGCGGCCAGACGTGTTGTCACCAGCTTCTTCCCCCGCAAAGCAGGGTACAACACCTTGGCCAGAATTTCCTCACGCGGCACCAGCTCGTTACTGTCGGTCGTGTGGTCCGATACCGACCTGGCGATCACCTTTTGCTGAAACTTGGGCAGCAAATCGACGAGGCCGTGATGCAAGTCCGTCACTAGCGAGACCAGCACGCTCGGGTCGAGGTTGGCTGTGGGTGTGATGGGTCCGCAGTCGTCGGATACGAGGGGGTCGCGTTCGTCGACGAGGGCGGACAAAGCCGTGTCGAGCGATGGGGGCGCGTCGGCGAGGAGGGGGCTGTCGGCGCAACTGACCGTCACAGAAACATGGTCGCCACCGATCCTTTCGCGAATGTATTGCAGCATCCTGTCCACGGGCTCGGACTCGCCATCGCGCAGGCCCGGAAGAAGGAGGTGAATATGATGGCAGTGGTTCCACCTCGCAGCGAGGATGACCTTTTTGATGGACTCGGCGAACTCGGTATTCCCCAGTGCTTCCGAGACGCCGTTTCTGCCCGCGATCCCGTTCCCGTTCCCATTGTGTTGGTCCTCATTATCGCTGTATGCCGTATCATCCTCCTCCTCTTCTTCATCGCTCTCCCATCCATCCACAGCGATTTGGTAGGCTAGCGTCTTGGGCGAGATGGAAACAAACTTCAACCACGTCGCTCCGCTATCAATAACGGCGTCAACAGCAATCGGCCTTTCCAGCAGGGGTTTATCTTTGTGTGACAACCATCCATGTCCAGAAGGCACGGGCTTCTTCGGGCTTCTCGCGAACTCTTTGTTAACAGCCACGAGGCCGCGACATTTCTTGATGACGGACCACCTGTCGTCCCAGCAGCAACTGCGCATGCCAAAGTACTGGGCGGGGGTGAAGAGCGGTTTCGGTTCTTTGGTATCATCACCATCTTCGTTCGATGCGGTCGAGGGAGGAGAAGGAGGGGATGGTTGCGACGCCTTCTTGGCTTTGAGCTTGTCGAGGGTGCGCTGTTGGACTTTGAGGAGGGTGTAGAGGCCGCGGATCGGCTTTGACGCTGACTCGGCTTTGGTATGGAGCTGGGAGAGCTCATCGACGCAGGTCGTCCATTCTTGTATGAGGGCTTCGATGCATTCTTGGAGAGCGGCGCCTTCGAGTGGTTCGCCGCGGTGTTCGTGATACGACTTGTGGCCGTTGCTGGGGGATTGCGATGGCCATGGTTGGGCTGGTGGTGGTGCCCCTCCCTCGCTTTCGTTGTGCGCCGTCATGCCCGATCTCGTGCGCCGTAGGTCTGCCGGTCTTGGTGGGATAAGGATGCGTAAGTTATGCCCGCAAGAGATGCAATTGAGTCGGAGGTAAAAATGAAACGTGGTGCAAGACTGTTTGCAAAAAAGTGGAAGAAGGGAGATTCCAGCACTGGCAAGCGCCGTGAGCCCGTGACACATTCGCGACAGCGCGACAGCCTGGCGCTCCCGAGGGGCATTTGGCAGAGGGGTAACAGTCATTACAGTGGGGCCAGCTGCGGACAGCTGTGATGGCGAAGCTCGGACTGGTCAAGGGTTAGGGTATTTCCAGGGGGCAAGTGTAAGTGATGACTCTTCAAACAATTTGTTAGTTTAAAAATCAGCATTGGCACATGTGCAGAGTATGATAGGGAGGCAGGAAATTTAGAGAGTTAATCTGGTTAATTTCAGTTTAATTGGTACGGTATAGCTAGTTTCGAAGGTATGGCAGCGCAGTATCCCAGCAGCTTGTGAGCTAATCAACGATGTGGTCTATCGGATTTTGCTCACTTGCGACCAGGGTCCTACTTAACGCAAAGGTGTTGCAAGTAAAGCAAATCCACCCTCTCCTTAGGCAACGCAAATCTGTATAAAGAGTCAGCAAATTAACACAAATCTACATATAGATTTGCTTTGTCAAATTTACGTATTTACATATTTGCGTATTTCTCCTATTAGAGCATTAGATTTCTATAAGCGACATACTTCTCTGGTGCGTGTAGTGTGATTTCTGCTGTAGAAGTCCGGGTATAGATATAAGTATAAAATTTCGTATATTGGCCGAGAAACGAGAGACTATAGTAAAAAGGTAAGGTAGTTTCTATAATTCTAGTAGGAACCGGAAGGTTAATATATACTGCAAAAAAAATATTCCGAAGCAAATCAGACAACGCAAAGCAAATCTCATTTTAAACAACGCAAATCTAAATCAGAATATCGTAAACAAGGCAAATGCGACCTCAGATTTGCTTTGTTTGCGTTATGTAGGACCCTGCTTGCGACTATCTATGACCATGCTTCTCTTCTGACCCTCAAAATTCTCCATGCTTCCCCTAAGGCTATCTGTCTTGCTTTTTCGCTCCGATACTAATGCTAATGCTCATTTCCTGAACTCCCAGTTCATCACCCTCAAGTATCACGGGCTTCACTTACTTCCATTCGTATCAACCCTCATCGGCGCCCAAACATACTTGGACCCCGTCCCGCCCTTCGAATCCCACGATCCGCAATATGGAGCTTGGCATCTCATTGGGGGAACGGAGTACTTCCGAGTGATCTTGTATACCAAAGATGAGGTACCATGGTTGCTGTCATTTCAGCCGGACTCAAGGTTACGGTACTGTACCGTCTTCCCCGGATTTGCATCGGACTGAGTGCAGTCACTCGGGGAGTATGGGCCGATGGGGTAGCTTTGATTGAACTCCACTCTTTTTGGAATTGTAAAAACGATCCATTTCGTGTCAGAAACGAAGGAAGTGGTCAACGAAAGCGCTCCTGAAAGAAAACGAGAAAGGTCTTTAATATAGACTGGTCACGCACAATAGTGCATCAACCAATGAGATGTAATGGCGTGGTGGCAGAGTGGTCTAATGCGCAAGACTAGAAATCTTGTTCCTTCGGGAGCGTCTGTTCGAATCAGGCCCACGTCGCACGATGATCACCAATAACTTTTTTTTTTCCTTTTTCACTTATCGATATCGCTTCGTTCTCCTTTTCTTGATTTTTTTGAACTTGTTTTCGACCATGAACCGTTGTGTACAAGAGAAAAGCTATGGGTTTGAATAAGGTAGTGGGTCCATGACTGATATTCTCTTCCATGTTTACTTGCCCCTTTACCCTGCAGGTGCCATCATGACGATTTGGATCTTGACGCCTCCCCAGAGGTCTGAGGTACCTCCCCCTACATCCTGACATAACAATTCACAAACTGCCCCCCATCCTCGCCCAAGGTCCCACACCTCTCATCACTCGGCACATCCAGATGCTGACCAGACCACTCGATCCACACATTATCCCAATTATCATCGCGACCCCCCGTGGCGCACGCATGTCCGCCATGAATCCTGACCTTGGACGGCAGGTCGGCGTGCTCAAAGTCGGTCCAGTGGTCGTCCCAGCCCTTTTTCTTCTTCTTGTGGGAGTCGCCTTCGCCTTCGCCGCAGTCCAGGTTCTTGGAAAGAAGGAAGCCCTTGCCGGGACCGCCCGTGATCATAACGTGGGATTTGATCCAGTCCGTGGCGTCGGAGAAATCGGTCGAGTTTAAGCCGGGTTGGGTGCGGTAGGCGCCGAGGGTTATGAGGTAGGTGTCGCTGACGGATTGACGAATAGAGTGTGAGGGAGGTACCTAGTGTACGGGGAAAGGAGGCTTACCAGGAGTAGACACCCCATGGGTCTTCCCATGTACAGGAATTGTCGTCACGGGTGTGGAGTTCAAGTTCCGAGTCGGAAACATTGCCTTGGAGTACCTCTAGAGGCGATGCCAAAGCGGCTTGGGTGAGGAGAACATGAATGGCAGCAAAAGCGTTGAAGAGGTGCATTGTGACTGCCTCGTTTGATGGTTGGGGTTGTTCCGGGCTTGAGACAGACTGCAAACTGTCTTGCCTGCTGACAGAGATAGATATATGTCGGTTTGGTACACCCCCAAAGACGGGTAACGGGAACGACGGCGAATAAGCACCTACCTTAGTTTAACGTCACTCGAATGAATCGTGGCCATTGGCAGTTTTGTTCCTTCTACTCTCTCAGAGCATGTTGTCCGTAGTACCCGCGGGGTTTCCTCTCACAGCATTCTTCCGTTTTACGTCTCGTCCGAAGTGAACAGAACAAGTACCAAGCAAGCAACACGGTGTGTCTCGAATTGAATCCCAAACATTGAACCTCCCTCGTCCAACATTTAAACTCGGAGCCTCATCTCCGCATCCCCCACGGGGTCTGTCTCACTGCCCCTCAACTGGTCTCACATAAGGTACTGGCTGAACGACTGAACCCTTCCTGTATGTCTAGACCGTGCCCTCTCCTCCTCGCTGCCTCCAGTCCTATTTCCTCCCCACCTCCAGTCCCCACCTCCAGTCTCCCCCTCCCCTCACCCCCCAAGTCCCAGCCAGCCCTCCCTCCCTCCCTCCCTCCCTAGTCCCGTCCCTACCTTAATCCCTCCTCAAAACACACCTAAACCCCACCCCCCCATCCCACCTACACCTCCCATCCTCCGGCACATTCACATGCTCTCCCGCATAATTAACCCACGTATTATCATACGGCCCATTATACGCATTCTCATTACACGCGTTCCCGCCATGGGTATCGATCGTCCACGGCAGCACCGACGCAAAGCTCTTCCACTGATCGCCCGCGCAGTTTAACGCCGACTTGATCTCGAGGATGTTCGTGCTGTTGACGAAGGGCGTGTACATGTACGCGTTGGTGACGTTGAGCATGTAGATGAAGAGGTAGTTTTTTGTGATGACGGAGGCGAGGTTGGCGTGGCCTAGGAGGATGGAGAATTCGTTGCTGTTCGTGGTGGACATGGGAAGAAAGAGGTGGGGGTGTTAGCTAGGATTGGACTGGACTGGATCATGGAATTGAACGTCAAGGTAGAAGCGGTGGGAGTTGGTTGGTTGGCAACTGAACTGGGTGGACTTGGATGAAATGTGACTTCAAATTGACTGGACATACATACCATTTCAGATATCCATGACCGTCGGTCCATGTCACGCAGTTCGACTCAGTCGAGTCATCTGCGGCGTCGCGAGTGTCCATGTCCAATTCCGAGTTTGAGCTTGTCCTCTCCACGTCCACGGTGACGGCATCAGCGTTGCCCTTTTCGAGGTCCATGTCATGGCCAAAGCGTGAAGGAGCCGCACGCGCTGAGGCGAGAGCGGCCGACAGTGACAGAACGACCACAACAACATGAAGAAAAAAGAGTGTTTTGTGTTTCATGGTGACTTTTGCTGTCTGGTAGAGCGGAAAGATTGATGGTGATAGTCGACTGATGATGGGGTGAGAAGGCGACGTGAATTAAGCGCGTATTATCCGCTGTTTGATCGTCCAAGTGTTGTAGGATGGGATGGAAGACACGAAAGGACAGTAAAAAACGGAAAGATGAAGACGGGTTGTGCAACCCAGGACAAATCCCAACTGAGGCAAAGTCCTTCCATTACACAAACCCAATCCTCGCTTCCATGTCCCCGACCAAGCCAGTGTGAACCACCGGTATTGTCTGTTGTATGCAGCTTTTGAGCCTCAAAGGACAATGCCATCTCTGTAGACTGGACCCAAATTTACGTTGCAACTCGCATACAGCTGACGACTACCTCTACTTGGTAACCCCAGTAGTGCCCTGGTGACAACCTGTTCCCCATTTGTCAGCGCCGTTACCCCATTGAGAGGCCACGATTGAAACAAAAACCCTTCGTTTGATGTCAACATGGCCTAGCAGGACTCCAGATTCTCCAGCGGCCGGTACTTCTTCCCGTCTTGATGTTGCACGAGATCGGGAGCTGGTGTGATAATGGCGGCATGATGCGGCCGAGAGCGGGAACGGCTGGAACGGCTGACTTGGACCCAGACGGTTGTGGGTGAAAGGTGACCGATGTCTTACACCAGATACACAAACACCATGGCAAAGATACTAGAGTATCGCCGTAGTGTATGGAACACTTCTTTTTAGTATTCCGCTATAAGGCTCGATTCCCGAACGGGGACTGCGCTATGGATTCCTCGCAACTTTGTTCTCATCTCTTTCATCAAGTGGTTAATCCCGCTGTGGTGCACCTGGATCCTGTCTACAGGCAAGTACCTCTGCTCTCGCCCTTTTCGCATGACATGACACACCATTCCACCCATGTCAAAATCCAGCCACATTGTACAGCCAGTCCTTCCTGTCTTCACATCTCTTTAAAAGCCACTGTTGACACTCCGGTGACATGGCGCGGAAATTCCTTGCCATCCTGCGAATAGCACCACCTTCAGAGATGATCTTGCTGAGCATCGTCCAGGTGCCTTTGCCTAGAACCATTCAAGAGGCCGTCAGCGTCACATGTCCTTGCAATGACTGGCGAGTGACGAGAAGAAGTGATGTAGATAAATAGGGTACTCACCATGTCCATTCGTCTGAATCAAATACTCGTGTATATCAGGGTAACCGTCCCCGCGACTGGCCTTGTGAACATCGACGCCGGCCCGCATTGGCCTACCCATCCACGGGGCAATGCCAGAGAACGGTGAATTAATTGCGTGTACCCATTCATAGCTTCGTGGTAATGGCATCAGCTTCTTGTTGAAGAACGTCCTGGTCCCAGCTTGGTTCTCGACCTTGATCCAAAGCTCAAAAATTGCCGTCACAGAATGCGAGCGAATGGGCATGTCGTCAGGGATCTTGGGGGCTTTGATGCAGTTCTGGAGAATGAGCATGTAATCTGATGCGTCCCACGGGCAATCGAAACTAGAGGTAGGGTCGCGCTTTTCCTGACTAGAGGCAGGGAATGACAGTCCGAGAACAAAGTTTGTGGCATCCGAGTATACCCGCCACAAGTTTTCGGGTGCTGGTCGAGGTATCTCGAACGACATCATGGAGGGTTCCATGACAGGTTCCATGACATTGATGCCGCCCGGCTGTCGTTCCATAAAGCGGCGGAGATAGTAATCCGCCTCGTAAATTCCGATACGCCTGTCAGCAATGGTTGATGCAGAGCATGAGGACCGGAAAAACTCTTCAGTGCCGTCAAAACGAGAGTTGGTCAAGCCGAGGGGGAAGGCGAACCAGTCCTGTTTCCAGGGTTCCTTGTTGGGATCCTGATCGGGACCGCGGATGGGTAAGGTAAAGCTTTGCCGCTTCATGTCATCGGACCACTTGTATTCAACGCCCGTCTCGGGATCTCTGAAGTTGTTACCATGCATCTCTGTTGAACCAATGTTCACTTCCCAGGTGTACGTGATGCGGAAATCGTGGAGGTGGTTCCACCAGTCCTTCTCCGGGAGGCCGCTGCCATCTGGGCCCCCGCGCTTGAAGGGTAAGGCAATTTCCCAGAGAGTTGTCTCTTCGGTGACGTGCTCGGGGGGGCCGATGTACTTGAAATAATCCGACGTCATCGTGACCGAGATGTAGCTGCCTGCTGAAGACGAGGCGAAGTAATGAGTTGATATTCGTGATGGATGCTGTGGAATGTAGTATTCTTATCCTGAACGTTGAGAGTCCTCTGGTGATGTTGTTTTGGATCAATGATGGAGATGACGGGGAAAATGATGTGTGCTTCCTCGCCCGAGTTTGAAGAGGGCCAAGGATCCAATAAATACATGCGTGCAAAGCGACCACCTATGGTACCTTCCTCAAATCATCGGAGCTTTCAAATCCGCCCCCATCACTCTTCCCATTCGCCTACCGCATCCACGGAAGGAAGAACGGGCAGGAGATGGAAGGCACTTGGCTTCATGGCTTCCAGTCATGGGGTAAGAAGGCGCAGGTGCGGTCAACTTCAAGTCAACGTCATCTGGACACTCGATGTTCCATCCGGCAAGAGCACAGCTGCCAGGAAATGCAGAGTTGGAGCTTCCGGACAATTCCAAGAGAAAGCACTACCACCTCATCAGGAGACAACCATCAGTCAGGTTGCCCAGGCAGTCCATCCCTGGTTCTCATCACTTTCTGCCCAGATTGGAAGTCATGGATGATCTACCGACAGACAAGGTGATTACTGAATGACATGGAGGTTGCTCCCAGCCAAGCCACACACGCCAAACCTGAACAGATCCTTATCCTTTTCGAACCGTTCCGCATAAAGGGCCTTCATCTCATCCACGTCCCAATGAGCCCAGAAAAAGCGACCGTGGATGAATCTCGCCTCCTTGGTAGTCGCCCAGACGGCAAAGTCAGCTGGCAAGGAGACTGTATTCACCTACCTTCTGTCAGATGTCTGCTTTTTCGATATGTTAACATGTCTGATTGGAAAGACATGGACTCACTATCATCAAACGGCAGGAGGTTCTTATCCACGCCAAGTCCGTACTGCCATAACTCGGAGTAGATCGTTCCCGGATGAAAATTGACCACCTGCAACTTGTCCGGGTCGACCTGTTGAGCGATGTACCCGAAGAACAGACCGGCAGTGGCCTTGGTGAAGCCGTACTCTGACGCGGCGGCGAGGACGGGCGAGTACTCGGGGTGGCTTACGTGACAGAAGCGGTGGAGGTGTTGAGGAGGAACTTCTGCCTGTCCTTGCCCTGCTTCATATAAAGCTCGGTATGTCATGTCTCATGGGCGCCCTGAGGTTCGCTTCAAGCTTGCTCCATATTTCCATTGTCGTCCTCCCGCCCTCGTCGTCACACAAGCCACCCATCGCCATGTCCCCTACGGCGTTCAAGATTAGCACGTCCACCACCACTCCTTCGTCTCCCAACTTCGTCCAAAAGGCATCAATTTCCTCCATCTTGGTCGCGTCGAACTTGTCGCCTACTACTTTGGTTTGATGGTTGCCAATCTCTTTGGCGTGCTGGCGGAGACTATCAACGGCTTTGTCGAGTCTTTCTTGCCTCCGACCTGTGATGATGACCTTGGAGGCAGAGGCCGTGACGAAGGACTTGGCCATTGCGAGGCCGATGCCTGCCGTGGAGCCGGTGATGAGGACGGTCTTTCCCGCCTGGGAGATCAGGGGGTTCAGGGCTGGGTTGATGGCCGGATAGGAAGTGGTGTGCATGGTAGGAGTGACATTGGAGACCGCACAGTCGAAAGTGGGAGTGTTCCAGGGGAGACCCAATATGGTGGGGATCTCGCTGGTGTTGGTGGCTGAGGGGGACATGGTGGCGCTTGTTGTTCTTTTTGTTGTGATGAGAGTGCTTGAAGTGCGTACAGTAACGAGTTCTGGCCTCGGGGAATTGGGCCCTATATGTATAGACAGGCATGAATCTATCCCCAAGGGGCCAAAGTTGCCAACTCATCGCACTAGACTTCTTCGTCCCCACGGCACCGCAGTCCTTGCACTGCCCGCCCAAAAGCTCAATATGAGTTTACATAGCAAGTCTCGATTGATCATGTTCACATCTAGGTAGATGCACAAACATGAAAGAGCCAAGCCAGCAAGCAAGACGTTATGTATCGAATCCAAATCGGTACCGCGACCCTATGTCATGGCGGCGAGTTGCGATTGCCGACCGACCGACCGACCGACCGGGTGATCCCCGTTCGAGATTCCGATATCCGTGTTGGCGCCGAGCCGTTACGTTCGGGGTCAAGGAACTATCCGCCGCTAGATGCCCGAAACTCCACTTGTTTCTTTTAGCGTACAATAGTGTTGTACACACTAAAGGCCAGTTCGTTTCCGCTGTAAGAAGTTAACTAGTTAAGATTTTTGCAGTATTCGGGTCGCAGTAACGATATAACCATAGAGGGAACCCTGGGTCTGAGAACAGGGTAAAAACAGGCCTATGGTGTACAACAGGCAGAAATGCACCAAACAGGGGTGGAACATGGGGTTTCCAGCCTGTTTTCCAAGATTTCTACAAGGGTAGCGAATTATATTCTATATACGCGTATGTCGTCGGATAACATAGTGTTTTGGGTGTAACAGACTGTTGACCTCAAACATTCACAAAGTGTAAAAAAGAATAATAAACTCAATTAGAATTTTTATTATAAATATTCTGTTTTTAGTAACATTCTAAAAATTTCAACATTATTTCAATAAAAAAATAATATAATAATAATTATTCTTACTACTTTAAAAATAATATTTTAATTATATAAGATTTTAATTCTAATAATTTCGCGTAAAATAAATAAGTAAATAAATAAATAAATAGCGTAGTTAGTAATAAAAGCACTTAACATCGTAAGGTCCTCCGTTCGATTCCCCGTTATAGCATTTATAAAAACTACTAAGTAAAAAAAATTATATTAGTATAATAAAGAAAAAATATTACTTATAAAATATTATTTAAGAAAAATATTATTTAAGGAAAATATTATTTGGAAGAAAAACCAAATTTTTTTTGAGGATAATTACTTTTTAACTCTAACCCTAACCCTTACCCTCTATTACCGCCTTTAATCATTATTACTTCCAACAATCTAACCATTCCAACAATTTAACCATTCTAACAGTCTAACCATTCCAACAGAAAAATATCACGAATTATACTGTTGTTATGGGAGTCTATTCGAACCTAATATCCTTGTCAGCCATTCGAACCCTTGCTCAACACTTCCAAAATCAATCAGAATTTTTCGCTCAAACATGCTTGCAGTACCCTTGCCGGACCCTGTTCTCAGACCCGGGTCTCCCTCTATGGAACGCATTACTACTCTACTGCTCCTTTTTGCGTTCGTCAAAAAAACCTTATTTTTCATACACGTCCTACAACCACCTGCAACCACCTGCACTTACCCCAAATCTTCGATTTGGCTAATTAGAAGGCTAGAATCTTCGAAATCCTTAATAATAGTTCTTACTACCAGACTGCTCGATTTTAAACAGTAGTGCGGTAAGAACTACAGTTAGTTGACTAGATAGCCGTCGCAAAGACTATAAGAAGGATGGTAATAATAAGAGTAGTAGTAATAATAAAAAGGATAGTAGTAATAAAAAGGATGCTAGTAATAATAAAAAGGATGGTAGTAATAATAAAAAGGATAGTAGTAATAAAAAGGATAGTGGTGATAATAAAAAGGAGGAAGAAAGAGGAGGAAAGAAGAAAGGTAGAAAAGGGATATTAAACACCTCTTTCCATCTTGCAACCAAAGTCTTAGCCTACCTTAATACTGCCTTAATATTACAAGATTACAATTGTAGACTATGCGCGTTAAGAAGGCAGTTAACGGAAAACCCCTAATGCGGAAACGAACAAGCTTTAACCCTAGAGAGTTCTTTAGCGCGATTCTTTTACCAAATATATACAAAACTTCACAATAAAACAACGGAATAACTATATACAAAGGGGAAAATTAGAGAGTAATATATCGGGTTGATGCCAACTTCTTATACGAAAATTGTTAGAATAATAGTTAAGTTATAAAGAGTACGTTGTAAAGTCCCCCGCTAACGAACTTACTAGGATTAATATATACTTTCGGAGCGGGACGACGAACGAACGATAGGGACTATCGTTGAGCGGAGATAAGATGATAATTGGCTTTCTTTCCCTTTCGGGTTTATACTTGGCTCTCTCCGGAGTTCGGGATTGTCATTTTCTTATCTCATTCAAATAGGACCGCCTCGTTTTCAAGTCAACCCATATATCAAATATCACCATGCTCACATTTAACTATCTCCACAACAATCATCCCAAACCGTATTTTCAGTCTTGTTAAATTGAATCCCAAATAATCATTAAAGGAAAGTAGAAACAAGCAGCAGCCAAAATCCCGAAAAAGAGGCCATTGGGGCTTCAACCGCTCGCACGCATCTTGCTTCCTCACTTCTATTGTAAATACACGGCGATTAATATCCGCGATAGTTTCCCCTAGGTACGTTATTATAAAAGGGTAAATTCCGCTGGCTAATATACAGTAAGCTGCGAGTTAGTCTCCAGTCGTGGCCAGTGAGCATCCCTTTCTATCCTTTCGGGTATCAAAATCAATCTATCAGCCATATTCCCAATTGGATGAACATAGATATCAGGAACTTTTCCGTACCAAACTCGATATATATCTCGATGCTACTATCCAGTGATCCACACAAATCAAATCAAATCAAATCAAATCTGGGGTCTAATTTGCTTTATTTGAGTATTTTCGAATGTAGATTTGCTTTGTTTATATAGATATTTGATTTGATTTGTTAGATTTAGTCCGGAAAATTAATTTTCCGGTACATACTAAACCTCGGGAACACTAGAAACTACTAGAAACTACTATATCTACTACCAATTCTTATACAAGGCGATACGTTCGATAGTCGAGTGCAATAGACGGTACCTTCGTTAACCGATTACGAGCTTTGTCTTACTAAATACCCTCTCTGCCTTTAAAGATATCGCGGGTATAGTTAATATATTAATTACTATACGTGCTAGTCTAGGAAACCTATCCTATTAATTATATTCTAACTACTATAATACTAAGTCGATAAGATACTCCAGCGGTAAGTCTCTCTCTATAATACGCATAGCGAAGTAGGCTTCAACCTCCCTAACTAATTAATCCTCTTTATTACCAAATAAATTAAAGAAGTTATCCTTAAGTAAATGCTCCCGACGGCGCTCCTTTCTTTCTATATAGTCTCGAACCGGGGATTAATATTGGCCAATATCTTCTAGACCGTAGTACTAATCTACGAAGATCTACTTAAAGGTCTCGAAAAGGCTTACTCCTTTCGTCGTACTTATCACAGGATGTGATGTTTGGTTTATAGTGTATACAACGGGTTCTGCTTTGCAAGCAGAACATCGTCCTATCTTTTAAGTTTGGCCGACTAGGCATATGCACTCTAGCCTGTCATAGTATGTTCTGCTTAATCGGTGAGTTCGATTCCCGGCCGGGGCATTTTCGAGGGCGATTTTGGGAAGTGTTAGCTCGTCGGATTAGTAGAGCACGGCTCCTAACGACAATAGTAGCAACGACCATGAATGCAAATCGCAGCCGAAAGCCCTAGGTGTCGACCCATTGGAAGGTGTTCAACTGAGCCGGAAGTTGCACCATTCAGGTAGTGCTATAGACCGCGCATTGCGCAAAATCCTCCGCGGACAATGTCCGCCTCCGGAACGGGGCTGGAGCCTTATCTTAAAGTCACCAAGTGACTTCGCTTTAAGGGGAGGTAGTATCACAGGATGTGATGTCTGGTTTATAGTGTGCACAATAGGTTCTGCCTTGCAAGCAGAACATCGTCCTATCTTTTAGGTTTGGCCGACTGGGCATGTGCACCCTAGCCTGTCATAGTACTATAATATAAATAAAGAGCTCGCTTACATTTAGTAGGGTATAGGAATATAGCGAGCCAATACGGCTAATAGTCGTCTAACAACTCCTAATACTTTTACAATTTTACTATCGCTAGATCGATATTATTATAAATAAAGGCCTCGCTATCGTAACCAAAATTTATTCGAGGAGCTTCGTTTTATACCGGGCGAGGGAGGGGTTGATTCTGTGCGGGCTCTTTGAGACGAAGTAGATCAATTTTATAACTATAAAACCGAGCCGGTATATAATAGGTTCGATATAACTACTGAAGGGTAGAGCTAGCGATCTTATTAATTTAAATATTAATTAACTTAGCGAGAAGTACGCGGCGGGGTAGGATATTAGAACCACCGGTAAAGGACTCGACCTTAAAGCGGATATAGTATATAAATCGCTATTTTTTCAACTCTTCTATTAGCTTCTTAAATTCGATAAAAATATTACTAAAATTAAATTGCCTACCTTCAAATCGCTTCGTAAACTCTTTAAATTTAACGAGCATAGAGTCGACAGCGGTTAATATAGCTTAATTATTATTAAATAATTTTATTAACTTTTTCTCCTTTAGCGAATCCTTATTTAATAAATATTAATAATCTAACACCGGTCGTAAGCAAATAGTATATTTAATTATATTATACTAAGAGTTCTAGCGAATTGAATTATCTTATATAAAGTTAAGATTCTTCTCGTTATTATCGATATAAAAGTTTCTAAATTTCGTAACCTACTTTAGAATTATACCGCCAACTATAAAATTACGGAAGTTAGCGCGTTTCTAAAGGGACCTTCGAATAAAAACGACAATATTATAAAGTTTACTGAATATATCGCGCTTTTTCTATCGATCTATTATATTATTATCTTCGTCGTTTAGAATAAAAGGGTCGAACTCTTCGTTAACTAACTTAAATATATTCCCCTTAAAAAAGGCCTTCGCCGTAATATTGAAAATATAGCCGAAGTAACGAACGTAACAATCTTTCGAATTTACTTCGATAGCGGGGTCGCTACTATTACTAAATACGTATCTAATTATAATATTATTCGACTAAACGTTATCTAACGAAAATACTCCTAATTTATAGCGGATCTAGTACGTATCGATAATATCGTTAATAATAATAATTAATAAATCTAATTGTTAGTAATTATTCTAACGTAGGATTAGTCGGACTAATTAATATTTTTACCGCTGTAATAACTTTAAATATAGGGTATTACCAATAAGCGAGTTTTCGAAGCGCTAATCGTATTAGCGAAATATATAATAACCGTAAGAATTATATACCTATTCGGCGAAATCCAGAAATTGAAGGAGATATATATTTTATACGGCGTCGTAGTAAATTCCTTTTTCACCTTTACTTTCTCCTTTTTAAAGTAATCCTCTAGTTATTTCCCTATTATTATCCCGCTATTTAGAAAGATAGCGTTAGTAATAAATAAGTTTAGTAAGTAAATTAGCTTACAAAATTGTAAATTTTTGACGATAGCGAACCCTATATTAAATAAAATAAAAAAATCAATAAGCGTATTTTTAATACTATTATTAGTAGCCTTTATAATAATATAAATTGATTAGGATTTCGACTTCGTAAACGAAGTATATATATTACTAGTCCGTTATCTCTTATTACTATTATTATAGAATATTTTAACTACCTTTTTCTTTATTAATTTCTCGGGCAATAGTATATTATAGGCGATCCTTAAATAATTAAATATTAATGTTATTGCCTTTAAGTCGAATAGTATACCGTATTTACTATACGAAAACTATTTCGAGTTAGTTTTACGAGGGTCCTTATTTTTCAATCGTAATAACTTCGTACTATATTCGCTAATTTACAATCTATTAAATTATTTATTAAACGTCTACGATTATAAAATATACTTCTAATATTTATATTCAAAATACGGCTATTCTACTTACTATATACGAATAATATCGTTAAGGTCGATAGTATTTAATTCGGTAATTCGTATTTTAATTAACTTTATAATAAAGCGTTTAAAAGGTTAGCGGGGTTCGATAAACGCGCTAACCGACTACTAAAGAAACTTTAGTACGGTATTAAATAATAAAAACGGCAGTAAGGTTATATTAGCGTCGGTTAGTACTAAAGTAATAGAACTCGCTTAACTAAATTGAAAAATAGTAAATTAAAATATAGTAAATTAATAATTAGTACGTATTACTATTAGAATTAATTTAATTAATAAAGTAATTAACAATTTAATTAATAGAGGAAGCGACGATCTAAGGGAAGCGGCGAACTAGGAGGGGGCGGCATTAAAAAGGCACCAAAAATCCATATTAACAATACTAAAAATTATAGCGATATCTCGTTGCCTAGTCGAAATACGATATTTTCTTCGTTAATACTCCTACATCTATACCCGAAATTCTACAGCAAAAGTCACACCATACGCACCGAAGAAGTATATATAGCAAAAATATTATGTGTTATTAACGAAACAAATCTAACAAATCAAATATAGCATCACATTTACGTTAATTTAAAACCCTATTTACCCGTATTTAATTTACTAACCAAAGGGTAGATTTGCTTTAATTTATTAAGATTTAATTTGTGTGGACCACTGCTGCTATCAACCATATGCCCTGGATGCACCGTTCGATTTCCGCATAAGATACCTTATGTAGTCCGCTGCGGTCGCACAAAGTTTTTGATAAGGTAAGGTAGTCTGATAAGTTGAAGCGGAGCTAATGCGATTGGAGAGGGCCTCTGTTTTGGCGTCCAGCGCAAACAGTGTCAAAATCCTTGTTATCCCCGTCCCGAGCCTGTCCTTGGTTCCCGTCCGTGCTGTTGCCGAATGAGGCACACTGGAAGGAATGTGTGGTGTGTGATGCTGGAGGTTGCAGCGGCAGCCATGGCGATTGCAACACTGGGCGGGTACACTGTAGAGAATGCGAGAAGGCATGTGTGTGTGAATGCATTAGAGAATGCTAGATTCAACGACAATGAAGACGACAGACGATTTCATGATGCAGAAAAGAAAACACAATGGCAATATCATCATCTCCAACCCGTAGAGCCCAGACTCAGTCCCCCCTCTTCGCATTACCACGGCCCGCAATCCCCACCATGGGCGCAATAAACGCCAAGAAACTCTCCAAATCATCCAGAAACTCCCTCGGCTGCTGCAACGCAGCAAAGTGCCCGCCCACCTCATGTTCCCTATACCACACCAGTCTATCCCCAAACAACTTCTTCCCCCACGTCCTCGGCAGCATGCCAATCTCGACGGGGAAAGCCGAGTACCCAAACGGCTTCTGCACACCACTTCCAGTTGGCTTCTCCTGCACCACCGCCGTGGCCCCAATCTCCGGAACCAAGCTCCGATAACTCCACATAGTCCGTCCAAAACACCCACTAAACCAATACAGCGACACCCCATCCAAAATCTGGTCCATCCTCAGCGGCGTGTCCGAATACACATTATCGCTCCACTCGACAAACTTCTCGCCCATCCACGCCAGCATAGCAACAGGGTTGGTCCCCAGCGTCAGCGCAATCGTGGCAGGCCTGGTCCCGTGCTCGTACGCGTACGCGCTCCCCTGCCTGACCCACGCCCTGGTCCCGCTCATGAGGCGCTCCTCGCGCTCGGAAAGCGGCTCGGCCTGGCACGCGTCCCACTGCGCCGGCGTGAACATGAACATGTTTAGGTGGGAGGCCCGGCACGCAGCGTGGTTGTTGGCCATGGCGCGGGCGAGCGCGTAGCCCACGTCGCCGCCCTGCGCGACGTAACCCCCTGCTGGTGCTGGAGAGGACTCGTCGTGGAAGCCAAAGCCGAGGGAGAGCATGAGCTCGTTCATGGCCTCGGCGGCGAAATCGGTGGTGAGCTCGTCGAGGGCGCAGTCG
This sequence comes from Copromyces sp. CBS 386.78, assembly GCA_030685235.1. Classification (NCBI taxonomy): domain Eukaryota; kingdom Fungi; phylum Ascomycota; class Sordariomycetes; order Sordariales; family Sordariaceae; genus Copromyces; species Copromyces sp. CBS 386.78. Next base: position 590,982 of record MU839085.1, read on the forward strand.
GAGGGCAGGCGGGTGGAGAAGCCGTAGTCCGGGATGGAAGGGACGATGACGTGGTAAGGGAGCGTTTCGGGCGTGTAGCGGTTGCGCAGCAGGTCGAGCATGGGGATGAACTCGAGGAAGGAGCCCGGCCAGCCGTGCATCAGGATGACGGGGATGGCGTCGGGACGACGGGAGAAGAGGGCGGCGAAGTGCAGACTGAACGTCTGGCCTGAGGATGGGCCGACGACGGTTTGCTGGAATTGCGGGAACGAGTTGATGAAGGATTCTTGGGCCCGCCAGTCGTACTTGTTGAGCCAGTGGTCGCGGGCTGTGATGAGCCAGTCGCGCGTGATGCCGAACTTGCCTGTCGCGGCGTTGGCGTGCTTGTTGTAGAATTGCTCGGGCGGGATCACGGCTTGCTGGATGAGAGACCGGAGCTGGGAGAGGTCCGAGTCGGACACGGAGATGCGGAAGGGCGTTGGTTGCACCTTGACGCCCGAGGGCAGGGTGGAGAAGGTGTGCGAGACTGAGCCCATTGTAGATGTTGGATGTTGGATATTACCCGAAACGGGACAAAGTAAACAATAAGTGTTGTTGTAAGTCGACAATACGTCGTTGATGGTAAGTAGAGATGAGTGACAGAGAGCTGGGATAATCCAGGGACAAAGGAACCCGGCAAGAAAGCAACGAAAGAAGGTGCCTGATGCCGTTTATATCGAGTTTCTGAAAAGGCCCCCCCACGGGTAGTGGAGATAGGCGCGAGACTAGTTTCCTTTGTGGATAAACGTCTTTATAATGGATACTAAAAAGCTTATGAATCCCCTCATCACACTGGCTCGCTCAAACTTGTAGTGCCGATGGTGGGAGAAGAAGGGTACAGTTGCAACCCCCAGAATGCAAGGTCATATCAAGCTCCCTGGTGGTAGCCCGGATTAGCCATTTGTACCTAGTAAGTGCAAGATGCCTACCTATGTAGTATTCAGAGGCTCCCCATGTGTAGAGCCCGGAGGGTATCTACTGTACTCTTTTCGAGTTTATAATAATGCTATCGCCCGAGGTCCACGAGGAGGGTCCATCTCCGGAGAATATTCTCCTGTCCATCACTTGTTGTCTTCGCTGAAATGTGTCTGCCTGTCGCCATGGACCATCCATGGTGTCCGCACGATACCCCCATGTCTAATGGGAGGAGTAAGTCCCAGGGTTGTATGCCGATCATTTCAGATCCCCGAATTTTTTCGATTTTCATGACTTGAACAGAACGCATGGTTCAGGGTGGATGGTCGATCCATTTTTTCCCATTCGTCGTTCCCCATGTTTGCCAACATGAACTCGCATTGGTTGATGGGCCCAATCCCTTTTCGGTGTTTGGTGGATACATATGACCGGCGACGACGCCGGCCACCGACCCGCCCAAAAAATAGCGTTCGTTCTGGATAGACACCCGACCTTCTCCAATCTGTTCCCGTCCTCACTGGCCCTACCCGACCCGTTGTAAGACAGGTCCACCATGGATCCATAACAGCAGACCTCACTCGCTCAGTGGAACGTCGACAACGTAGGAATGGAGACCCTGCATAACCCCTGCCGTTGGGTCCAGTCGGGGAACTTTGTCAATCACTCGTGGGTCTCCAGGATGGGCACATGAAGTTTCGGACAATCCAACAGAATTCGAGACCATCTTTTGTGTCTTGATGTTTGCAACGGAACGGCGTCAGAAGAAACCACGCCCCTTCCAAAGAACAGACATTGGACAATGGGTGTGGCATCCAGTCCAGTCGACGAAAAGGCGGTCGATAAGCATCTTGAGACGACGGGGACAAGGCGCGGGATCGTCGATGGATAGCTAGTCCAGTCCACAATTGATAGGGACGAGATGACGTGTCCCTTGAAGACTCGAATCCTTGGGTTCATGTTTGCAAGAAGCTTTCCAATCTAAAACAAAAAACTGTCTGTTCCATGATACCGAAACTGAAACTCTGCCGCGTGCAAAACACGAGGTCAAGTGCCTCATCGGAGTCGCAGTTACAATGTGCGTGGTCGAGACGGGAACGGTGAGCTAAATGCTGCTGCTGCTGCTGCTGCTGCTGCTGCTTCTCGCTTCTGTAGGTACACTAGACTTACATACCTAGTAGTGAAGCATCATGCACCGAAGCATGACGTCGAATGGTGATGATTGGTTTATCGTCGTTCGGCGTTCAAGCTGTGTATGCAACCGGCACTTCCGCCGGACCAACGACCAACAAGCTTTCATACCGCTTCCACTCACTCGGTTCGATTTTACTCAAGCCAATCCTGTTGCTGGCTTGTTCCCAAGGCGTTGTGAGAAAACGTTAAAAGATCCATATCTTACAAATTCGATAGTAAGCTGTATTCGATATTGCAGAGTCCGCCGACCATGACATCTCCAAGTTGACAAGGTGTGCATAACCACATGACAACCTTGTTTTCGCATGTCAACATCAGCCCATTGCGGTCAGGAAGTCCGCTGGTTGCGGCAGTAACCAATCACCGCTCAAGGGCGCGCCCAGTTCCGTCCATACCTATTCCGCTCTGAACCCCTCGAATCGTCCCTAGGTGCAGTAGAGCGGCCGACACGGCAGGGCGGAGCTGAGCGGGGGAATCCTCCGGGAAATAACCCTCAGTTCCACACCCCCTGGGCAGCCAAGGTTTGCCATGGCAAATGGAGAACAAGATCTTGATGATATTCATCTGCCGGTGCAGTTAGCCAATGGCAACGAGATGCTGGATCCGGCGCTGGCTCCGGCCACATCTACTAGTTCAACCCGTGGACCATGAAGAGTGGTGAACAGTTTAACGGCGCATGTATTGGGTATATGATAGGTGTAAATAGTATGTCCATGTCCAGCCTTCTCTTTAGCTCTGCTGGATGATCTTTTCCATCTCTTCGGGGTTTTTGGGTGCGGTCGTGAGGTTGTAGGTGCCGTCCTTGGTGATGACAAGGTTGTCTTCGATTCTGCGCAGCAATAACGAGTTAGCATGCGTCCTTACAATAGGGGAATAAGGGTTGACATACCTCACACCACCAACATCCCAGTACTTGTCCAACACATGGGCGTTGAAGTACTTGCTGTGCTTGGGATCCTTCAGGAACGGCTCCATGATAAAGTTGCAAAAGTAGATACCAGGCTCGACGGTGATGACGCTGCCAGCTGGAAGACGGCCGCGGACGCGGAGGTAGCGGAACATGGTGTCCTTGTCGGCGTAGTTGGGGTTGCCGCCGGTATCGTGGGTGTCCATGCCCAGGTAGTGGCCCAGACCGTGAGGGAAGAAGGCCACGCTGGTCCTGTTCTCGAGGATCTCGTCCTTGTCGCCCTGGAGAATGCCGATCTGGAGAAGGCCATCGATGGCAATCTTGTGTGCGAGCAGATGGACGTCATCCCAAAGGACGCCCTCCTTCAAAGCGGCGATGCAGTCGTTTTGCATCTTCAAGACGATGTCGTAGATGTCCCTGCTCTCCTTGGTGAACTTGCCGCTGATGGGGAATGTACGGGTGATGTCCGAAGCATAGCAATCCCACTCGCCGCCCGCGTCCAGCAAAAGGTTGAGCTTGCCAGCCATGTCGGCATTGTTGGGGACGTAGTGGAGCGTGGCAGCCGCTCTCCCGCTGGCCACGATACTGTGGTAGGCCTGGTTGCGGGCGCCCTTGGCGATGCAGTGTCCGAGGAAGACGGCCTCCAACTCGCGCTCGTTCTGGACGTGCTTGACCTTTTGCATAACCGCCTTGTGTCCGTCGGAGCTGATGTCGTTGGCCTTGGCCATCATGGCCAGCTCGTATCCGTCCTTGACTACGCGGGTGACTTCGATGGCTTCTTTGAGGATGGAGAAGTTCTTGTTGTCGAACTCGAGGAAGGTGACCTTGTCGGAGACCTGGTGGGGGATGGCGAAGACCGAGGCGCCCTTGGGCTTCTGGCTACCGACGTGGGCAAGGGTGGCGTTGACATCGGTGGTGTACTTGACCTCGTCGACGTCCCAGTTCTGCTTGGCCTCGTCGACGGAGACGGGCAGGCCGGACCAGATGACCGACTCGGGGTCGATGGGGGGGATGAAGAGGGTGGACTTGTCGGCGTCCATGTCGTACATGTAGTGGCAGTCGGCGAGCGGGCAGCCGGTCAGGTAGTAGAAGTAGCGGCGCTGGCGGAAAGGCTCGGCCTCGTCGTTGTCTTCGAGCAGCTTGGTGGCGCGGCCCTCAAGGTAGAGGACGCCAGATGCGCCGGCCACCTTGTTGCGGATGTAGTCGGCGACGCGCTGGGCATGGCGCTTGGCCGGGTATTTGCCCTTGAGGGTGGTCTCGTAATCCATTCTGGCGGGGGTGGTCATCGTTTGATATCTCGCGATGGTGGTGGTGGAGGTGGTGATCCGGGGGAAGATGGTGTTGAAGGAAGAGAAAAGGGTTCGCATAGGGAAACCAATCAATTAATTACAGCACAGACAACAAGAACTGTCTGATACTGACAAATGTTACTGTAATCTTGTTAAAAAGAGGGGCAGCAATAAGGGAAGCAAAACGGAAAAGGCAGAAGGCGCCTTGCTTCGGGATTAAAGCCAATGCGGGGCAATGACAGTTGGGGCCGGGCCCGGGCTGCTTGCGGGGTTCCTTATCAATCTCTTATCCGCCAAAGCTAAACCATGATTGGCAACTGCTGCGCTAACTGTCAGATTAGAGGGTGGATATCTGGGTTTCTGGCTATACTCAATCTGGATTAGCCGCCCAGCCCCCTAGATTACTGGTTTCTAGGTCCCTCTGGGATACTCCAGCACCCCCCAGATCTTCTGGGCGAATTAATTACATACACTCTTCAATTAATAAATTCTATACAGTCACATTTAACAATTAATAGTCTAATTTACGTATTTACAATAAAAGCGCTACAATAATCGATACAAGCAATATCCCTACGAAACTAATAACGTTAACTATATCTTTATTAAAAAAATTTACTAATAAAACTAGTATAATCGTCCTCAAAACTTAAAATAATTAATTTAACTAATACGAAACCCTCAAGCGACTAGTTAGAAGTAATTAAAACTTTAATAATTAATTATTTAAAGACGGGCCTATAATTTAGAAGGTCTTACTTCCTAAGCCGGAAGACTTCTTCTTTACAAAGCCGGCGAAAGATTGTATATTGGCAATAAAGAAAGAATTTATTAAATTCAATAGAAGGATCTGGGTTAAAAAGGTCGTAGCGACTACTACGGCAACTACAATAAATACTACTACAACCTAAACCTAAACTTAAATTTAAATTAACGAAAATAGTATTAAAATTGCCGCTACCGCTACAGCTTAATTCCGGCAAAAAGTTAGGGAAAATTTTAACGACGAAGAAGATTTTAAAGAAGAGGATAAATATTGTACCGAATAAAATATTAAGGAGGATATAGTAATTAACTTCGCTACAGACTTTACTATAGGAAAAAAGGCTATTTATAATTAAATTAACAATATATATAATACCTACTATAAATATTAGAAGGATTTTAATAATATTAATACGAAAGTCCGTAATTAAATAAATATTTATATTACTAACTACTTTACTAATACTACTTTTGAATAAGATAAATCTACTTGTAAATAATTAAAATAAATTAAGTATTAAATTAACTACCGCCCTATTGATTAAATCGCTACCGTCCGGCGAAAATACTAAACCTTTATTAAGGAGATTGCTAAAAAAATAATTTAAAGATTTCGAAAAATAAGTTTTAAATTAGGAAGTCTTTATTACTAATAGTAAGAGACTAAATATTAGCGAAGCTACCTCCCTTACTTTATAATTTACCGATTTTATTAATATAATTTACAAATATAAACTTATTTAAATAAATAATACCTAGAAGTTTAATCGCAACCTAAAAAATTTGTATTTAAATTATAAAAATATATTTATTAATTTTAAAAAGGTCGGTATATTAGAATATTATCTACTATTAGCCGGTAAGAAAGCTATAATTCGTAATATTTAGGGTACTAATTAATTTAATTCGAAAGAATTTATACTTAAGAGGGAGGACGCTCTTAATTCTAATTGTAAAAAGAAGTGGAAGGTATATATAAAAACGAAACGCGGCGCGGATAAAAATATAAATAATTCTTTACGGCCGAAAAAGAGAGGGGGATTTGCGCCGCTATATAAAATATACGAGCGAAGCTTTTACCTAGTAATATACTATTGGTATTTAATATTTAAAATAAGAAATAACCCTATTTAAAAGCTTAATAGCTCTATTTAGAAGCTTATTAATAAGAATTTTAAAAAGATTCCTAAAATTCGTAAAGAGGTAAAGAAGGCTAGGAATTAAATATAGGATTATTTTATTACTTTTATGTAGATTACTACTTTAAAGATTTAAAGGCAACGAAAAATTGATATTTATAACTCAACGTTTTCTATTAAATAAAGTACTTTTAACGTAAATAACGGAAGGAATATTTACTTTTTTAAAAATTTAGCGATCTTCGATTTTAAGGCTTCCTTTTATATCTTTAATAAAATTAATCGTTTTTCTTCGTTTCGAATAGCGTCCCTAGAGGACTATATCTAAGTTAGAGATTCTTAAATACCTATTAAGGGTTTTAAAATTATTAATATAGAAATATAGGGAGAAAGGGAAATTCTACGGCTATAATTAAAAGAGGTCGCCTTCTGCCCTAACTTTACTACAAATCTTATATTTTTATACCTACTTCGAAAGTAGGGTTTTTATTAAAATTACAAATTACCTAGCAATTACCTTCGTTAACTAAATAAATCAATTTTCTATTTCCTTTAAAAGATCTATTATTATCACGGGGCAAGGCGAACGTTAGGTATCTGTAAAGACATTCGTAATTGCACGAGGAAGAGGAAGCTATCTGGGGGAGCCCTAATAGCCATCTATATACAGTAAGCATATAGCCCGTGCAGCCTAGTCATCCTATAGATTATCCTATGGATTATCCTATAGGCTAGTGTAGTCTATATAGCTTTGGCGATAGGGGTAGGCTGACAACCGCAGCCAGTCAGATATTAGATGCGTTCAGCCGCATCTACTGTGCTGGGTCTTTGTAGCCAATTAGAGCATACTATTAACCTAGTAACTATTACCGTAGTAAAGGTAGCGATATAGGACGGTTAATTAGTTATAAATAACCCTATAATACTTCCCTCACTTAAAATACCCCTAGGGTAAAAATACTTCCCTTTTTAATTTCCCTTACAATATTTATTACTTACCTTTTTATATTATTTTTACTTTCCTTTTTAAGCCGCTACTTTACCCTCTTAGTAATATAGTAATTGCTGTACTATTAGTATTATCTTTTCCGGCGGCTAGTCCGTCCTAACGGCCTTTTCCAAAGCCTTTTTAACTCTATAGCGACATTTTTCGTCTACGATCCATTATAGTAATATTAGTATATTTAAATTATTATCGTAAAACTTTTTAAAGTCGTCAATATAATATTCTACATCCTTCTATAATTACTAAATAGGATTGTAGGGGCTTCCCTAAACTACCTAATATTCCTATCTATTATTTTCTATATTAAAACGGTAATCGTCGATAGTTTCGTAGAATTATTCGACTATATTTTCAACGTCATTTATTCGTTTTATAATCCGCCCGTTATTTATTCGGATATTTTAAGTTTTATCCTACCCGGAGATCCTTTAATAATTCTAAAGTTTTATTATATTAATATAGAAAGTATAGTTATACTTTATATTAATAGGGAGCTTTAATATAATATAATAGTTATTTACTTTTATAATTTCGAAAGGCCCTTCTTATAGTAGCGTAAATTTAACTTGTAGGCGGCCCGATACGAAGTTAATTATATTGAATAAAATTTTATCACTAATATAATATTTTAATATATTGGACCGTTTTTCGTTAGTAATTTTTTCGTACTATATTTGGCTATTTCTAATTATAGCGGTAATTTTGTTTAATATTATATTAAACCGGTCGGCGATTTCGTTAGCTTTAAAGTATTCGGCCCACTATATTTTAGAAAGCTTAGGTAAGTATAGTTAGGCGGGTTCGATTCTTATCCGAGGGTAAAAATTATAATTTATAAAGAACGGGGATACGCTAATATTATTTAAATGTACATTATTATTTGTAAATTCTATTAGGGGTAATTAATCGATTTAATCGTTTTAAGCTTAATTAATATAAGTATAAAGGAAATGTTCTAATTCAACGTTAATACGTTCGGTCTAGCTATTAGTTTTTTTATAGAAAGCCGATAATAGTTTTAAAGTAATTCCTAACTTTATAAATAGAACCCTCTAAAATTATAAAACGAATTAAGTATTACAATTGGAAACGATAGTATTTAGTAGGCTATAAAGGGCGTAAATTTTTTCGATAAATCGATTAACGAATTTTTTTATAATTAATATTTCGATTAGGATATAGTATTTTATTTTCGTTAAGTAGTCTACTATTATAGCGATATATTTATATTTTCGGCCTCCCCGGACGTAAAGCGTTATAGGGGTAATATAATCGATAATAATATTTTTCTATAGGGCAAAGGGTATTAGTAGAAGTTTTAGAAGCCCTGCTAATACATATTATAACGGTTTCATTTTTACGTATTAGAGGTAAGCTTTATAATAAGACTTAATAGCTTTTTTTATACTTAGCTAGTAAAATAAACGATTAAGGGTAGTAAACGTTTTATCCCAGCCCTAGTAGCCTATTAGTACGGGTTTGTAATACCTTCGTATAAGATGCAATTATAATACAATATCTTTTAAATCGATTATAAGCGCTAAGCGTCGGTATATTTTACCGTTAATCGCATAGTATTCTATAAAAACTATTTTTCTTATACTTTTCTTTAGTATTTTAGGTTATATTCGACGGTTTTCGTCCGTAAGGGCGGCTATTAAATCTTAATAAAAAATTGAATTACAGTAGTTAGCGTCGATTAATTTATCTGTAGATAATTCTTCCGGGTTAAGTTCGTAAGCGTAAATATAATTTATAAAAATAAAAGGGTTGAAAAGTACTTTATAACGGACTTTCAACCGGTCGTCGTTTATATTTTTCGGTATATCCTTTAATTTCCTACTTAGGGTATTAAAACGGACTTAAAAAGTACCCGGCCTATATTTAATAGTAAAATTAAATTTAGATAGGAAATTAGACTATTGTATATACTGCGGCGTAAGTTTCTTATTCTCTATAAAAGTTTATAAGCCTTTATAGTCGGTTAAAATTTCAAACGGTTTTTAAGCGCCTTATAATTCTAGTCCCTATTCCTTTAAGGCCTTAATAATTATAAATAGTTCTTTATTATAAATATCATAATTATATTCTACGACGGAATATTTTTATAAAAAATATACGATTAGGCGTAAAATATTTTTATTATCGTACTAAGATAATATACCGCTTACGGCCTAATTAGAAGTATTAGTTTCGACTACGGTTAGGCGGGACTAATTATAAATTCGAAGGACGGGACCTATAATAAAAACTTTCTTCAACTTTTTAAAAGCTTTTTAATAGTTTTCTATTTAACGCTATTTAATTAATTTTTTTATAAAGTTGTATAGTAAAATAGTTATAATCGAAAAGTATTAGATAAAGCGCTAATAGAAATTTATAAACCCGAAGAACCTTTAGAATTAGTATTATAATTATAGGGCCTCCTATTTAATAATAATTTTTACTTTCGTAAAATTTATTTCTATACCCTTTAATATAATAAAAAGGCCTAAGTATTTTATACGGGTAATATTAAATTCGTACTTATTGATATTTAATTAGAAGCTAACATTAATTATTCTTCTAAAGACTTCATCTATATAAATAATATACTCCTTTACGTTCTTAGAATAAACGAGGATATTATTTAAGTACGTTATTACGTAAATATCTAAAATATTATATAATATATCGTTAATATAATTTTAGAACGTGCCGGGTACGCCTTAAAAGCCGAAAGGAAGGATTAATAATTCGTAGAAACTGAAACGTATAATAAAAACGGTTAATTATTTGTAGTTTTCCTAAATACGGATACGGTTAAAAGTAGTAATAATATCTAATTTAATAAAGATTTTAATACGGCAAATAGTATTAAGAATTTCTTTAATTAATAGAAGCGGGTACTGTATTTTGAATATAATATTATTAATACTACGGTAATCGATATAAATACGAATACCTCCGCTAAATTTATTTATAAAGAATAAGGGTAAGGCTACTTAGGATTAGGAAAGTTTAGTAAAGCTATTCTCTAGCTAACCGTCGATCTATTTCTTAACGATAACTATTTTTATAAGTAAAACCGGTCGGCAGCGGGCGTTTAGCGGCTTTTCCCCTAGCGTAAGCTCGATTTTATAGTTATATATTCGATAGGGCGGAAATTTATTCGCTTTCTTAGTACGGAAAGCGTTAATCCTTTTCTAATATTTACGTAGGAGTTTGAATTTAATTTCCTCATTGGTTTTCGGAAATCGATTAACTTTCTTATAAAATGTTAGTACGTTTTCTTCTGTAATTTTTATAATAATAGCTTCGTATATAGGCGCTTTTATATTTAGGTCGTTTATAAGAATAGTAATTCGGGCGATTTTAACAGCTACTAATTCTTTTTAATCTACGTCCCTGGCGTACGTATTGATAAATTTGTAGAAGCGCCTTAGGAGGCGGTTTTTATACTATTTACCCTTACCGTTTATAATATCCTAGGCTATTTTTTTAATAAGGTCATTATAAATACTAATTTCGTAGAAGGCCGCTAGTTGGTAAATTTCTATATAATTCGTAAGGTAGGGTTATAAATCGTACGTTTTATATAAGAAATTAAAGGCGGTAGCGTTAATACTACGTATATCCTAAGCGTTAACTCGTCCTTCGACTATTTTAAACCGCTTCGTAATTAGATAAATAGTATTAGAGGAATTCTTTATACCTTTTACTTTTCTATAAGGCGGCGTAAATATAAAAGGTTCTACTATTTATCCTAGCGTATTATAATCTAGCAAGGCTACGTTTCTAGTAAATCCTTTAACGGGAAGTTTAAAATAGTGTAAAAAGAGGTCGCGGTAGTGCGGCTACGCCCCTTATTTTGAAGAGAAATTTTTATCGGCTTTGTAAAATTTATAAAGGTTATAGGCTTTACTTCTAGGGTAATTTTCGTAGGGCTTATAATAGGGGGGTAAAACGGAAATAGAATCGTTTTCTAATAGTAATTCTAATATTTAAATATCGTTACACTCCGGTCCTTTATAGGGGATATAGTCCTAAAACCGTAATAACCTTAATATATTCTAGCGAAACTCCTATTAGTATAAGAGCGGCACGGAATTAAAATCGGCCTTTAATAGTAACTCTAAATATTAGTAATAGTAATCTACCCTACTAATAGTCCTATTAATACTCCTATCGGTAGTCCCGGAATAGTATTCTAAATTTTAAAGTTCTCTTAAATTCTAGTAAAGCGGTAATCGATCCCCTAGAGTCCAATATTCTATTGGACTCTAGCGAGGTAGTAGCCCCGGCGGCTAAATATTGCCGCGTATAAATCCTTTTATAAGGATTAAGTATTAATCCCCTAAAATCCTTTATTTTAATAGATTTTAATAAGGTAGTAGTTTCGGCGGCTAAATATCGCCGCGCGTAAGTCCTTCCGTAGGGATTAGAATTAAATAATTTACTAAACCGCCTTTTATCCGGCCGATATAATTGTTTATCCTAAGTAAAAGCCTTAGTATTTTTAGGATATTTAATAATACTCTTTTATCCTATTCGTTTACCGTCGTTGCATAAAATTAATAATGCGAATTATTAAGAGAGCGGTTCTATATATTAAGGGCGTTCTATAGGGAAACGGGGAGATCCGATAGGAAGTATCGGTTAGCGTACCGATTAGTAAACTAGACCTTCCCTTCTATCTAAAAAATATACGGCTCGTATTTCTTAAACTAAAGTAGTCCTAAAATAATAAAGTAATTGGGGGAAATATTATAAATTAAGAACGTAATATTTTCTAAATAATAATTAATATAAAGGTTCGCCGTAAGTCCTTTAGTAATAAGCCTTTTTATAATATTGTTAGCGAGAATTAATTTTTTAGGTTTTAAGAATTTAAATATAGTAAATCCGTTTTTCCTTATAAAAGAACGGTCGATAAAAATAAATATTATATAATCGCTATCGACGAAAGTTATATAATAAATTTTATATAGTTCGAAGGATAAATAAGAAGAAAGGAATAATAAATTTTAACGGAGATTATCTAGTAAATTAATAACAATTATTTCTAAATTTCTAAACGGCTCCTTCCTTTTTTTTATAAACCTTTTTCGCCCCTATAGGCGACTATTTATAAAGTTTAATTATTTCCCTAATTATTACTTACGTTATTATCGTAATATTCTTCGCCTTCGTCTTCTTTTCTAACGTTTATAGTATAGAAATTTATATTATTATTATATCCCCGCTAGCCGGGTACTAGGGGGTTAATATTAGTATTTTTGGTATTATTAGTATTTTTAATATTTTAATTAGAACTTCCGCTTCCCTAGCCTCCTCTACTTCTTCTTCGGCTACTTCGGCCTCTTTTATTACCTCCTCGGCCCCCCCTATTACCGGTCTAAGGGCTGCAATCGCCGTAATTAATATTATTATAGTAATTCTTTATAATATACCCTTCTTTTCTATATTTATAATATAAATTATTCTTATTCTAATATTTAATAACGTTATTATAAATAATATATAAAACGTAAATAGCGTTAAAATCTACAATATGACTTCCTTTATTAACGGTTTTTCCCGAATTATTATTAAAATTCGAATTAAAAGTTTTACTAGTAGCGGATTTAGATTTATAGTCGTCGTTTTCAATATTACGCGCGAAATTGCGGTAGAATAATAGCTATTCTTTAAAATCGTCCTTAGTAAGGAAGGTTCATTAATAAGTAAAGGAAGTACGGAATTTTTAGGAGATTTTGTTCCGTAAATAATATATTTTTATAACGTCGTTTAAACTATAGCGGTTAGCGGTTTTAATATATTCGGTCTCGAAGTCGGCGAAGAAATAATTTCCCTATTTAAATTCGTTAAATTTACGGGTAATATCCAAGTATAAATCCGTATTATTATAACGAATATCTAAGAAGGATAAGAATTTAATACTTATTTTCTATTATTAAACTTCGGGATTATTAAAATTTATAAAGATTTTCTAAATATCTTTATCGATTAAAGTAGTTACTTCAAAGCCAAGTAAATAGCTTGCGTAAACGATCTTAATCTTTTCGTCGGGGAATTTAGTAATATCTAAGGTTTAAACGGAAAGGATACGGCCCTTCTACGTTAAATACGCTTTATTACATTTAATATAATCCTTTTAAGTAATTATAAAAGGTTCGGGGTTTAGGAGGAGCGGCTTTTAGTACTTTACTATACCTATACTACCGTTTATAGTAGTTTAGGTATTATAGTAATTTTATTAATTTATAATAAGAATAGCCTATACTTCCTAAGCGAAGCCTTATATATTATTAAATTCGGTATAAGCTTAATAAAGTTCTTCCTAAACTTAATAAAGGTCTTTTAAAGCTTATTTATATTCGTCGAAAATATTAGCGTATTATTTTTTTTTAAACTAGAGTTCGGACTAAAAATTCCGAAATTCTTCAATAGTAGTAATAAAATAATAATTAAGGACTTTAACTACTTAAGCAATAGGGTTAATAATTATTTAAAATACTTTTCTTTCGGTTAAGCCGAGGGAATTAATAAAAGTACTATTATAAATAAGTTCAACCTTCGCTAAATACTAAATAATAATTATAATAAGAATTATAATTGTATTAATACGAAAGAGGCTGCTTAAAATTATTAAGTAGATTTCTTTATTAGTAGGGGGGTTAGAACTCTCTATTAATATTCCTAAACTCTCCGACTCTTCGGTATAATTTAATACGTTAGGTATTTCGACGTCGTCGTCCGTAATATATCTTAGCAATTAGGCTTACTACGGGGCGTCTAGGAGGATACCCTCGTTTATAATAATATTATCGTTACTTAAAGTTATAAATTCGGGTCTTCGTAACCTCTTATTCTTTAGCGATTAGTAGCGTCGCCTAATTGTATTAAATAACGTACGTTTAAAAAGATATACGTTCGTAGCATAATAATTAAGTATAATTAATTATTACGGGGTAAGGCGAACGTTAAATATTTATAAAAATATTTATAATTATACGAAGAAGAGGAAGCTATTTAGGGGAGCCCTAATAACTATCTATATATAATAAGTATATAGCCCGTACAACCTAATCATCCTATAGATCATTCTATAGATTATCCTATAGGCTAATGTAGTTTGTATAGCCTTAGCGACAGGGGTAGGCTGACAACCGCAGCTAGTTAGATATTAGATACGTTTAGCCGTATCTACTATACTAGGTCTCTATAGCTAATTAGAACATGCTATTAACCTGGCAACTATTACCGTGGTGAAGGCAGCGATATGGGACGGTTAGTCAGTCACAGATAACCCTATGACAATTATTAAACGGTTTTCGAATACTTTCTACTCTCCTTTAACCATATTACTTTCTTTACTCGACGAAACCGTTTCAATTCTTATATTAATTATCGTACGTATAAAATACCCGCCTAATTCTAATACAAACAATTCGGTCCTTACAATCCACAAATCCTCAAATACTTTTATAATATTAAGGGCGCTAAATTTAAAGGATTAACAATTTATTAATATAATGTATATAATATATTTAAAATTAAACGATAAATTATACGAAAATTATATAACTGAAATTTTAAATTAAAAAAACGCTTCGCCGTCGATTTTTTCGAATATAAATAAAGGAAAAGAGGTTTTAAATATATAATATTCGTTACATATCGATAAACTAAATTTGTCTAAAATATTTATATAGCAATATATATAATAAAAACTATCGTTAAAGGATTATTTTTAATTATCGATATAATTAATTACTAATATAACGTTAAAATTAAATATATTAAATATAATAACGAATTTAATAGCTAATACGTTAAAG
This sequence comes from Copromyces sp. CBS 386.78, assembly GCA_030685235.1. Lineage (NCBI taxonomy): Eukaryota > Fungi > Ascomycota > Sordariomycetes > Sordariales > Sordariaceae > Copromyces > Copromyces sp. CBS 386.78. The sequence continues at coordinate 606,035 of MU839085.1, forward strand.
ATAAATTAACTGCTTACTTTATTATTCTCGAGCCTTTAATATTTAATATTTAAGTTTAAAACGGCGGTACTAAGCGTTTAGGGGGTATAATCAAAAAAAGGCGCGCGCTATAGTAAATAATTCCTATTTCCCTTATAACCTCTAGCCCTAAATCGTTTTAATAATAATTTACTTTATTAACCGATCGCCCAAATATTTTTATAATTAAAAGTCTTCCTACGAACGGTTTTATACTTTCGTAGCCTACTGTAAAAGGGTATAAATTAATCCCCGGAAGTTTAATTTGAATTATTTATATATTTATAATTATAAAGTCTATGCAATAATAAAAATCGCTTAGAAAAAGGAGTAGCGACGAAAGAAATTCCAATTAAAAGTATAAATCGGCTACTTTATCGGCTACGTTACTTTATTTATTTATTAAATTTAAAACCCGTAAATAAACCGCATTGTCTATACCTATAATATATTATTTAACGAGAATTCAATTTATTTAAGGAACCTTAATAAAATTAAGGAAGGGCTAAAACTAATTAGCGATAAAATTTTTAACCTATTTAATAAAGTCGACTACCCGCTTTAATTATTTATATAATACTTCGAACCCTTTAACGCAATTTAAAATATAAAAAATAACAATCTTACCTAATTATTACTATCGCTCCTCGATAACGAATTATAAATAAATAGTAATAATATTATTAACCTTAAACTAATTAAGCCTAACGTTTAAAATAAAATATCCTTCGACTTTATATTTAAATACTTTACCCTTCTAAATATATTATTAACCGCTCTTTCTACTAATTTTATTATCGATTTATTAGAGCTTATCTCCTTCCCGACTTTCGAATTATAGGAAATTACTTTTAACGTTAGGAGACTTATTTAATTAATAGGCTAAAAATAGGGCAAGATTATTACAAAAGTAAAAATTAATTATTTAATTACTAAGGGTAGCCGGTTAAATTCTATTAAATATTAAGATTTACCCCCGGTCTTAAAAATTTATTACGATTTTGAATATTATAAATTAGGAGATTTCGTTAAATAAGTAGAAGAAGTATACTTTAATAATTATAAAGAAATAAGGTCGTAGGTAAAAGTCGATAAGAATATCCTTCGTATTAAAAGTACCTAAATTTTTAATTATATATAAGTATACGTATATAAATTTAATAAATATAGCCGCCTTTAGAAGGTAAAAACTCGCTTTATAATTAGAGGGGATTAATAGTATTATTATAAAAAAGAAATATATACCTCTACGTTAGCCGGTCGTTCTTTCTAATCTATTATCGCTTACGCCGTTAAATTTAACCTCGAACTTATTTAATACAACGTTATAAATACCTTCGTTAATATCTATTTTAATAAGGAGATTTATATACGTATACCCCCTAAATATTAAAAGTATTATATAATACTTAAAGTATTTAAAGCCCTCTATAATCTACAATATACTTTTTTACTTTAGTAATAAAAATTTAATAGTATTTTTAAAAATATAAATTTCTAACTATTATTCGAAGATCCGTATATCTTTAAACGTAATAGGATTCTAATCTTCTATTATATTAATAATATTATATTTACTTTCGATTAAAAATTACGTAATAAAATTAATTAAATAATAAAGAATTTAGAAGAGAAGTATAAATTTATAAGGGGTAATAACTTCTAATAATTTCTAAATATTGAAATTATTCGAAATTGAGAAGTAGGACTAATTTAATTATTTTAATAGGAATATATTTATAAAATTACTAAATTTATTAAAAATCCCTATACCTTCGCTTTTATTCTAATAAATAACCAAGAATTTCTACCCTACGATAGCGTAGCTACTTTTAATAAAATATAAAATTATTAGGTCGTTATCGGATCGATAATATATATTATAATAATTACCCGAATAAATATCGCCCTTATAGCCAATTATTTAATTCGTTATAATTATAACCCTAATCCTTAATATTATAAGGTTGCTAATAAAGTATTATACTACCTTTAATTTTACTTAAAATTCTCTCTCTATTTTAAATCGTTATTAAAATTTAAAATAATTTTAAATATTTTATACGCTAATAATACCTTAAATTAGAAAAGTTCATATAGTTTTACAATTAAATTATTCGGTAGTTTCGTCTACTAGGGTATTATTAAATAAAGAACAATATTAATTTTAATTACCGAAGTAGAATTATTATCGATTTCTAACATTATAAAGGAAATTATTACTATTATACGTTTATATAAGGAAATTAAAATTCCCTTCGATTAAGAAATCCCCGTAATTAATTATAATAATACTTAAATAATCTATATTCTAACTATTAAAGTATTACGATTAATAATTAAATTAAAGTATATTAATATTTATTATTATTAATTACAGTAAGAGATTATAGAAGGAAGGATTGCGGTCGAATATTTGGAAATAAAGAAGATACTAATAAATAGTTTAATAAAAATATTAGGATAATTAAATTATAAGAAGTTCCGGAATTTAATAGGGATAGCAAATATACTAATTCGAAAAGAAATAAAGATTAGGAGGGAAATTCCCGACAACATTCTAGAAAATACTTATAATTTAATTAGGGAAATTAATATACTAGAAGAGAGAAAATTATAAATAGCTTTACTTTTACCCTATTTTAAGAAGGTCTATAAGTAAGGGGGTATATTAAATTAGAAGGTAGATATTTAGGTTTCTAACTATACTCAATCTGGATTAGCCGCCTAGCCCCCTAAATTATTGGTTTCTAGGTCCCTCTAGGATACTCCAACACCCCCCAGATCTTCTAGGCGAGTTAGTTACACATACTCTTCAATCAATAAATTCTGCACAGTCACATCTGACACTAACCCCACATCTGTCACGGCATGCAGCGGCACGAAACGGATCTCGGCACGCCTGTTCCACTCCTCGATTTCCCTCCAGCAACCGACTCTGTCAAACAAAACAAAAACATCCAGACATGACTCCCTTTAACCCTGCTGCCAAAACACAGTCTTGGTACCCTCCACACTCACCCGATCCAACTCAACCATCTCCTCCTCACTCAACCTCCACCCTAGCGCCTCAATCGCCTGCCTCGCCTGCTCCGGCTTGCGAATGCCCACCACCGGCACCACCCCCTTACTAATATTATAGTTCAGCGCCACGCTGGCCATAGCCTTGCCCCTCGCCTTTGCAATCTTGTCCAGCACCGCCAGCGTCTCCCGGATGTCCTCCATCGGATAGCTCGAGAACCTGTACGTCTTGGGCGGCGGGTTCTCAACCGTGTACTTCCCAGTCAGTCTCCCCTGCGCGATAGCCGAGTAGCCCTGGAACACCAAGCCGTTGTCGACACAGGTCTTGATCTCCCCGTGCACTTCCGGGTACCGGCGCAAGATGCTGTACTCGACCTGGTTCGTTGCCAGAGGGATGTTGTACCTGGCTAGTAGTTCGGCCTTCATCTCGAGAACCTTTTCGTTGGGGTAGTTGGCTACGCCGACGGCGCGCGTCAGGCCCTCGTTGACGCACTTGGCTAGGCCCTCGGCGACGGTCTTGATGCTTTGCGGGTGCGTGGGGCCGTGGACGAGGTAGATGTCGACGTAGTCCAGCTCTAGCCTTTCCAAGCTGGCTTTGAGGGTCTTGTACGGCGCGTCGCTGGCATGGACGTAGTTCTTCACGTCCAGTGGTGTACCGAGCCACTTGGTTTGGATGACATAGCTGTCCCGAGGGAGGCCCTTGACCAGCTTTCCGATGAGCCGCTCGGATTCGCCGTTGCCGTAGGCCTGGGCCGTGTCGATGAAGTTGATGCCGGCGTCATAGAGCTCGCGCCAGGCGGCTTGCACTGCTGGCCACTCGTCTTCTGTGTAGTGATAGGTGCCCTTGTCGCCCCAGGGCCAGGCGCCGATGGAGATGTAGGATGCGTCGACTTTTCCCTTCGGCGCGGGGAAAGATATCCGGTCTTTGGCGGTGGGACAGAAGGTCGGGGGCAGGATGTTCTGGCCGTCGAGTTCGCGGGGGGCGGGCTTGGGCTTGCCGGAGTGGAAGCCCGAGGTTGAGGACATGCCTAGCGAGAGGCCGGTCTGGAGTACTTTGTCCATGGTGGCGGTGTTGTTGTGATGGGTGTACGTGATGCTCTCAAGTGGGAGCTGTCATGTTCTTATACCACTGATGTCAAAGTCTCCGAGTTTGGAGACGAGACTGGAGCTGACCTTGATCAATGTCAACAAACCATGACGACTGAGACTTTCTTCCTAAGATCGTTTTCCTATATCCTGGGATATAAAAGTCATGTTCAATTAAGCGTTCAGCCAATCATGCCTTTTTTCTTTTCCCGTTTTGGCAGTTTGTTGGATGGCTAGTCGCCTTCAACCACTCACAGGTTCCGAGTCGTGATGTCATCGCGGAGTTGTCTCGCCATGTCCATAATGTCCAAGCTCCTTTTCGGTAACGGCATTCTCAAATCCCATCAGACGCCTCATGGATCGTTTATATCTTCTCGCGGTTATCTCTGCCCAAAAGCCAAAACCATCCATCCGTCTACGGGCAACCATCTGTCCTTCACAGCCGCGCCAACGGCCAACCGGAGAAGTACAACATCAAACCGGCCCCTTCCTCCTCCACCGGCCCGCCGCCCGGATCCTCTTCAAAACCACAGAGTTCTCCCTCGTCGGCTTCTTCCTCGTTCGTCTTTATTCCCCTCTCTTCGGCTATAGATGAAGTGGAGAGGTTGAAACGACGTAGCGGCGGTAGTCTAGATTGCGTCCCGGTCCTCGGTCGTGGGTATCAGAGTCGGCAGTATGAGCAACTTGCGCGTGGGCTGTCGTGGCTGAGGGAGAAGGGTTATTACTCCGCTTAGTAGGGTCTGTGTTGGTCATTCCATCTTTTGGAAGATGGGAGTGGAAGGGAGTGCAAGGTTCGTTCTTGGTGCATGGGAGCTTCAAAGGCACCTGCTTGAGTTGTCAGGGTGAGGGTCACGTACGGAGGGCAGGTGCCTGTCGGTTTCTCGGGGTGTGTGGTCGTTCCTGAAAGAAAAAGGATTGGTTTCTTCCCTTGATGAAGAGGTTGTATGACACTTGGGAAAGGCAGGATGAGACCCGACCCAGCTCCGAATTCAAGGGCCATTTTCTCGTGGCGCTTACCTCTCATCGGAGCCATGGTTGTTGTGTTTAGCTCTTTTGGCCTGTTGCAAACTGAAACCTCTTTTCACATCACCCTTTTGTTGGATACAATGAATACAGCATTCTCCATGACAGAATCAAACAGGCACCATGTCTGCCTCTATATATGCTTCTCTAGTCAACGCATCCGCGCAAGCTTCTCTGGTCAACGCATCCCTTCCCAGTCCCTTACCCATTATGGTTTCGGGGCGAGACTTCATCACACCTTCTGCCGCCCATGGTACCTAATTACGCCCCGCAATCGGGTGTGGCCTTCGCTTTCGACCACTTCGGACCCGATTTCGACGTTGCTTACAAGGGCAGAAAAAGCTACAAGATCGGCATCACCTGGTCGCTCAACCGCGGTATCAATGTACTCAATTGGCAAACGGACAGCCTGTACTCTCGGGCTCCAATCTGGAATACGGTGACCATGAATAGACGAACGGAAATCCCCCCATCAAAGTTTCGCCTGCTTTTTGCCGAGGGCGATGCTTTGAGCTCGGTGGGACTTGAGACTGATGCATGAACGGACCGTCTGGAAGAAAAAGTGAGGAGCATCCGTCTTTTCTTCAGAGAGAGCACAAAGTGATACAGCCGTTGTGTGAAAGAAAGAAGAACAAAGAAAAGAAAAACAGCGCCGAGGTAAAAGTAGAAACATTGCCATACTTCCCAAGCATTTGACAGGTGAGCTAAGTCCTGTGTTATTTCATGTTTCCTTCTGTTATTTGTCCGCCTAGAAGCTGACCTCAAGTCACGATAGTTAACCCGAACACCCCCGTGACCTATTCCCATTAACCCCATTCCGATTGGCGCGCATCATGACTCCAAGGTACCATCCAACATCTTCTCAAAATACGGGGAGAGTATGTTGCAGTCAAACTCTTTTGCCGGTTGCTGGTACGACCTGGTACCGGGTCTTGCGGACTTGGCACTTGCCGTCTTCATCGACGGTGACAACTCCGTGATCCGGATTCGGTAATGCGCATTGTCAAATTGCCAACTACCGCAAGCTCCGTTGACAGATTCACGCTTGAATTCGATCTTGGCTTGTGACTAGCTCTCCGAATGTCAGAACCAAAGCTATAGGTGCGCTTGATGTCTCGCTTGGACGTTGAAGCTTGATAGTCGGTTAATGCTGTTTCATGGTGAGAGGATAAGAGTTCGGCAGTTGTTTTTGTGGACATTGACATGGAGGGAAAGGGATTGGACTGTTGATGAGAGGAGAGACAGGAAGATGTGAGTTTGAGAAGATCAAGTTCAAATACAAAGACAGGACGACATGAACTGGAAGAGAGACTAGAGGTATAAAGCCCCTTTCACCACCACCTCCTCCTCCTTCTCCTCCAAAACTCACTCACCATCCTCCCATCCAATCACCATTCACCACCCAGGGCATCCAAGTCTTTTCCATCCAGTCTCACCTCCAAACCTTCTAGCCACCTCAGCCAGTCTCCATCATGGCTCGAGCCCACCACAGCCTTCTAGCCGCCTTCTTCCTCCTCCTCTCCCTCTCCGCTCTGCCCTTCCTCACGATGGCCGCCTCCCCCTCCATGTCCCCCGGCTGCGGCAAAGGTCCCACCCTCCGCAACGGCCAAACCGTCAACACAAACGTCAACGGCAAATCCCGCCAATACACCCTCCGCCTCCCCGACAACTACAACCAGAACACCCCCTACCGGCTCATTTTCCTGTGGCACCAGCTCGGCGGATCCGCGCAAAAGATCATCCAGGGCGAAAACCCGAACCAGGGTGGCCTTCTTCCCTACTACGGCCTGCCACCCTTGGACACGAATAAGAGTGCCATTTACGTGGTTCCGCAAGGATTGAATGCGGGTTGGGCAAACCAAAACGGCGAGGACGTGACCTTCTTTGATAACATGCTTCAGAGCGTCAGCGACGGTCTCTGCATTGACACGAACCTCGTCTTCAGCACGGGATTCTCGTACGGCGGCGCCATGAGCTTTTCACTGGCTTGCTCAAGGCCGAGCAAGGTCCGCGCTGTGGCCGTCTTGTCCGGTGGTTTATTGTCTGGCTGCGCGGCGGGCGGGAACGATCCCGTGGCGTACTACGCTCAGCACGGGACTGCCGATTCGGTGCTGAATGTCAGCGGGGGAAGACAGTTGAGGGATCGGTTTGTCAGGAATAATGGATGTCGGGCTGTGAGCGGCGAGCCGAGTCCGGGCAGCGGGGGGAGGTCGAACAGGGTGGAGTACCAGGGGTGTCTGACGGGGAAGGACGTCGTGTGGGTTGTTCATGGTGGTGATCATAATCCGAGTCAGAAGGATCCGGGAGCGAGTGAGCCGTTTGCGCCGAGGAATACTTGGGAGTTTTTTAGTAGGTTCAACTAGAGGTAGAGATTGAGGGGGGAAGGGGCAGTCAGTTCTGGGAGGGAAGGCGGAAGGATTGAAAGGGGGGTGAGGTGGGTTGGGCACGGACTGGAGGAGGGGGAGGAAGGAGCTTTGGGTGAGAGAAAGGTGGAAGGGAATCTGGATGTCAATGTCAATGCACATGCAATGCAGACTGTACATACCTTACCTTAACCTTCTAGGCAAAAGCCATTCTGCAAAGTTGTCTCCATGTAAACAGAGGAAAACCTGCGAGTCAAGCAGCACTTTGTTTCCGCCGGCCGGGTAATAGGGCAGGTACGTTTGGCTACCTAAAGTAAGGTAGTCAAGGTGACGGACGACCTTTGCTTCTTTCCTTTTGCTCCTTGTCCTAACCCTGGCCACCACCTGCGACGCCCGCCATCACCGCCTTGAACTCGACCGGCTTCAACAACTATACCCACTCTTTCCCTTACAGGCTCTCTGCAGCTGTGACGACACTCCATGCCCGGAGAAGAACACGGTTTGTATGAGTACCTATGCTCCTCCCCGTTGCTCTTTCAATGTGTGTCCTTCTCTTCTCTCCCCTCGCCCCCTTTTCTTCTTTTCTCTCCTCGTTCCGCTCGATACCACCTAGGTAGGTTCCAATAGCATGAGCTGACAAGAAAAAAAATGTAAAGGGAAATGCCACTGCCACCCCCATAACAGGCTGCGCATCTGTCATGCCCCAAGACAACCTGGGAGTGGACTGCAAACTGCAGTGGAAGGAGCCGGGGAAGTGTACACTAGGTGATGGAGTTGACAGAGAGAGAAAAGGGGAGAAAGGAAGGGCAGAAGTTGTTGGACAGGCGATCAAGCATGCTTCAATCTTCCAGGTTCTCGGTTAGGCCGGGGGTTCCCTCTGTAATGGATATTAAACTGAGACTGGTCTACAGAGAACCGCTCCCAATCACTAACAAGTGTTATAAGTAGGTAGGTAGGTGAAGACATAGGGTACCACTCCGGAGAAAGGCAGACAGTCAGTCCGTTACGGACAGAGGCTGACTTGTTAAAAACTGACCAAGGGCATGAGCCATCACATCTTGTATTCCACATCATCGCCATCACCATCATTTCACCAAACAACACTCCTCATCATCTTTTTATACATTTTGCTACAGTACTCATTCATATACTCGCTCATACACGCATCATGTTCTGCTGTGTTTGTGTGCAATAACTCATCAAATTTATCAATCGTAATACCCATTTTTTCCCTAACCATCCATCCCCTAAAAGCCTAAACCTAACCACCATTTGCAACCTTTCGCAAGCGAGCCAGCCAGCCATAAAGATACCAAAGAAAAAGAGAAGAAACAAACTACCAAACAAGCCCCTGCCGCTCCCATGGCTGGCCCACCACCTGGCAACCCCAGGAGACTCTGCTCTACTTCCAAGCTCTGTTATCTGCCATTGTGTTGTGTTCCCATCAAGTTCACTGTCAAGTCCAGTACAGCTGTCCACCGCCCTTGATCACTCACACCCACGTCCGTCACCTCCAGTGTGCACAGGTCCGAGTCAACGTCCCAGCGAGCTCAACCAACACCGCAAGCTACCCCCACATCAAACAAAAGTCTCGCGCCCAGGATAGATAGGGTTTCGACCGAGCGGACTGATGCCATCCATGAAAAGTAAACTGTTGATGCAATGCTTTGGGACCTTTGCTGTTGGACAGACCGACCATGTACGCACAACGGCGACAAATACAACCAAACCCTAACCGAGTACTAATAACAGCCACTCGGTGACAGAATCCATCACCACCATGTCAAGAACCATTTCATCCATCGTACTTGCTCCCTAACTTCCATAAGGAGGAGAGCTCGACGACCGAGTCGGGCAGCCCCAAAGAGCTACCACGACGAACTGGGAAACAAGACCCAGTGACAAAATGATTCCTGAAGGTGTGAAGGTTCCATCAGCCATCGCAAAGAGTATGCGAAAGGCCAGGTTGATGCGCTTGTCGAAGTGTGTGTTGTAGAGATGAGGTTGTGGAGTGATGCCATGACCGAAGGAATGAACCGCTCCCTGACCCTCCTTGACCTGAAGAGGAGACTACCAATGTTGACTTCCAGCGAATGTGAGTTTGCAGGCCCTTGAAATAAGAAACCCGACCGACCACCAAAATCTCTGTCCCCAATCCAGGAAAACCGGGAAGAAACCTGTCCGTGCCGGTGATCCGCCAGTTTCCCTTAATCGTACACCGAAGTTTGAACTCGTGATCATCATGCTGTTGTTGAAAGGAGAAGTAGGGGAGAAAAAAAAAAAGAGACCACCAAAACGCCAAACTTGTTGATGCTTTCAAAAACCGAACAAAAAAAGCAAATGCCGAAAAAAAGGACCATTGAGTAGGAGACTGGAATGAGTAGAAAGTTTATGTCGAGGCCGGTGATGGTATGTCGAGAATGTTGTGTGTAATCCCACAGGTTGCAAGTGTGGGATTCATATACAGAAGCGGGCGGCCTTGTCTTTGTTGGGATCCATGGATGAAGACGGTAGACCCCTCCCAAGACAGATGTGAGATGAGAAAAAAGATGAGACTCATCTACCCCCTAATAGCTGTCGCAGCATGAGCTTCCGCGCCACCATAGTTATAGTTGTTTGTGTGGAACGGGAAACGATCGGCATAAGACATGGTGCTGTGGTGATATGGGTACTCGTTCGACGACGTACCAGTAGAGTTCGGTCCGTAGCTGGGTCCGGTTCCGTAGCCAGCTCCGAAGCTGTTAGTGCCAGGGCCATTGTTGCGTGACCCATTGCTTGAGGGGTTTACAGGATTCTGCTGCTGCTGTGACTGGAAGCCCGTCTTAAGAGGACTTTCAGCCGGCGACCCCCCGCCAAAGCTCATGAAACTTGAACCATGAGAGAAATAAGGGTTGGGATCCCTCGGGTGCAGCGAGTGATGCTGAGCCGTAGACCCCATACCGTAAAAGTTGTTGTGAACCGGGCTCCCTTCGTAGCTCGAGTTGTTGCTGCTGCTGGTGCTAGCAAGCTGAGGAAGGTCCGCGGCACTATCGAAGCGACCGTTGCGCAAGCTACCATCCTTGAGCTGAGGGCTGGACTGCTTGGTGGATCCAAACTGTTGTAATAAATATTGTGTTAATGATCGTTACCGTGAGGTGTTGGGGGCCTTGAGGCTTGTCAAATGTTATCAACCAGAGACCCAGGGGGGGAGGACAACTTACGAAGCAGTACTTGTTGACGAGCTCCTCATACGAGGACGAAGCAATGCTGCCGGTGGTGGAAACACCAGGGATGTTGAGAGAAGGTTTGGAGGTGGAGTTGGCGGGCGCAGGAGTGGCAGCGACAGGAGTAGGAGTAGGAGTAGGTGCTGGTGCTGGAGCCTTCTTAGGGGCAGCGGCAGGAGCAGAAGTGGGAGCGGGAGCAACAGGAGTAGTCAAGGTAGGATGATGCCTGCGCTGGATGCCCGAGTTCGCAAGAGCGGGCTTCCTCGAGGACTTCATGTAAAGAGCACCATCTTCCTTCTTGGGCAGGTTGTCCTTGGCGGTCTGGATGGCCGTGGCAAGGGAGGCACCGAAGTCGTAGCGGTTGGCAAAGGCCTGGCCGCTAGGGGCAGACAGACGGCTCGGCAGGTTATCGCTGGGAATGCTGGTGGTGCTCTTGACACCACGCAAGCGAAGGCCGGCGGGAAGCGAGTCGTAGTCATCGAGGGAGCTATCAAAGCTGAGCTTGCTCCTGCCACCAAAGTCATCCGACCCGATAGGAGCAAACTTGGCCTTGGGTGCCGCCGACTGCTGGTTGGAGCGACGGTTGCTCTTGGGCAGGCCGTTGACAGGACGAGAAGCAGCGCCGATGACACCCTTCTTGCCGTTCGTGGGGAGAGCCTTCTTGCGGAAGTCAATCTGGAAGTTGATGCCGTTATTGCTGTCCCAGTGCTCCTGGCCGTTGACGTTGTACCTAACGCAGAAGTACAGCGTCTTTGACTCGAGGTTGGCCATGTCCGAGAGCTTGATGGTGAAGTTGAAACGGTCCTGTCCGAGCGGGGAGTCGGCTGGGGTGATCTCGCTCATGTACTCGGCCGACACCTCCGAAGTGGTCTTCCAGTAGTCCAAAGTAAACCTGCAAGTAACACTCTTGTGGAACGCCAGGTTGACCACCGCCACCGACCCTATGAGGCACTTCTGGTCGCTAGATAGCCAAACACGTTCCAAACGAACAGGCTGTACCCGGCGAGCCGGAGTATCGGTGGGGAAGTTGGACAGGACAAGCTCCCACTCGAAGGGAGGCTGACGGGCATTTGACTGGTTGTCGTTGGTCCCGTTGAAGGGGTACTCGGTATCGCTATCGTAGTTATCGACCGGCGATGAGCCAGCACTAACGGCCAACGGGCGGTCGACCTGCAAGAAATGGCGAACGTGTTCGAGATGCGAGTCAAAGTGGACAGCCTTGAAGGTGGGCGTACCAGGCATACTGGAGGGTCGTCGGCGAGATGGAGGTCGCAGCGCAGGACGCACGAGCTCACCCGACTTCTTGCGCACCATGGGGGGCTTTCTTTGCCGCTCTTCGTCAGTGTCCTCTTCAGATGCTGAGAGTGAGCTTCCCATGGACTTGCTCAGCACGATGTGAGACTCGGTGGCGGATCGTGTGTGGGAGAATCGGCGGTTGACTCCGTTGGCGGCGTCCTGCTTCTGCTGCATGTCGGCAATGGCCTTGGCCTGCGACGGCAGTACTAGCAGATCACCAGCATCCGGCTTTGTCTTGGCCTTCTTCTCGGCGATGATGGGTTCGGGAATGTCGGTGCGGTTGTTGGGCGAGCATGAGCGGTGGACGGGGATCTGGCTGATGGCGTCCTTGAGCTCCTTGAGGTTCTCGATTGTCCTGCCACGCGGTGTGTCCTCCTTCTTCATTTCCAGCTGACCCTCGTCTTCACTAGCCGAGTCGGGAGGGGAGATGACGGCGCCGGCGGGCATGCCCGGCCTTTCGCCCGTTATTGGTGGGGGCGACTGGCGCACGATGCTGTTGAGAGCCATAGTCTTGAAATCCTCCACGGTCGCCGACGGGGACAATTCGTTATGCTGTGTGGGTGCCGGGGCCGAGGGAGTTCGTCGGTGCTTCATAAGATACGATGCCGATCGAGGGAGTACGGGCTTGGTCGATGATGTGGGGGACATGGGGCCGCCGCCATTCTGTGCTTGGTTGATCGAAGGTCTCCGGCTCTGGATTGGTGAGGAGGGTGCCGACGAAGCCGGAGACCTGTGGGAGGGTGGTGTGTAAGGCATTCTCTCCCGCGATTGTGTGTGGTCGTGGGGGAGATGTCGTCGTCGTCGTCGAGTCGATGGCGACGAAGGGGAGAAGCGAGTGATAAAGATACGTTAGAGTAGAGCGAGAGAAGACGAGGTAGTTGTCGGGTGTCGGGCCTTAGTACATGGAGGAATGTACTAAATGCGTAGGAGTGTGCCTCGACGGGTTTGGTGGTTGTCTCGGGGAGAGAGAAGGGCTTGTTTCTTTGTTGACGGCGATGTCAAAGAAGTGCCCAAGTTTCCACTTCAAGTGATTGAAGATGGATAAATTGGCAGCTGCAAATGCCCAAGAGGTGAATAGGTTAGCGGTTGCCCTTGTTTTTTTTTCAATCTGGTCTATATGGTCGCTTTGAAATGCAACAAAAAAAAAAGAAAAAAGGGGAAGAAGGAAAGGGTGGAGAGATGATGATTTGTCAATGACGGATGACATGGACAGAATGCGTGGAAGTGGAAGTGGAAGTGGAAGAAGTGGAAGTCTTTTTTAGAGAGGCACTGCACTGCAGGCAGATACGTATCAGGCATGGAATCAAGTTCCGACCGGGTGGGGTGACATTCACTCGCTGAGTGCTGTGTCTGACACTTGAGACTGCAGTGCTCCGCGCTAGCGATTGATTGACTGCAAAAAAAAAAAAACTGGAATGGTGCCTGTGCGAAAGGGCCGCCCGGTCATTGCCCGATTGACCTTGTCGGTGATCTTGACTGCTTTGCCAGCAACCCCGATCCAGGCAGACTCACTGTAAACTGCAGGGGGAGGTGGGGCAATGGGAATTGATAGCGGGGGGGGGTTGTGTCGTGTCAGGGGGTGGTGGACTTGTCATTGGTGAGCCCAGCAACAGGGCACCACCACGGCAACAACAGGGCTGGGTGTTGCTGGGACCGCTGCTGGGCTGTGACACAATGGGCGGGAAGCGATAACGGAGTGGAGCCCGTCACCCAGTAGTGGCAAATCCATCCGATGTGGAAGGAAGACGGAGATAGGCGAGAGAGCGGCCTGTAGGCGTGGGTGTGTTGTGCTGTGGTGCCCTGGTTGGCTGCTTTCTCAATTGTCCCCAACGACCAGAAACGGGTCCAGTCCAGGCAGTGGAGGGCAGGCGCAGGGGCAGCAGGCAGGCCACCCAGTGTTAGGAGCGGTGCAGTGGTGTGTTCAGGTCTTCCAGGCCTTCAAGTGGTGCTGTTGGGAGTGGACAGTCGGGTGCAAGTGCAGTGGCAGAGCAGGGTAAGGGGGCAAGAGAGAAGACAGGGCAAGGACTGATTTGCTGAAACTGAAGAAAGCGTGCGTCGCATCGCACCCGCCCACTGGTCGTCGTCGCCGCTCTTCTTCTTTTCCTCCGTTCCGTCTTCTTTTTTTGAAAGGATGTGTCCACTTACTTGAATGTAGCCGCACGGCTTGGCGGTAAGAGCCGGTCGTATTTCAAAACAAGACTGAAGTCAAGAATGCAAAGAGACAAATGACAAACCACGGCAATATTCCAGCAACGAGGTTTGTGATTTGCACTTTTTGCAAAACAAAAAAAGTGTCTGTCTGAAATCGCACTCGGTTCTACCAGAGAGTCGAATGTCGTCGTCGTCGATCGATGGAGGCAGTGGTGTGGTGGTTTATCAGTCGATCGGAACCGGCGGATGGCGGATGACGGCGGACAAAGGAGGAGGATGAAGTGATTTCTTGATTGATTGACGGGATGGATGGCGACTGAGAGCCGTAGGGCGGGGACCCAAAATGGTAGGCGGTGAAAAGGTCGGTGTCCTGTCGGGGGGGTATGTCGTTGAGGGGGTCTGTCGATTTTCGATATCGCTTGATCGCCCTTTCTCGATGTTTCTCACTTATCGGTCCTTTTCCAAGCTCTTTCTGTACTTTTCCAATGCAAAGATGACTCTTTTTTTTTGCTCTTTTTCAAAATGCCTTCAAGTGAAATGCTGAAGATATGCTGATATGCTGATGATGTCGATGGAAATGTCGAAGGGGGGGTATCCCAAATGTATCTCTTCCTTGAAGCTATGAGTCGGGTGCTTCTTCTCTCTTCGTATGTTAATGGCCAACCTCGGCAACGGGGGGAGGAGGAGGAGGAGGAATAGATAAGTAGTAGGGGAGGGAAGGAAGGAACCAGATAAAGATCAATGGTCCTTTTTAAAACATTGAAAAACAAAAAAAGTAAACACAACAGAGGTGTTGGTTTACAAGACAAAAGAGAGGGAGAGCGAGAGGCACTTTGGTGCTAGAGGAAGCGGAGCGGCTGCTGGTTTTGAATCATGGGCCCCGAGCGAGTCTGTCCCCGTCCAGGTCCATGCCCGTTCCTCACTCCAACAAGGAATGCGACAAGCTCGTCCGTGTCCGTTCCTTGGGAGGAGAACGGTTGGACGACGGGACCAGGACCAGGGGGGCCAGGACAGGGGACCAGGGAGGGGGGTGAGTTCCAGTGAGGAGGGCGTGTGTCTTCCTCGACATGGCCTGTCTCTCTGGTGCTGCACCCACACAGAGACGGACCACCGTCTTCGCACCCATCCTTGTGGTTCTGAACTGTGAGTAAAATGGTACCGCCGTCCTTGGATGTCTCCATGTTCCTGTACAGTCAGACACGGTTCTGGTCTGGACAGTGTACAGACCATGGAGACGGAGACGATGGGGCCATTGAGACAGTTGCATCCAGTTGGCGTTGATTTGAAGTGCATCTCTTGCATTGATTAGGTACTGTATGTACTTCCTCCCAACGGGCAGCAACGCTCTGCTCAGACTCGCTCATGCCCACAGTTGCTTTCTGTCCCGTCATGTCATGTCCCCTGTGCTGTAGTAGTTGGGCTTGACGCGACGGGATCGAAGGAAAGCAGAGCTCAGGTCCAAGGGAGAGAATCTGCCTGGCAGTTACAGCACGCCGGACGCATAGGTACAGTAAACAGTGTTGGATGGCCGGACATAGAGAAATACAACGTAAATCCTTTCTCCCGTTCCGTTCTGTTGAAACTGAACCAGACCAAGCAACATGGCATGCAACTGGCTGGTTACGGTCATATCACCTCAGGCATGTAACTTGGTACAGGTATTTGCCTTGTATTTCTTGGCTGCTTGGCCTCGCTAGCATCATTGCAGTGTGGAGCCATACAGTAACGGGTGGAGAATCAAGACGCAGAGATGCCTTTGAGGAATTCAATTGGACAATGAGGGATTCTCTCAAAAGTTTACAATTGGATACTTGTGTCGAGTACTCCGTGTCAATATCGAAACGGTTGACAGGGCAGGGTAGTGTATAAGCCTCCGTTTTCTCATGACATGTCTCCCACCCTCCGACTTTTGTTTTGATCTCACCATGTACCGTCCGACGGTTCGGGTAGGGTCTCAGGTTTCTTTGTGCCCTGGCGGGTGGTTGACCCTCAAGACACGTCCGATATTTGCTCCGGAGCCGGCGCTGTGGTCGAGGTGGCTGTGAATCATTTTTTTTCCAGTTTCTATCTTCTCCCCCTTTGCGATGTGATGTGATTGATGGCCCGCGGCGGGCTGTGGAAGGACTGGAATGCCAGGAATGTGCAGAAAAAGCGAATAAAACCCTTCCACGGCCGACACGCTTTCATCGAGGTCTGTCTTATCTTTTTATTTGATCAAATCTTTTTACCGTCAATCCATTCGATCGCATCAAGTCCGTTGCTCTAGACGGAGATGAGGGTCGCCCTCCCGAACCGTTCAACAAAGGAGTTCCCGAGGCGACATCACGAACGAACGATTGTTTCTCCCGGGACGGACAACAAAGACTTTTCTCGGTTTTTGGCTTCCTCATCGACCTTTTTTTTTTTTTTTTGGCGATGACCGACACCGACGTGGGACCGTGACTTGCATGCACGCAAAGGACTTTTCGACAAAGTTTTTGTAGGATCCAAGCATAGACCTTGGGCTGGAACTTGATGTGAGATCTGAGACATTCGCAGCCTGTTTGCGACAATCTGTCAACGGTCGTCTGTCGGGTTCGAGATTTCGGACTGCTGCTGTGAGTATGAGCATGGAAGCAAGTCAGACACCCGGTGAGAAACAGGCTGCGATGTTGTGCTACCATGGCGCCATCATCCGTTCTAGAATTTGCTCGCCGTGTCCACAAGTCCATGTCGCTGTGTTGTTGAGACATCAGAAAGAGCCGCCGCGCACGGTACATACCGGTAAGCCTCCACCGCATGGATGCTCCGGATCAGGGAGCTGGTGAGCTAGGACCGGCCCTGCCGCCCTGGCGCTGAAAAGTTGACAAGAATGACGTCGACAGGGAAATACACCGCAGTCGGACCAGGCATCCACATCCCAGACCTAGGTGAACACCCCGACCGAGAACGGAATTGGATATTTGGAGACAAACCGTTTGTGTCTCAGATCAGACCAGCCCCCATGCCATGAAAAAACAAAAAAAGAGGCTCAATTTCATGCTCATGGAATGTTTCCATTTCTTCTTTCAGGCACCTGTTTTCTTCCTACCCCCACCCTTCCATCTAAAAACTATTTCCTGTACATCATCTTGACGTTGACTAGTCGTACTGTCCCGAAAAGTTGATAACTCGAATTTCGACCAAGAGGCTTTTCCAGGGCCTTATCGTCCACCGGGACTGCCATGTCATGTCATGTCATGTCATGCCATGTCTTCCAGCTCTCGGTCCCCACGGGAAACCATTGGGATATCAGCCCAGTGGGCGCCCGGCCTAGGTATTCTAGATAAAAGACCGGAATCGGATAGATCTGGACATCAGTCAATCAACGAAGGCCATCACGCGAGAAAAAGGGAGGGATGAGGCCCATTCATGTCTTCTGAGCATCATACTATCATGCACATCACTCTCCTCACTACCAGCTACCGTACTTACATACCGGGATGCCGAATGGGCGAATGCAATAGATACCGGCATTAGTTAGGACCGATGTAGGAAATGAGTTTACCTTATCTTTGCATAGTGTACCTCAACGTATACCTATATGCCTTACCTCGCCTTACCTACTGGGCTACGGTTCCAATGGGAAAGTTCGGAAAACTTAAGCGATGCGATGCGATGCGATGTGATGCCCACCTCATTCCAATGCGCAATGCGTGGTTGTCGTACGTAGGAACGTCGTCAACATTGTATCGTCCATGTCAGTCGTATGATGTTGAACTAAAGCACTGTAAAGATAGATGCCCAGCATCCAGTCCCACCCAAACTGGTTCTAGATTTTCCGTTTGTCCAAGATCAGAGAGGAACGTTACTGTAGTGTGCCGATTGGCGTCGATAGAAGTTCGATTTCTATTTGGACTGCGCGCTGATGAATTTTTTTTTTTTTTTTTTTTTTTTTTTTTTTTTTTTTTTTTTTTTTTTTTTTTTTTTTATTATAAAAAATGTCTTAAATAGGGGGAAGAAGGGGGGCCCCATGAAAAA
>MU839086.1:0-312466 GCA_030685235.1 Copromyces sp. CBS 386.78
ATAAAAATAAAAATAAAAATAAAAATAAAAATAAAAATAAAAATAAAAATAAAAATAAAAATAAAAATAAAAATAAAAATAAAAATAAAAATAATAGATCTGGATTTCCGGCTAGAGGTCCGCACGGACCTCTAGTAAGGAAATAATTTCGATTTTAAAAAGATTAAATTAATAAGTATTTTAGAAGATGGGCGTTTCACTGCCTCCCTTGGGCATATCCAGCTCCGCCCAAGGGAAGACTATTTTATTTAATACGTAAAATTTACTTTTCGGTTTCGTTTTCAATATTACATTTTATATTATCGACGAAAGTAAAGTTTTATATAACGGTAATAATAATAATACTACTCCTTATATTAAAATAATAATTAATATACAGTAAATTATATAGGGGATAATATAATTAATTATAAGATTTACTATTAATAATATAATTTTTTAATATATAATTTACTAATTCAATTAGCAATATAGTACAATAGCTAAAATTTAGTCTTTCGTTAATATAATAAATAGCTTACTCCTCTTTTACCGCTATATAAATATTTTTTAAATATATAATAATTATAGTCTACTATATGAAATAATTATAAAACTTCTCCTATATAGTATTAAAAATATTAACTATATATATATAATATACGTACTTCCAAATAATATAAAAACTAGACCGAAAGTACTCTACGGTATTAGGTAACAATTCCAAATAATCCGTACTATCTACTAAATAATTAAAACTATTAATTATACTTTAATCTTCTTCATTAAAATCTTTTAAATTCGTTGCATTATTAGGTTACGCTAGCGTAAGCTAGGCCGATATTAATACCGAAATTTCTTACTATATTTTACTTATATTATAATAATATAAGCATTAGTAACCTAGGCGGCGACCTTTCTATCCTACTTACACTTAATATTCAACACCACATTCTTATTAATATAAAAAATATAAAATTAGGATTCTACTTAGGGATAAATTCGTTTAACAGCTAATTTTATCGCTATATTATAATCTGTAATAATAATTCGTAATTTCTTAATGGCGATACTTTTACAACGAGCGTTAACCTAATCTATAAGCTAATTAAAACCTTCTTATCGTTCGTTATTAACTAATCCGAAACCGTAGCTAAAAGTATAGCTAACCCCTATTATACTAATAATTTAAAAGAAGGCCAGGCCTTTATTATTAATTTTATACATATTATCGTACATTTAAACCTAAGGATTTTCCTTCTATATTTATTCTCCCTAAAGATTATTCTAAAAGAAGGCAGTTAATTTCGTTTTAGCAATATTTTACTAATTAATTATAAAATAGACCCCCTTCTCTATAAATAGCTTTATAGTAAATTAAAAAGGGGTATAACTAACTTATATAGTCTTTTTAAATTTATAACGAAGGTTAATAAATTGCCGATTAATAAACGCGTTTTTAAACTTTAGAAACCTTTTCTCCAATTCGATCTTAATCTTATAATTAAATATACCGGGTCGGTTAATATAAGTAATAATAAATACTTTATATTAAATTTTAAATACCGAATAGATAAATAGTTTTTTATTAGGCGGATAATTATAAAATTCGTAACCTTTATATAGTTTAAAAGTCTACCGTTTATCGTTATATTTTAATACTTTAGTATACCCCTACTAAGAGCATCCCTATTTAATAATTGAAATAGTACGAAAATAATAATTTGGCTTATAAACCGGGCTAGTAGTATAAACGAATTCGATTCTAGTATAATCGCTATATTCTTTTATAATATTATTCGATCGACCCTTAATTATAGTATAATTAAATTCCTATCCCTACCGTTTAACGGCCGCTATAAAATTATTAAAAATATTATACTAATTATTAAATACAAGGTAATCGCTATACTTATAGTATTAAAGTGTAAAAATATCTTCTTCGTCGTTATTATTATTAATTTCTATAGGTTATACTAAAGTAAGTTCGCTAGAGAGTTCGCTAGGGGTATAGGACTCGCTAAATTCGATTAGGGTATCGCCTATTAAAAGTCTTAAATTAGAGTCGATAAGAGTAAAATCGATTATTTAACTAGGGAGGGCGCTATAATTGCGTACGCCCGTCGGTTAAGTCGTTATATCGGCTATCTACGTTATAATTAATTAAGGAAACCTATAAAAAAAATAATAGATTATTTCTTACCGTTAATAAATATTAATAATTTATTTATTTAATAATATTTCGTAATACGCGATATAGTAGATTAATTTCTTATAAATAGGGGTAATAATATAAGAAGTTTAATAGAAGAAGCAATACGATACGATAATACAAATCGCTAAGTATAATAATTACGAAATCTAGCCTATATAGGGGTTTAAATGTATAATAAACTATAATCTAGGGGTTTAGCGGGCGCAGTACAATTTATTAACGCTAAGAATAAGAGCTATAGAAATTTAGAATAGATGCGAACGATATAATTAGTTCAAAAATTTTGGGGTATATTAGCGTATACTTAGCGCGCGGGATAGGTGGGATAACGGTACCGGAAGACTTTCATAACGGTACGAAAAGACATTCTCTTAAATTAATATCCGGAATAATATCGCTAACTAATTATTCGTAAGTCCTCGTCCGTTTTTTAATCTTAGAAATATACTTAATAACGTAATTAAATATAGCATTTATACTAGTACATAGCTATACATTAATATTAGCTATCTATTCTAATATAATAGTTGAATTATATTAATTAAGAATAATATTATTACGCTTCGTATTAAAGAGCTAAAACCTAGGATTAATATAAGTAATTAAAATAAAATTATTATATAGTTTCCGAGGGAAATAAAAACGATAAACTTTACATTCTAACTTTAGAAGATTAAAATCTAGAATCTAACGGTCGTTTAAGAGGGTTCGAATTTAATATCAAATTCGAAAATAATATATATTATTACAAATATACCTCTATTTACAATTAATTATATCTATTAATTCTTAGAAAGTAAGTTTAATATTATAATATAGTTTATTCAAAATATTTGTATAATCGATATAATTACGTAGAATTAAAATAAGGATTAAGGGAGGTATAGCCGGACTATAAACCGGAACTAAACTCGGAATTTAAGCTAAAGCTTCTTAATTTCCCGGCGGAGTATTATCTTTAATATTATCTTCGGCCGGATCTTCGGCTTAAACCTCCTAATTTTCTAGCGGGGTATTGGCATTCTTATTTTAGAGACGGGCACTAGGAGGGGGTCCTTTTAAGTCTTTATCTAGGCTAAAATAAACCTCTTCTAACTATTTAATACGGTAAAATATTAGATTATATACCATAATATAATAACCCTATATTTTAGCAAATTCTCGTTAAACTACTGGATTACGAAGATTGGGGGTATTAATATCATCCACCTAGTAAATACTATAAATATAACCGGTTCTTCGAACTTAAAACTCTAACCGTTACTAATAGTCGTTAAATTTAAACTTTAGGATTAAATAATATTCTAAGAAAAGTTTAAATCTCTTTTAAAAGTAATAAGTAGCAATATAAAGGTTATTAAAAATATTTCTTTTCGAAATCGTATAACGGTTAACATTATTAAATACCAATTACCTATTATAATTAAGTATATATTTTACTAAATTATCCTAATAATAATTAACGGTACTATATATTATAAATATAGCCGGTATACTTAAGAAATTAATATATAATAATAAATTTCTAAATTTCTAAATCTAGAATGCCCTAGTACTACGAAGGGTTTTAATAAATCGAATAATAAAATTAAATAAAATAATAAATTCTTTATTACGTATTTTGAAGTAATTTTTAAACTAATTTAAATTAGCGAAGGTTTCGATATTGAATTTAGGATAATTAATATAATATATACTTTTACTATTAACCTAACCACGTATAATAGAATTGAAGGTAATATAGCGAAATCTTTTATACTAAGTAAATTGGCTATTATACTATTTTATTATATACCGAACCTATTCTTCGAATTTTATAGCTCTTATTCTAAGATTGAGGAATTTAGCCCGGTTATAAGGAAATAATATTAGGAATACCCAAAATATAATAAGCTAATTACGGCGAAATTCGTTAATAAGTTAATTTTAAAGGGGTCTTTATTCGATATAAATACGGGGCGCTAATATAAATTAACTAGGAATTAGAGCAAGAATTTAAATAACCGAAGCTTAATTACCGGTTTAACTACTAGCTTAACTTTTGGGAGCTTAATTTCCGGGAGTTTAACTTCTAGAATTCGGAACCGGAGCTGGAGCTAGAGCCGGAGCCGGAATTAGAATTTGACCGGCTAGTTAATTATCCGGTAAATCTACAACCCGTACTAAGGTAAAATAAGGATCCGCTTCTTAAATTCTTCGAAGTTATATTTTCAATTAATTAATATCGTTTATTAATCCCCTTATAAGATTTAGGGCCGCATTAACCTCGATTTTATTAATTTCTTTAAAGATTTCCCGTAATTATATTTTATTTACTTTATTTAAATTTTTAATATTAATATTATTAATTAGTATAATAATAATATTATCGAAGATATTTCCATCTTCTAATAATTAATTAAAACGTTCTTTAATAATTTCGATATCGGTATAGCTAGGGTAATTTTATTTGAAGAACTGTAATTATATTTTAATATATCGCCGGTTAACTTTAAAGTCCCTACGAATACGGCTAACGATATACTCTTAATTTTAAACGTTTTGTAGTTTAATTAAAACGATATCAATTTCTTAGGGAAGTTTAGGAAGTTGACGATAAATATAGGAAATATCGCGAAGGAAACTAATATAATAACCTTTATATTTACATTATATATTACTATAGGTATAAATATTTATTAATAATAATATTAGTAAGGGAATTATATTAAAAGGGAAGGGGAAGGAGGAAGGAAAACTTATTATAAAAGATATAAACCCTTAAAATAAATATTTCTTTAATAAGATAAAGTTTTAATAATTAAAATACTAAATTATTCTCGTCGAAAGTACTAAAATCTATATCGTTCTTAATACTATAAAGGAAAGGATTATTAAATTATAAGTTAGTATTTATACAACGATATCGATTATATATACTTTTACAATTAACTATTATATTAAATTACTTTTCCTTATACCTTTCGTAATACTATTGCTATATAATATTAAATTTTTTATAAAAGGCAAAATTATATTAATAATCCAATTTAGGAATAGTTTTAGTAATTATATTGCCGTTAAAGGTAGGATTCCAATTAAATTCGATATTTCCTAAGCTAGGGAATCGAATACTAGGGGTACGTTTTCGTAATTATTTTAGAAGTTTAATACTGGGTAAATAACCTCTTCTTAGTATTTAAAGTTATAATTATAGTTTAAGGGTTTCGAAGGTACTATATTCTTTAACGTAATTATCGATATTAAAGGTAGTATTTAAACTATTATAGGGGGTGTCGAACGGGTTCTTCATTCGAAGAAGGCGGATAAGATTTAAAATACCGAAATTATTATTGTCGTTAAAATTATAAATATATTAGTCTTTATTTTTAATAAAATCCTCTTCGTTAATTAATTCCTAATATAGCCTACAATAATTATATTCAACGTTATACCTATTAAAGAAATTTCCCTTAGGATATTTTCGCTTATAGTAAATATAAACCTTTAATTCGTTATAAATATCATAATTAGGAATATTATAAATATATATAACGTAAAATCCTATAATAGGATCACGGTCAATTAAGTAGCGAGTTTAATAATATATTAAGTAAATAAAGTACGGTATATCGTTATCGTTGGGATTAGGATTTTAACCGATAATATTAAAAATATTAAAATTATTACCTTAGCTAAGATTTTATTATAAGTAATTAGGGTATATATTTATCTCCTTATAAAATAAATTAATAAATTTTTTATAAGGCTATTCTTAATAATAACGTATATAGAGTTTACTTTAATACCAAATATTAGTATTAAAGATAGAAATACAAATAATATAATAGAGTAAACTATTTAAGCGGCGGTTTCGAAGGTATTTAAAAAGGCTATATACTTTATAACGAAATAGTTGAACTAGTTGAAACTAAGATAAATTTATAACCGTCTCTTACAAATTAGAATATTAGCGTACAATAAAGGTTACTAAAAAAGGTATTAGCGAAATACCTTCTTCTTTTTTACGCTTTCGCTATTGGTAATTTCGCTCAATTTCTTTAAATTCGGCTCGTACTCTAACGGTTTTTTCGTTATCCTATTAAAATCGAATATTAGCAATTGAATATTATTATATTAAAAAATAATAATTAAATTTAAGAATTTTTACTCCGATATAAAAAATTAAAGGCGGTTAATATAAATTATATAACCTTATCCTTAATTTATTAGAATTTAAATTTATATATTTTAAACTAGTAAATTTTAAGAGAATGTCTTTTCGCACCGTCATAAAAGTCTTCCGGCACCGTCACCCCACCTATCCCGCGCGCTAAGCATACGCTAATACACCCCAAAATTTTTAAGCTAATTATATCGCTCGCATCCATTCTAAGTCTCTATAGCTCCTATTCTTAGCGTTAGTAAACCGTACCACGCCCGCCAAGCCCCTAGATTATAGTCTATTATATATTCAAACCCCTATATAAATTAGATTTCGTAATCGTTATATTTAGCGATTTATATTATTATATTATATTGCTTCCTTTATTAAACCTCTTATATTATTACCCCTATCTATAAGAAATCAATCTATTATATTGCGCATTACAAAATATTATTAAATAAATAAACTACTAATATTTATTAATAATAAAAAATAATTTATTATTTTTTCTATAAGTTTCCTTAATTAATTGTAATGTAAATAATTAATATAACGACTTAGCCGACGGGCGTATACGATTGTAGTACCCCCTCTAATTAAATAATCGATTTTACTTTTATCGACCCTAATTTAAAACTTTTAATAAATAATACCCTAATTGAGCCTAGCGAATCCTATACCCCTAACGAATTCTCTAACGAACCTATTTTAATACAACCTATAAAAATCGATAACGATAATAATAAAGAGGATACCCTTACCCCTTAATACCATAAGTATAATAATTACCTTATATTCAATAATTAATATAATACTTTTAATAACTTTATAATGGCCGTTAAACGGTAGGGATAAGAATTTAATTATATTATAAATAAAGGTCGATCGAATAATATTATAAAAGAATATAGTAATTATATTAGAGTCGAACTTATTTATATTATTAGCCCGGTTCGCAAATTAAATTATTATTTTCGTACTACCTCAATTACTAAATAGGGATACTCTTAGTAGGGGTATATTAAAGTATTAAAGTATAATAATAAATAGTAAACTTTTAAATTACGTAAAGGTTACGAATTTTATAATTATCCGCCTAATAAAAAGCTATTTATCTATTTGGTATTTAAAGCTTAATATAAGGCATTTATCGCTACCTATATTAATTAACCCGGCATACCTAATTGTAAGATTAAAATCGAATTGGAAAAGAAGTTTGAAAAATTTAAGAACACGTTTATTAATCGGTAATTTATTAACTTTTATTATAAATTTAAAAAAACTATATAAGCTAATTATACCCCTTTCTAACTTACTATAAAATTGTTTATAGAAAAGGGGGTTTACTTTATAATTAATTAGTAAAATACTATTAAAACGAAGTTAACCGCCTTCTTCTAGAATAATTTTTAGGGAGAGTAAATATAAAAGAAAAATCCTTAGGTCTAAATATATAATAATACGTATAAAATTAATAATAAAGGCCTGGCCTTCTTCTAGATTATTGGTATAATAGGGGTTGGCTATACTTTTAATTGCGGTTTCGGGCTAGTTAATAACGAGCGATAAGAGGGTTTTAATTAATTTATAAACTAGGTTAACGCTTATTATAAAGGTATTACCGTTAAGAAACTACGAATTACTATTACGGATTACAATACAATAATAAAATCAACTATTAAGCGAGTTTATCCCTAAGTAGAGTCCCAGCTCTATATTTTTTATATTAATAAGAATATAATATTAAATATTAAGCGTAAATAGGATAAAAAGGTCGCTACCCAAATTACTAATACTTATACCGCTATAATACAAGTACAAATACAATAAAAAATTTTAATATTAATATCGGCCCAACCTACGCCAATTTAACCTAATAATATAACGAATTTAGAAGATTTTAACGAAGAAAATTAAAGCGTAATTAATAACTTTAACCGCCTAGTAAATAGTATAGATTATTTAGAACCGTTACTTAATACTATAGAGTATTCTCAATCTAATCTTTATACTATTTAGAAGCACGTATATTACGCGTATATAATTAACGACTTTAATACCATATAGGAAAAGCTCTATAATTACTTTACGTAATAAACTATAATTATTACGTATTTAAAAAATACTTATATAACGGTAAAAGAAGAGTAGGCTACTTATTATATTAATGAAAAACTAAATTTTAATTATCGTACTATATCGCCAATTAAATTAGCGAACCGTACGCTAAAGAATTATATTATTAATAGTAAATCCTATAATTAATTATATTATCCCCTATATAATTTACTATATATTAATTATTATTTTAATATAAAGAATAGCACCGTTATTACTACCGTTATATAAAGTTTTACCCTCGTCGATAATATAAAATGTAATATTGAAAACGAAACCGAAAAATAAATTTTACGTACTAAATATAAATATTTCGCCCAATTATAAACGAAGGAGGCCTATAAAAAAGTATATTAGAAAGCCTTCGATAAAGTTATATATTAATATTGTATTACACTCGATATAGTTCTTACGGCGGCTAAATTAAACCCTAATAAATTAGAGCTATATATTAGCAAATTTATAATATAATATAATTTACCTTACTCGTATACTATATTCGAATCCCTTTTTAACTAAAATTAATTATTCGTATTTAATAAATTTAATTATTACCCCTTCTAGTAATTTACTAAATTATTAAATAACGAAAATTAATACTTAAAATATTAAGAATTTAATAAAATTATAAAGTTTAAAGGTCGCCCCCGCTATAATACCCCCTTCGGCTTAGAATTTCGTACTCTCTAATTAATTATACTAATTAATATTTAAATTCCTCCTCCCTTTATAACGCTAATTTAATTCTAAGTGGCGGTATTATAATTTCGAAGAAAGCTTCGTTTATAATTTAACCGGGGATAATAGCCTAGGGTAAATTAGAACCCTATAATTTCAATATAAATCGCCCCTTCCATCTAATAAAATATATTTAATTAAGAAAGCGTTAATTTAAATAAAGAAGAT
Source organism: Copromyces sp. CBS 386.78 (assembly GCA_030685235.1). Lineage (NCBI taxonomy): Eukaryota > Fungi > Ascomycota > Sordariomycetes > Sordariales > Sordariaceae > Copromyces > Copromyces sp. CBS 386.78. The sequence goes on from MU839086.1 coordinate 9,366, forward strand.
AGAGCCGACCGCCTAACTACTATATAAGTTAGACGAAGCCGCCTTCGTAGTAATATATAGAAGGGTAAAGGAAAAAGAGAAGAGAGAGGAAATAAATTTATATAGGGTAAAGGAAGTACGTAGGGCATATAATACAATATACGTATAATTAATATACAAAACTAATAAGGGAGGGAGATTTTAGAATTCTCGCTAGCGGTCTAAAATATTTAATTATATAATAAAATTAAATAAATTATTATTATATAAATTAATATAAATTAAATATAATTGATTAATCGTTTAATTAAACGATGTACGACCGTATAATATACGACCGTACTGCTAAGTACGATATAAAATATGCTATAAAATAGCCAATCTAGGTGTATATTTGGGTATATATTTAAGTAGGCTAGGTACGTAATATTTTATAAAAGAATATAATGCCTAGATTTCTAGTGTAAAATTTATAAAAGAATATAATTGCGATATAGAATATAGACTACGATCTGGATACGAGCGATTTAATTAGCTCAAAAATTTTGGGGTATATTAGCGCGCGGGAAGGATGTAAGTGGGTAGGGTGACGGTGCCGGAAGACTTTTATAACGGTGCGAAAAGACATTCTCAATTTTAAATTATTAGGCTAGAATTTATTAGGCTGAAGGTTAAACTTCTTATATAAGCTATATAACCGGCAATCGAATAACCTATTTATTAATAGGGCGTTATTTAACCTCCTTCTAAATACGCTAAATAGTATTACAATCTTATTAAAATTCATTTTCAATTTTTTTTCCTATTTATCGTTTAAATTATTAATTAAATCGTTAATTTTAGGAATATTAGAATTAATATTACTTTTACCGTTTAAAAAAAATTATAATTGCTATTATCCTTAACCGGCTTATTATACTAGTTGTCGTACTAATTATTAAACTTATTATTATCGCCTTCGTACCTTAAATTTATTTCGGGTTATTATATATAACTTAAATATTCCTATTTCCTATTATTAACCTTATACTACCTCTAACTCTTAAGTAGAAATATCGACTTCTTCGCTATCGAAACGTTATTAGCGGGGATCGAAACGTAGGAAAGCCGGACCTTAAAATGCCGGGTGTAGTAGCACCGGAGTTTGGAAGGCCGGAATTTAAAATAACGGAGCCTAAAATACCGGGATTTAAGGTTAGAATACCGGGGTTTAAAGGGGTTAAACGGCGGCGGTATCGCGAAATTCTTATGGGATTAATACCCGGGGGGTATATCCCGGTCTAACGCAACCTTTTTCTAATAAAAATAGTAAAGCATCGGTAAGGAATCTTTTACTACTAATAATTATTAATATAATATTAGAAGTAAGTAATTTAATAAATAATTGTATTTTATATTTCAAAGTCTTCTACTTTTAAACGTCGGTCTAAAAAGATAATATTAGTTATTTAAAATAATAATTAGTTAACTAATTAAGTAATATATTTAAATTGTACCTATAACCCCCCGCGGCCTAAATTTTAACCCTCGAGGGTACTATTCACCTGTAAGTAGTAGAATAATGTAATATATTAGGATTCCATATAAGATTTACACTTTTAAAGAATTTACTATTAAGTAAACAATATTAGTTAGTTAGCTAGCTAGCTAATTAAAAGGGAGGGTATATTAGAAAGGAAATATAGAAAAGAAATAGGATTTACAGCTTTTTAACGATAAATATCGTATATTACTATATATTTATTAAGAATTCTCTTACTAATAAATATTTCTACTAATTCAATTTTATTATATAACCGACACTTTCGAATTTACTTTTAATCTTAGTTCTACTATTAATCTTAGCTCTACCCTTAATTGCTAGGAGGCGACTATTAATTAGAATCCATTTTAATTAATTAATTATCTAACCGAATAACCGAAATCTAATTAATTAAATATAGGACCGAGTCGCAATACTCTAATTAATAAATAGAAATAATAAAAGCCAAAAAGCTAAAAAAAAAATAGGATAATAATATCGCTCTTCCAACTTTAACTAAATAGCCTACGTATTGTAGATTAAGTGCTTTATACTAATATATTAATATTAATATCTTTGTCCGGCTATTTTAGAAAAAAAAAAATATTAATAAAAGAATTAGCAAATAGTATAAGGCGACGGAGTCAACCAACCTTTAGTTACTAATTTAAATAAGTGGCTATTCTTTAAAGTAGGATTCTAACTATCTAACACAATTAATATCGATATTAAAAGGATATTAACCAAAAAAGGTATACGTTAGATTCCTATTCCAAATTCTAATTGTAAGCGGGAATATCTTTTTTCTCGCTACAATAGCTATCTAATATGATATAGTGCCGCGGGTTTGCGTTAATAGGATTAAAAACGCCGATTAATATAGATATTAATTAAGGATTAATAACAATATTGACCAAGAATAGTAATAATATTAACTAAAATTGGTAACGATATTAGTACGATCGTTAGCTTCGTCGTTCGTCGCCTATGCAAAAGAAAAGAAAAGAAGTTAATAAATTAAAAAAATTAGAGGAAACTAAAGGGGTACGAATAATATATAATAAAGGACTAACCCGAAGGTATAATTACCCAAAATCCAAATGCTAATCTTAATTACCTCCAGATTTTCAATCTACTAAAAAAATTTAAAAATTAAAATAAATTAATTCTAAAAGCGAAATATAATAAGGAAAAAAAGTTTAAGATAGGAGAAGGGGGGAGAGGGGGGTTCTTATACCTTTTTAAGAGGGAGCTAATAAGTACTAGAAATTTCCTAACGGTCTAGTTACCAAAGAAATTCTAAGTAGGTTTAGGGGTAATAATGTAATTATTGTCGTAATTATAATTATTTATTTATTATAAATAATAATATTAGTATTAAAGGAGAAAGGATAAAAGCGGTAGTAAAAAGTAGTAAAGGTAATTATAATTGCTTTATAAATATAGAAAAATAAAAAGTAGTAATAATATTCTTAGGGTAGTAATTGTATACCTTCTTCAATATATGAACGCAAAGTAATACGTACACCTCGGCAAAACCCGACCAAATAACGGCGTAATTGTTTAAAGATTTAAAATTAATAAATTTTAAAAATTTAAAATAATTTCTAGTATTACAATAAAAATATAATAATAAAAGAAATAATATTATTAGTATTAGTATTTATATTAATTAAATTAAAAGATAGAAAGTATAAAAAGTATTTATATAACGTTTTATCGGCTTATTGGCGTTAATTAATTACCGCGAAAGGAAGTTGCTAATAAACTGGGATAGTAAATTGCTAGGAAAGCTAAAATTCCGGCAACGCGCAAGGGATCTAGGTACGTAAATCGAATTACGGGACTATAGTCGCAAATATTTTACGTAACTATAGTTGTAAATATTATATATAAAAACAACGTTAGCAATAGAATTATAACCGCATTTTAAAGTATATTTTCGTATAAAACGGAATATATAATAAGATAATTACAATGCGTACAATAGTAAATTTTTAATATAGAGGATTATTATTATTATTGAATAATATTATTATAAAGTAATATAAAATAGCGGATTTAAATTTATATATATAGGCCTCCCGAATTTGGCAATTCGATAGAATTTCCTAATTAGGAATATAGGCTCCGCAATTAAATATATTTAGCCTAATATAAATAGAACCGCCACTCCTTCCGTTGCTTCGTAGTAGGCTTACAGACTACGACCTCTAGTATAATTATCTATATCACCTCTAGTAGGCCCGACGACGAAGCTTAATAGAAGAGTAAGCGTTTCAATAAATAGGTTTAGAAGGTAATAAACTAGAAATTATACTATTATACCTATTATTAAAATATAAATATACCCTCCTTTGTTAAATAAAATAAAAATTCGTTAACTAACTTATTACCTTCGATACCTAATCTCTAACTATAATAGTATAAAAAATCGTAGATCTAAAGTATAACCTTTAAAATTAGGGGTTCGATTTAATAAATTTATACCCTATTATTTAAATAAAAAAAATAGATTAACTAATTTATAGGGGTAAACTACTTATTCCTCCTAACTATATATATAATTATAAACGATTCTTAATTGTATAGTATAAAATTTAGCTAATAAGATTACTATTCTTACTAAATATTTAATTATTTAAGGATTACGAAATTAATAGTAGCCTTATTAAACTCTAATATTAATTAGACTTTATAAATTAACTATATGAACCGCTTTAGAATATTTAAAATATATTAAAAATTAAAATTATTAATAATAGTTAGTATATTATTTAATTTAATAGGCTTATTATTATTATTAATAGGGGAATATTATTAAATATTACGTTATACTATACATCATTATATATATTACGTACAAAAGCCTTAAAAAAATACTACGCCTTCTATATAAAAATAATAAATTTATATTATAACCCTTAGCGGGTAATCACATTACTATATATTAATATTAATATATATAAATAATAATTAATAAAAGGATAATTTACATAAAGATAATATTAATTAACTTACATAGCTTTACCAATATATATATACGAAGTCTTACTAGCTATAACTTAAAAAATTTAAAGAAGACTACTAATTAAGTAATACTATTAATAATTAATTTAAATAATTCTATCCCTAATATATTTTTAATAAGTAATTAAAAGCTATAGGAATTATAGAATATAAGGAAGGAGTATTTTAATTCGTCCCGTTCTATTAATATAATATTAATAAAACGGGTATTATTATAAGTATCGGTTACGAAATTAATAATTTTTCCCTATTAAGTTTTAATAATAAGACTAGTTTTAACGAAGATTAACGTAGCGATATTAATTATAGTATATTCGGTAGTACTAATATAAATATTCTTCTAATAGAAAATTATTTTATTAAGTAAATAAATTAAAAAGTTAAAAATACAGCGGCTAACATAATTATTAGATTTATTAAAGACGATACTTATATAAATTACCCTCTAAATCCTATCTATTACCGCCGCTTTTACTTTATTATAAATATAAAGGAAATAAATATCTACGATAGTATACTAGTATAATAGAATATATATTAAATTAACTAATTAAAATAACACTTTAATATAAAGGGTATTTAGGGTTAAAAAGGGCTTACCCCTATATAAAATCACTCTAACTATAAAGAAGTAATTCTTCTCTACCTACTTTAAAATTATAATTAAAGTATAGTACTAAATATCTTCGTTATTAGTAACCTACTCGTTTAATTAGTAGCGTTAATATATATTGTAAACTTATAGTAGAGAGGTATTCGTTAGCGGAAAACTTATTAATTTATATAAATTTACTAGTAATTTAAATAAATTTACAAGCTTATCTCGCCTAAATACCTATATCTAAATACTCCTTTATACGGGTAATATTAAGAGAATGTCTTTTCGCACCATTATAAATGTCTTCCGGCACCGTCACCCCACCCACGCCCCACCCTTCCCGCGCGCCAAGGCACGCTAATGCACCCCAAAATTTTTGAGCCAATTAAATCGCTCGCATCCATTTGAGTCTCCACACTCAGCTTAGCAGCAATATTCTTTTATAGATTTCGCCCAAAAATCTTAGCATTTTACATTCTTTTATAAAATGTCACATACCCAGCCCACCCAGATATACACCCAAATGTACACCCAAATGTACACCCAGATGTACACCTAAATATACACCTAGATATGCACCCAGATATACACCCAAATTGGCTACTTTACAGCGCACTTTACAACGTACTTAGCGGTACAGTCGCACATCGCACAGTCGCACATCGCACGGTCGCACATCGCACGGTCGCACATCGCTCAATTGAATCACTCAATTAAGTCGTTCAATTGAATCGCTCAACTATTAACGACTATCAACCAGATGCCAGCGCTTTGTTTACTTGGTAATATCTCGTAATGCGCGCGATAGTAGTTTGATTAATTATAGGGAAGGTAGTAATAGTAATGGAGGAGGAAACGATGTAATGCGACGATGCCTACAAATCGCTAAGTATAACGATAGATTACTAGACTGGTCAATGCAATACGAAATCTGGGTGTAATGGGTTGAAATCTAGGGGCTTAGCGGGCGCGGTACGGTTTGCTAATGCCAAGAACAGAAGCTGTGGACCACGATCTGGATGCGAGCGATTTAATTGGCTCAAAAATTTTAGTGTGCATTAGCATGTGCTTAGCGCGCGGGATGGGTGGGGCGTGGGTGGAGTGACGGTGCCGGAAGACTTTTATGACGGTGCGAAAAGACATTCTCAATATTAATATAACGTAATTAATTATAATACTAGTATTTTATATCCTATACGTCGCTTCCAAATTGATTACGGAGTTCGAAATAGTAGTAAACCGCTTCGTTTCAAACGGGAAACATTTCGTAAGGTTATTTAAATAGCTTTAAGCAATCTAATGAATTCGAAATTATATAGTTTAATAAAGAAATAAGGGAGTGATAATCGATGGAAAATACTATTTTAAAGGGATTTCGGTAGCTTAAGTACACGGGCCGTCATTTACAAACGGATATTTTCGAAATTTTCACATTTTCGATATTTTCGGTAAAAGTATTATTTTTCCCGAAATTGACCTACCCTACATAGGATCCAATCCGCCGTCCGATTGCCAGACACCCCCCCCCCGTCTCCTCCTGGAAGCGTAAACAAAACAAACCGCCAAGGAAGTGTCATGGAAGAATCTCCTTGCGACAGATAAACATTGAGACCTGAAGAATACTCAAAGTTGACAATCATCTACGTCCTAATGCTATTCTCTACTACACTGATGTTTTATTCTTCCTTCTCTGCTGCACACCTGAGCTAACACCTTCGTATCACAGTCTCACCCACAATTGCCGTCATCCGATTCATCCAGGTTTCCTCTCCAACGAAAATGTTCCCACGTTGAAACGGAACCGGTTCCACCACCACTCCGCATACCAAGACCTCCCCACACATGGTAGTGTCTTGGTGGCCCATCACCATCCTTGAAGAATAACACATGAAAGTGTTTTGTGTAGCCGCTGTGCCGGCCTCTTACGAAGACTTGGTCTGGTTGGCCGCCGCCACCTGTGCGTTCATTGTCAGCCTCCAAGTTTCACTTTTGTGAGCGCTCAGCTGGAACCTCCAGTGCTTCTTTGGACGGAAGTCAGGGAGTCAGGTTTGTACTAACCGCGGCGATCAAACCCCGTCCGATCTCAATGGTCTCCGCCGCGCCTCTTTGGCGCAGCCAGAACAACTGCTCTGGCGTCCTGGTGGCGTTCACTCTGGCCTCCTCCTCGAGCGCCTCCCTTGTGATCTTCTCACCACTGCTCACATGGCCTGGACCCTGGGCCTCCTCTGTAAGGTCGGCGTCGTGTCCGTGAGAACCAAACGTCTGCTCAAGCAGCTTCTTGCGCATGGCGTACCGCTCGGCGCGCTCCTTCTGCAGACCAGGGTTGTCCAGCTTCTGGACCAGGCTGCGGACGACCAGCTGCACGGCAAAGTAGATGTGCTCGGCGAAGAGGATGGACAGGAGCAGCGCCCAGCCGGAAATGTCCCAGGGGGTGCCGTCGGGGTTGATGTCGTGCTTGTTGAACAGGTAGACCAGAGCGGCGCTGGTGATGCTGCCGAGCCACGAGAGGAAGCCGAGCGAGTTGAGCCAGGGTCCGATAGAGTCGGCGCGCCAGGGAACGGGCCGCTGGCTGCCGATGGCAATCTTCATGGCATCGGAGCGGGCCTCAACCCAGTTGTTGACGAGGAAGGAGCAGGCGGCAAGCGGCCAAATGACGGAGAAGAGCGACAGATAACCGAACTGAACCACCATCTCGCGGTAGTCAACCGTGACATCGTACTCGTCAAGCTCGGCTTCGTTCCTGACACGCTTGAGGAAGTCTGCCTCATCGGGGTGGTCCTTGATCTGGAGCTCATGGCCGTTGCCGGAAAACTCGGACTGCACCTCTTGAACCTTCTTGAACACCTTGCGCTTGGCATACGGCACGATCACCTCGGTCAAGAAGTTGACAATCTGCGCGGTGACGGTGAAGTAGATGACTTGCTTTGTCAGCCTGTCGGGGTTGATCTCCCAGCTCTTGGTGACCGGCTTCTCCATGGTCGTGAAACTCTGGGCAGTGACCTTGAACACATCCAGGTAGGGGACAAGAAGCTTGCCGAACGGGACGTAGACAAAGGCCGTCAAGAAGATAGGGAGATATGAGGTAATGAAGTTGAGCACAAAGATCTTTTCAATGAAGGAAGCTTGGTGAGCATCGTGTGTCTCGTAGTTCTCTGCCTTGGTCAGCTGCTCGGCGAGGTTGGTGAGCAGTCCCGAGAAGGTCGGCATGAAAATGGTGAGAAGGACTGTAGGCAGAAAAGTCAAGTATTGCTTGAAAGGTCCGGTATAGATCTCGGTGATGAAAACCTCGATCGAGAAGCAGCTCACAATCAGGCCACCAAGAACGACAACACAAGCCAGGGCGAATGGAATCTGGAGCAACTGGCGAGAGAGTCGCTTGAATGGCGAGTACACGCGAACGATCTCACCTGTGACCGGATCCTGAGTTTCCCTTTCAAACTGGAACTGCGGCCTGGGATGCTGGATTCTCGAAACACCGCGGACTCCCCAACGGACAGCAAGGTCGACTTCCTTGGTTTTCCAGTGCTCAAAGAAGACCACAGACCAGAGGGAGTTGACCACGGCATAGAACCACGAGAATTTGCCGAGAATAAGCCAGGCGGCAAAGCCAAAGGCAGCCGGGAACAGCAGGAAGGCAAAGTATGCCTGGAGGAAGGCGAAGTAGAAGGCGACGCGCTCGCCAAACTTGTCCCGGATGCGGTTCAGGTCCTCCTCATCGAGAAAGTATTTGCCGGACCATGCCTTGATCCATCGGCGGTTGAACGCATGGTCGTGGAGGGGGAAGATGGAGTCGACGTATTTCCACTTGCCCATCTTGGCGGTGATGCCGGCACCGCCCTCGTTCTTCGACTTGGTGATGAGAAGGTAGGTCAATCTGAGACGTTCGGCCTCGCTGACGGGTTCCTCCTCAAGGTATTTGGAAAGGTCCTGGTTAGGTGCGGAGGTGCGGACGCCGAAAAGCCAGTCCTGGATGCGATAGCGGTAGACCTGGGAAGTGAGGAGCTTCTCGGAGGCGATCTTTGTGAAGACCAGCAGGGAGGATTTCCCGCCCGGTCTAACTTCGGTCGCAAATCCGACGGCGGAGAGAGCGTTGATAAGCTGAATGAAAGCAGCTTCAGCTTCCTCTTTCTCTTTTACTAGGCGGATGTTAGTATCGTCTGATCCCACTAGAGAGGTCAGGCAGGGGGCGGACGAACCAGAAGTGGTGGGCAGCTTGTAATGGAGCACGTAGTCAACGCTGCGCCTATGTTAGTCACAATTACATTTCAAACCAAAACAGACGGTGTGAAGCCTCAATCTCACTCACTCAAAGTTGGACCCGGTTCCGGGCTGCGCTTTGTCGTCCAGGTAAAACGACAAGGGGTCGGCCATCGTGTCGGTATTTGGCGCTGAGGCCCGATAGGAGAGGCGTCAATTCAGGAACTGTTGTAGAGGGGAGTTAGAGGTGCGATATCTGCCGGTCTATGCGCGCGATTGAGAGGAGGGACGTCCAGATAAATCAGGGACGATGATGAGATGAAAGTCCAGGTCGGGAGCTTGGTGTAGCTTGAACCCTGGAATTCGAGAAAGGGTGATCGACGTCACTGGGCGTCCACCTCTGTTGCAGCACCAAGATCCTGGGCTCTTGGCTCTTCAAACGAAAGATTACTTGGTCTGTGCATGGAGCGAACGCCGCCCACGTCAAAGAGTGAAACATGACATTGGAGAAGAAACATTGTGGCCTTGAGATTTGACGTTTACAAGCTATCAGATATAGAATAGAAGCTGTAAGTTTGAGCCCGAGTTGTGCTTCGATCAAGAAGTTGTACTGGAAAGTGTTGGGCTTCACAGTGTTTGGGCATTCTTTCTCTCTGATCAAATGAAACCACTATGGAAGATCAATGTTTACCAAGAACTCGGCGATAGTTCGCTTGAGTCTTGTGTACAACCGACCAAAATGAAAGAAACAACCTCCGGATATTCGAAATAAAAAGAGTTTTAGGTCTTCCAACGGAGAACGAGATAAAGAAGGAGAAAAAAGGACAAAAAAAAGGAATCGTATTGCGCCAGCCGCGAATCGAACGCGGGGCCCATCGATGGCAACGATGGATTTTACCACTAAACCACTGGCGCTTAATAAGATTTCATGAATTAGACGGCCAGGCGTACGATTCAAGTTCCAATCTCCATTGTTCATGGTACACTTCCACACCACATATTTATGGCGGCCTTCCTAACGAGAGCGAAAGGGATTGGACTGTCCCTATTTGGTTTACTTTTAGGATCACTCTGCATCCAGTGTAAGGTGATGACAGTCGCGACAAAGAGGCCAAGAACACAATATGAAAACATATTTCCCACCTGCAATGCGTGTCACGTCGAAAGCATTCATTTTCAACGTAGGCCTAATCTCTGACTATAAGATATTTGCAGTTTCTTCGTTCTTCGAAATGCATTATCACCCTTTGGCGTGTCTCGAGTCGATCTATCATCCCCCAGGAGACTGTCCAAGGCCGTCTGTTGCAGATCCCACGACTTGTTTCATGTCATGAAGCGGCACAGACGAAATAAAATTGTTGTTTACAGTACGATTGACGGCTCCTTATTGGGAAGGTTGCATTTTGTCACCAACGCCTGCAGTTGGATGGTCAGGGGTGCGCGTTGCGATGATGTTGTACTGCTGTTAAAGTCCGAGACGTATATAATCGCTGATGTCCCCCTCGCGTTGGGATTGAGGCTGCCATTATTGTTGATCAACTTTCTCACCACCTCACTGTGTAAAGTTGCTTCCATCATCATGCGCGTCTCCTTACTTTCGCTCGGGCTGGCTGTTCCTGCCATGAGCATGAGCATGCTCCTTCCGCCGACCCACGCCGACGAGAAGGTAACTGCAGAAAGCAACACTGTCACAGGCACAGATGGCAAAACAACCTGCCCACCCAGATTGCTGACGATGTGCTGCGATTCCCTTGATTACTCCGGCTTCCAAGTCGAATGCGTTGGTAGGAAACGAACAGTCATTCACTCCTGCACGAAGGCCTCTGAACTGATAATCATCAATTCCCAGGGCCCGGAAAGGTCGATTATCTCGAGAAATGCCTAGAATTCGATTCTAAGCCGATGTGTTGTTGCTCATTTGACATACCACCCGATATGCCAAATGTAAGTGATAATGACTCGCCAAACCCTATGGTTGCCGTTCATATCGTGAAGTGGCGAAGAGCAAATTTGTTGATGTTGATGTGACGATAATAACCCAAACTCTCGTAAACAGGTCCCAAGACAGATCACCTGCGATAAGGATTGCAATGCGGTGAAGGACCCGGAGGAGGAGGAGGAGGCCAAGGCCAAGAAGGTCGTTGGGGACTTGTGATCAGCTCGTGATATCGCGGGTGACGCCATGTCGTTCGTTTTCGCCAAACATGTATAAATACAGTCAAGCTCGTTTTTCCTTATCGATTGAAGGAAGTCGTCGCCATGCCGGATCTTGCCGCTCATTGTGGATGTTGATGTCGCCGAAAGGGCGTGGTTTTGGACCTCCACTTTCCGGCTTCTGATTTTCGGCCGGCAGGCGTGGGACTCTCGAACGAAACGGGATAAGTGGATCCGACTTAGTGTGAGGGGTTCTAGAACTGTTCCGGCGCCAACTTTGTGGTATATATCGGGGAAGTCGCCGGGCGAGTTTCTCAACATCTGAATCGTTTTCTTGTTGGACTTTTGTTAGCCCAAGTTGTCTTCTCAAAAATCCCATACTATAATTCAAAATGGACTCCCAGGGTTTCCGTGAGGCTGCTGCCACGGCCATTGACGAGAGTGAGTTTCGTGACTTCTTGGATTTTTTTCTCTCTATCATCACCCAACGGACATCCCACTAACGCCTATACAGTTGCCGGCTACTATGACAACCTCGATGATCGGGATGTCGTGTCCACCGTAGAGCCTGGCTACCTTCGGAAACTTTTGCCATCCGAGGCCCCGGTAGAAGGCGAGGCCTGGACTGATATTCAGAAGGACATTGAGGGCAAGATCCTCCCCGGTATCACTCACTGGTAAAAGGCCACCTCACCAAGTTATTTTCTCTCAACAACCGAAGAAAACAAATACTAACTGTCAGACATAAGGCAACACCCCGGCTTCCACGCCTTCTTCCCCTGCGCCACCTCCTTCCCCTCCATCCTCGGCGAGCTTTACAGCGCCGCTCTCTCCGGCGCCTGCTTCAACTGGATCTGCTCTCCCGCCGTGACCGAGCTCGAGACGGTCGTGCTCGACTGGCTGGCCAAGGTCCTCGGTCTCCCGGAATGCTACCTCTCCACCGGTCCCACCCGCGGCGGCGGCGTCATTCAGGGCTCCGCCTCCGAGGCCGTCCTGACCGCCATGGTCGCCGCCCGCGACAAGTACCTGCGCGAGACCGTGCCACTCGAGCAGTTCCCCGAAGGTTCTGAGGCGCGTGAGGACGCCATCGCCCACAAGCGCAGCAAGATGGTGGCGCTCGCCACGACGGCCACCCATAGTTCCACCAAGAAGGCGGCCATTATTCTTGGTGTGCGGTTCCATACCATTGCCGTCCACGCCGATACGGGATACTCGCTCACTGGCCCCGTTTTGGCTAAGACGCTCGCTGACCTGCGCGCCCGCGGCCTCGAGCCCTTCTTCATGACCGCCACCCTCGGCACAACTGATACCTGCGCGGTCGACGATTTTGCGGGTATCGTGTCCACGCTTAAGTCGGACCCCGTGTACCCTGCCGGTACCCCCGGTGAACTGTGGGTGCACATCGACGCCGCCTACGCCGGCTCCGCCCTCGTTCTCCCCTCGGTCCAGGAGCAAGTCTCCATCTCGCTCATCGAGAACTTCCACTCCTTCGACATGAACATGCACAAGTGGCTCCTCACCAACTTCGACGCCTCGTGCCTCTACGTGCGCGACCGCAACTGGTTCATCCAGGCCTTGACCATCAACCAGGCCGTGTACGGCAACAAGGCGTCCGAGGGCGGCTTGGTGACGGACTACCGCGAGTGGCAGATCCCGCTTGGTCGCCGCTTTCGCTCGCTCAAGATCTGGTTCGTGCTGCGTTCTTACGGCGTCAAGGGCCTGCAGGAGTATATCAGCCGCACCATCAAGCTGGGCGAGGAGTTTGCCGATCAGCTCAAGTCGAGGCCAGATCTGTTTGAGATCTTGACTGGTCCCAGCTTTGCCTTGACCGTGTTCAGGGTGGCCGGCAAGGAGCAGGGCAAGAGCGAGGAGGAGCTGAATGCGCTTACCAAGGCTGTGTGCGAGAAGATCAATGCTTCGGGCAGGATGTGGGTGACTAGCACGGCTCTGGATGGCAGGTTTGCTATTCGCATGGTGACTAGTGTGAGAACGACTGAGAAGGAGCATGTTGACAGGGCGTGGAAGATTCTAGTTGATGCGGCGGAGGAGGTTGTCAAGGTTTAGAGCGTGGGTTAAAAGACGTGGCGCCGGGTAGACAAAGCTAGAGACACGGTAAAGGACTAAAATAATGCAGAGCATCAACACAAACGTTTCCTTCTAACCAAGCCACCGAGACTTGTACAAACCCTCTACTACTACCAGTGACGAACCAAAACATACATAGACGTCAAAATCAGTATAACTTTGTCGTTACACATGAGATGTGATGCAAATGATAAACGCAATGCAACCCTCATCTTCTACTCATTCTCGACTTCTCTGAGCCCGCTATCGCAACGCAACCAGAGATGCCAGCACTATATACTTGCACGCCTGGGCGCCATCGTTCTCCTCAACGCTTTCTTCGCCTCCGTCTCCTCTGCCAGAGGCAGTACACCCTGCTCCCTCAGCTTCTGGAGGAACTCCTGGCCATATTTGTACCCGACCCCACAGATCTCGTCAAATTTGGCAAAGTCCAGCGTTCCATAGTCATCGATCGGAGGGCGCATGTAGATGCACCCGGGCATCGTCTTGGCCCTTTCCAGCTCACCGACACTCGACACGTACGCAAGGCGGGCCTGGATTTCTGCCAGCGTGGGCGGATTGGGTACCGATGAGAATGGGTTCCAGCGATTGAAGAATGCCCATACACCAGATAAAGAGTCGCCAAAGGCCTGCGGCGTGTTATCGTCAAGCGAGCCGACGTCAACCGCAAAGATGACATCTGAACCGAGAGATTTCATGCGAGATACCGTCAGGTTGTCGATGTAACCGCCGTCCAAGAGCATGCTGCCTTCGTCGCACAGAGGTGGAAGTAGACCCGCCAGGGACATGGACGCTCTGATGTAGCGCCATGCGTAACCACTGGTGTGGAACTCAACTCGGCTCTTGCTAATGTTGGTGGTGTTGCAGTAGTATTCCAGCCAGAAATCTTCGATCTGTGTTTTACCAAAAGTCTTGAAAATGCCGCGGTTAAACTCGTGGCCGGTTGTGTAAGAGGCGGATGGGTATGTCAGATCGAAAGCGAACCTCCACATGCTTGCCATACGCCCAGCGAACTTCTTGGCTAGACCGAAGATGGGAACCACATCCGCATGCCTGGCGTACAACCCACCTATGAATGCTCCGATTGATGTTCCTCCGACCATGTCAATGGGAATTCCGGCCTCTTCCATCGCTCTGATGATTCCGATGTGCGCAATGCCCCTGGCGCCACCACCACCCAGGACGAGACCCACAGACTTGCCGCACAACCGCCTCGCCAACCGATGAAAGTCTCCCTTGAATGGAGCATCAGGGGAGTAAAAAGGAACGTGGCGAACTTTTCGGGAGGTGTACTTTTGGATCTCTGCCTGCAAGATCTGAACCCGCTGCTTGAGGCTTGGCCCGAATCGTTTCGTTGGCTGATGGAGAGGCACAGTGTTGGGGGTATATGCCATTTGAACATGGAAGTGGCCTCCGTTGATCCACATCCGATTCTTCAGCCACTGCCTCGTCAAACCAGGGTTGGAGTAACGCTCTTGGTGGACGAGGACGAGAATCTTTCGGGCCGTTGACTTCATGCCAAGCATGAAGCGCTCATACTCTCCGATCTCAGGGGAGCTGTCCGCAAGGCCGACAAACAATAAGCAATCAGCTTGCGTGATGCATGTTTGGGTCCATGGCGTGTTGACGTTTGTGTCTATTATGAGTTAGTTTCGTTGACAAATGGTTACAATAAGCCGAAACGACCAGGTTGTTCTTACCAGCTACGTAGACAACCAGTCCAGATTTCTCTTCGAGATCGGCGAGGTACTGTGACAGCTTGAGCTTTCCCATCTTGTTGAATGCATGTTTCCCGAGGTGGTTCAGAATTGCTGCTTGGTTCAGGCAGGTTGCGCCGTTCGGAGGTCCAACTTGTGACAGTGCGTTCATTAACCTATTGCCAAACTCGACGACAGGAACGCCCGCGGTGACAGGTAAGATTGCCACAGTCCTCAAATTTAGAGCCGAAGAGCTCTTGTAGTTTGGAACCACGTTATCTTTGAGTCCCATGCGTGAAGGATCATTGATAAACGCTCTCATTCGAGCTGCGATGATCTTGGAAATCTTGATGGTAATGTTAGGGTGCTCCTGGGCTAAGCTGTTGAAGAGCGTGCGAGGAAATTTGACCAGTTCTGTTTCACGGATCGCGTGTAGAGTTCCGGTACGTGATGATTCTGTCAGCACTTCCAGCTCTCCGATGCTCTCTCCCTGACCGAATTCAGCTTTGACGTTCATTCCACCCTCTTTCTGGTCTTCAACCAGTCTTAATCTGCCATTGAGAACAACGTAGATAGCTTCGCTCTCGTCGCCTTCGCGGAACAATACCTGACCAGAGTTGACCTGCACCCACTCGAGAGCAAAGTCAATGTGCAGAAGCAGACGCGGCAATAACTCTGTGAGCCGCTTGGCCATGGTAAGCAGAACGATGGGATGACGATCAACAATCCTCTCAATAGAGGCGAGCGGGAGAAAGCCGACACAGACATCTGTTCTCGCAACAACATCGATAAACGATCTGTAGGAGGAGATGGTACCGACATATCCAGCAAGCCCACCCGGTTTGATCAGAGCCACGCTCCTTCGACCTTGTTTGCCTTTTTTCTGCTCAGCACCAAAGTTATTGTTCATATTCGGCTCTGGAAAGCGTGACGAGTTGGCCCCAAAGGCGTCGGCACCGGCTGCTGAACCGTGGCCATGGTCTACCTTGGTTGATGACTGGAGGAGGTCGTGGGATGAATCGTCGCCTGGAACGCAAATGTCCAGGAAACCATCAATAACATAATAGAGGCCAGGGTTCCTCTCCCCTTGTTCCACCAAGACAGAGCCCTTAGGAAAGAAGACGATCTCAACCTCGTCCTTTATATCGTGTGCTAGTAGTTGTGGATTGGGGACTGGTGACGACGAGTTAAATCCACCAGAGGTAACTGACTCCGTGTCGTTATCAAATGGGTCGAATGCATCCATGAAGCCAAAAGCAGTATGACCTCGACCACCCCTCGAATGTCGCTGGTCCATAGGAACAAATCTTGGGGAGGCTTGCGTGGAATCCGGATTGACACTTCCGCTACCGGTCAGGCCAATGGCCCTGAACATGCATTCAAGGACAGACTCCCTGAACAAGTCGTCTTCATCAAGGGCTTCTCTCGTGTCAAGGGACACATGTGCGTTTCGGGGAGTAGAGAAGGGACTGAGAATTCGCTGTGGCCGAGATGTGGCGTCTCGCGCTAGATCGAGCTGCGACGCCGCTGCAGACTTCAATTGTTGCGTGTTCATAAGCAAATCGCCGGCGCTAGACATGTCGGGTGATGGCTGTTGTTCTCGACGTGCTCCGAATGAAGGGGTCGCGGTGACAATGCTCTGCCGCCTTTTCGAATATGCCTGGAGCGCCACTTCCTTCCTAAGCGAAGCAGCCGAACGACGTCGGCGGGCAGCATGCGCATTGTGAAGAGCAATGCCCTTTTCGACCTCCTTCTCTCCAATTCTTTCCCTTTCCCGCTTGAACTTCTCCTTGAGTCTGTCCAAAGCGTCTCCTCTGAGATGGTTAGGGAGCTGCCGAACTGTACACTTCAACATGTTGCGCTCCATCTGTAGGACTTCACCGCTCAGACCGAGATAGTTGTAAGCAGTGGCAAGTGTAACTCTCTGAAACCTCGAGAGGATGACATGAACGATGTGCGCAGTCGCCTTCGGATATATCTTGATCAGACGCCTGAAGGCGCTGGCGGGGATAATGGCTATTGTAGTGTCCACTGTCGCTCTTGCAATAATATCTGGATGTGCTGAAGTGGTATTGAGCCTCTTTGGTACTGGCCGGCGGGGTATAGCAGGACGAGCGTTCGCGAGAGAAAGTGATGGTATCCTCGAAGATTCATGAGCTAGGGGAGACGATGTTAGAGACTCAGCCGAAGCCAAACCAAATTGCATTTCGTGGTTGTCGGAAAATGGGGTACCTGGGATGGACGGGAGCGTATCGTTCGACTGCCGGAAGTTGGCGTTCATAGGGTAGCCAGGCATCGCGGTGCCAGCCGCGGAAGGCGTTGGGTTGGGCCCGTCGTTGTCATCGTCATCGGTGCCGTGCATTTGGATGTCTTCGGTGAAGAGTGACATGATAGAGAACAGTGATGACATGGGGGCGCCGTTTCGCACTTCAGTCAGAAGCTGGTAGCGCTGGCGACTCTGGGCAAAGCCCTCCTCATCGTCGCTACTCGTCTCGAACGAAGGGCCACTGGCTGAGAATCGACCATCTCTGGCGGATTTGACAAAGATCTCCACCATCCCGTCGACCACCAGACAGAATCCTTGCTCTTCTTCGAGGTTTAGTGTTTCGCCAGCGATCAGCTTCCTCGTCTGCATGCTGCGGGTCAGTTCATGAAAAACCGGCCTTTCCAGATAACCAAAGATCTTGATGGCACTGAGGAACTCGTCAAAATAGCTTGCTAGCCCGGACTTCACTCCTTCCTCCTGTGTTTCGGGGAACAGGTCGACGGCTGGCTCTTTGCGCTGGGGCTCAGGAGGAAGCCGCGAGTACATGTTCAAGTAGCGATACCTGACCACCCAGGTGACTCCTCCCATCATGAATAGCATTATAAGCACACTAAACATTAAGTTAGACCCACCAGTCTCAAGTACGCGTCTACAATATGCGGCTGGCGGACGACTTACAGCGTAGTAGCGTTCATGGTCACGGTCAGACTAGTCGAAAAAATGTTGAACAAGAAGGTGGGTATAGTGATGGTAGCCAGCTTGATGACAAAGTATAGCACACTCGAGATGAGGTGCAAGAGCCAGAGGATGATGGTGAACCATGATGTCGAGGTGTGTTCGGGAACCACATCGCTAGCTTTGACGACCGCGTCGCTGGCGAGGGCGACGACAGACGAGAGAGCTTCTGTAGGATCGGCAAGGATCGCGGTCGCAGTCGTGGACGTCGTCTCGGAAAGCGCCGAGCTCATGGCGTTACTGAAGTTGCCAAGAGACTCCATTTTCAGAAGCCTAAAGCACCAAGCAAGCCAAGAGTTACCGGGCAGGTTCGTGTCGGTCGTGTCCGGGATGGAAGGAGAAAGTTTGTGCTTGTTATGAACTCGTCGGCGTCGTCTTCGTCGCGCGAGGTGTAGTAGGTATCGCGGTGTTGTCGCTCGTCGTTGTGGGAATAGTGGAGGATGGTGTCGATCAAGGTAATGAACCCCAAAGGTACCGTCGCAACCTGAGCAAGGTGTGTTGTCCCCTCCCCGATGCTTGTTGTTGTTGAAACCCAACTCTTACTACCTTGTCTGCGGTATCGTCGCGCCGTTCTTTGTCATGTCGGTTTAAGTGTTGTCACCCGGGACGGAGCCCGTCAAGAAAAGGAAATGGGTGAGATTCTCCAAGTAGAGACATCAGGCGTAGGAAGCCGGGAGCTGATCGGACTTATTATGCGAACCCAAGTTCAAATCTCCAAGTCCCGTCGTTGGTCGACATGCAAGGTTCAGTGGTCGAAGCTCCCTAGCTCGACGATTGCCAAGGAAGATTCCAGGCTTGTCAGTGATTGATGTCAGATTACAGGGTGTAGATCACACCCAGATGTAGAGGGTCCCAATCACCTGACTAAAGGTCTTGGCATTTCTAGGATACCCGAGCACCCCCCAGACCTTCTAGAGCGGATCTATTAGAGAACTAATTTCTAGATAATTTCAATTAACTAGTTTACACTAGTAAATTTAACAATTAACAATCTAATACGCGCATTACCCATTAATTACCTATTAATACGACGATTAACATTAATTAATAATTAATAAATAATTAAACGATACGATATCTCTTTTAAAAATTAGTAACGAAATTAAAGAAAATATCGCCTACTTTAAAAACAAGGAAGATTAAATCCGCTAAAAACCAATACTCTAATTAAAATACAATACAAATACCCTTAAAAAATAGATCTAAAGTACTATCGATAAACCTATTGAACTAAAGTAACCCTATCCGAACTAATACCCTATTACTAAAGAAGCTAAAGAGCGGATCCGAACCGCTAAAGAAGAATTCAATTTTTTCAATAGCGGAACTACCATCTATATTATTATAAATTAAAATAAAATTCTTCAAAAAATCTTTATTAAATACCGAAAACGAAATAAAATAATTTTCGATACCCTTACTACCGAAATAAATCTATTCAATAGAAAATTCTTTAAATTAGAATTTATACTCTATTCCAATTCTAAGAAAGATTGGAAGGAATTCGTAGTTAGCAATAAAACTATATATACTTAAATAAAAACATTTATTAATTACAGGCTATCAAATAGTACTATAAAGGAAGAATAGGAAATTAACGAATAATATTAATAATTAAAGAGTATAATTAATTATAAAATCGTTAACGAATAAATTAAGGCTAGGAAGTAATATTATAAAATAATTACTATTTTAATTAAAGAACCTAAAAATTAAATTAATTAATTTCAAAATTAATTTACCGCTATAAATAATAATTAGACTATAGGGGTTTAAAAAACTAAAGTTACTAATTCTTAATATATTAATTTTATTAACGTAATTAAAATTATACGCCCTAAATAATACGAAAATACTTAGAAGTTCAATAAATAAATAGCCAACAATATATTTATATATATAGAAGTTTATAAAAATTTTAAAAAATATAATATCGACTTTACGAAACGTAAGGCTATTACTAGGAAGGGAGGATATTATAACACCTTTAATACTAGCGAAACTAATATTAAATTTAATAGTTAGAAATTTACTAGCGAGAATTAAAATAAAGAAACTAATAATAAGGACGCTCGTTAAAATAATAAAAAAAAGCCTAAAGGGTTTAAATTTAGTAAAAGAAAGATTTAATCAGATAAAACCGAAATTTAAACCCGTAAGAAGGCGGTAAATCTGCCCGTATATAAAATATATAAAAAAGGACTATATTCCTAAAAAAAATTTTAATATATTAATTTAAATACGAAACTTAAATATATTACGAAATTATTCCCTTTAATTAAATATATTATTAAATCTAACTTCGTAAAAGATTCCGAACTAACTAAGGAAATTAAAAGAATTATAATTAAAAATAGTAGTAAAAGGAAGGTTCCTAAAAAGTAGGAAATTGCGTAACTATTTAACGTAAATTATAATATTATTTATAAATTAACCTTTTAAATTAGCGGAGTATATTAAATTAGGGAGGAGATTTACCCCTTTAAAAACTTAGAGATATTCGATTCTAATAATTCGCTTTATATATTTAATAAAATTACTTATTTCTTTTATTTTCGTTATATTAACCTAAATAAATATATATAGGTTAAAGATACTTAAATAGTAATTAAAGGGTTTAGGGAGATTAATATCGTTATTAGAAGAAAGAACAATCCCCTAAAACTATAATTAAAAGAAGTCGCTTTCTACCCTAATTTCGCTACCAACTTCGTTTCTTATATTTAATTACAAAGGTAGGATTTCTATTAAGATTACTATCCCCCTAATAATTATTTAAAGAAAATTAATAAATTATTCTTTTATTATTTAAATATTATTTATAATTAAATAATTATAGATATTATCCCCCTTTTATTTATTAAAACTTCGTTTATAATGTATTAATATAAAATTAACTCCTATATACAACACCCCTCTAAATAGACGGTAGATATTTAATATTTACAATTCGGTTACCTAAAACTATAAATATTTAACTATCTTTAAAACGTTAACGGGGTATAGATCCGTAGTATACTATTAATTAAATATAATACGTATATTATAATAAAAATTAAATAATAAGTTTATTATATATTTAAAAACCG
The DNA here is from genome assembly GCA_030685235.1 of Copromyces sp. CBS 386.78. NCBI lineage: Eukaryota > Fungi > Ascomycota > Sordariomycetes > Sordariales > Sordariaceae > Copromyces > Copromyces sp. CBS 386.78. The sequence continues at coordinate 30,718 of MU839086.1, forward strand.
TAATTATAAATTAAGGGAGAAATTCGTAATAAATTTCTTCGAATTTAATAAAGGAAGTAACAAAGTTAAATATTTCCTCTTTATTATATACCGCTAATCTAATTATATTTAGGATTACTACTTATTAAATCGTTAAATAATTATTATCGCTATTATACTAGCATCCTATATTAATATATTAAAATAACGGTATAATATTAAGGTTAAAACCTTCGAATTCGATAACGAATTTATAAACTATAAAATTTAATAAAGGTTATTATAACGAAGAACGATAATTAAACTTTTTACTCCTAATATATAAATATAGAACGGCGGGGTAAAACGTTTAAGGGGTATAATTAAAGAAAAATATAATATTATATTAATAAGCTTAAAATTTCTAATTAATTTATAATTAGAAATTACTATTATAGTTATCTATTTTATTAATAGATCCCCTTAGTACCTTTATAATTAGAAATCTCCTTTTAAACGATTTTATACCTATATTATTTAATAATATAATTATTAAGAAGTACGTACACTAAATTTGAATTACTTAAAAGTCTACGGCTATAAAGTATTTATAATAACGAATACTACTTAGAAGAAAAAGAAACGGCGTTAGAAGTATTTACTTAAAGTATAGATAAATTTCTTTATTAATTATTTAACGACTTTAATTTACCGTATATAAAATCCGTATATAAATAGGATAATATAGACTAAAAATATAATCTTTAACGAAAAAATTATATATAACCTAAATTTTAAAAAGTTAAAAGAAGACTTCTAAATAAATAGCGAAGAATTAGCAGATTTACTTAATAAAGTAAATAAATTATATAATTAACCTTCGGAAGTATCCGATTTATTAAAGAGAGAAAGCTACAATTTATAAAATAATATCGATAATATAAATATCGAATTATTACTATTAAGCCTCCTAGATAGAAACTACGAATAAAATTAAAATATTTCCTAAAAAGAGAACGGTTAGACTTAAGTAAGAGCTAATCCGCACCCTATTATAAAAAAATATTCCTTAAATATATTATAGAGTTTTATCCGTCACCTCTATTAACCCCGCCGGCCGTACTCTATATTAGTTATTTAATAGATTAAATAATAGATTAGCGTATTTACTAGCAAAAACCTTAGGAAGCCGCCTTTTATATTAGTAAATTAATATAGCCAATAGTGAAAATAGTAAAGAAGATTATTACTAAAGCGGAGGTAGAACGGTTAATTATTAAATTTAATCGTTTTAAAAGTATTTATAAACGAGATCTACCTTTAGAACCTAAATATTATAAGGATTTTAATAATTACTAATTTAGTAAAATATTTAAATAGGTAAAAGAGATTTATTTATAGAGTTATAAAGATATAAAGACGTAGATTAAGGTTAGCGGAAACCTACTTCGGATACGAAGAAAGCAGATCCTTAATTGTATATAGGTATACGTATATAAATTTAATAAAAATAGTACCCTTAATAAATATAAAGTACGGTTAATTGTAAGAAGAGATTAATAGAGTAAAAATAGAGTAAATACGTACGTATTTACCCTAGCTAGGAGATTATTCAAATTTATTATCGCTTTCGCCGTAAGATTCGATTTCGAATTAATCTAATATAACGCAGTTAATACCTTCGTTAACGCAATTTTCGATAAGGAGATCTATATACGTATACTACTAAAGTATTAAATTCTTAGTAAAATCCTCAAATTAATTAAAATATTATATAAATTTAGACGAATACTTTTATTATAGTAACGAAAACTTAGTAGAACGTTTAAAGAAATAGGATTCGAAGCGATTTTTAAAAATCCGTATATTATAAAGAAGAATAGCGTACTTATATTATATTACATTAATAATATCGTCTTTATATTTAATAAGAATAAAATAAAGGAAGTTAATAAATATATAGTAGATTTATAATTAAAATATTACTTTATTAGAGGAAATGAATTCTAATAGTTTTTAGGTATTAAAGTTATTTGAGATTGAAATTAAAGAAAGATCTAACTATTATAGGAAGCCTATATTAAGAAAATCTCTAAATTACTAAAATTTAATTTTTAACCTACTTTAATACCTATAGGGCATATAGAGCTAACCCCTTATAAGGGTACTACCAATTATATAAAAATCTACGCCTACTAAATTAATATAGGCTCCCTACTATATATAATAATTAATACTAAATTAAATATTATATTCTTAGTAAATAGATTAATATAATATAATTATAACTTTAATCCTACCTATCTAATTATAAGCGAGAAAGTATTATAATATTTTCGAACTATTAAAATATAAATACTATATTTTAATAGTAGTAATTAATTGGAAATAGCTTTAAATATTTCGTTTATAAATAATGCTATTAATCGAAAAAATTCGTAAGGTTTTATAATTAAATTGTATAGTAATTTAATTTATTGGAAAGTAATTAAATAAATTGCGATCGCGACTTTAATAATAGAGGCAGAATTGTACGTAGTCGAAAAAGTAGCTAAAGAAACCCTATTTATAACGTAGTTAATATCCGCTTTAAGGGTAAAATTATTAGAAAATCCTATCCCTACTTTATAATATAATAATAAGTAAATTATTAAAACTCTTATAAAAGAAACCCCTACCTTTAATACTAAAATAAGGTATATAGATATTTATAAACATTAGTTAAGGGAGGAGATCTTTATTAAGAAGATTTTTAAAATTGAGTATCTGGATATAAAATTGATGTTAGTAGATAGATTAATAAAAGTACTAGATATTTTGAAATATAGAAGCTTTAGAGATCTATTAAGTATAGCCGAGGTATTAGTACGGAAAAAGGATAATCTAGGACTAAAGGAGGTTAATTTAGAAGATTTGGATGAGAAATTGGGAATAATAGAATAAAATATTTGTAAATAGCTTTACTTTTAACTTTAAAAAGGCGAAAGAAGTTTATAAGTAAAGGGGTATATTAAATTACAGGGTATAGATCATACTTAGATATAGAGGGTCCTAATTACTTGACTAAAGGTCTTGGCATTTCTGGGATACCCGAGCACCCCCCAGACCTTCTGGAGCGGATCTATTGGAGAGCCAGTTTCTAGACAGTTTCAATCAACCAGTTCACACCAGTAAATCTAACAATTGACCCCACTGCCGGTTGACGATTGACGTCGTTGCTCCTGCCTTTTGAGCTGGCGCTCGGCACAGTGGGGTTCGGAAGGGCAGGTGGGGTCATCTCAAGTTCCCAACCGCGAAAAAAGATGGAGCCGCGTCTTGCCGTCACGGTCAGAACGTGAAATTCACCCCGCAATCCCGCGCACCAGCCACAGCCCACTTTCGTTGTTCACCCCCCGGTGCCCCGCCACTTTCGCAGTTTGGCTGCACGTAATTTTTGGTCGGTACCCGAAAAATACTGCGGCGCATCTGGCTGACTCTTGAGTCCTTTGAGCCTTTCTGGACCCTCTTCGAGAACCCGCCGCCGCAACCAGAACTGAACTTCCAGAGGACCTTTCCCAGCTGTGGCCACTTGCAGCGAACTTGGTCGATTTTCTTTCTCGGTCATCAACCCCTCCAGACCACTGTCCACTCGATTATCTCGCCCATTGTTGCGAACCTCGTCGCCGACATCACCCTCCCCCTTTCAACACCACCAACAACACCACTTATTTCCCCGTTTGCCCCGCCCGGGAAAAGGCACCAGCCGCCAAGATGTCTCTCTCAAACTGCCGTTTCTACGAGGAGAAGTATCCTGAAATCGACTCCTTCGTTATGGTCAACGTTAAGCAAGTACGATACACTGGGGTCCTGGTGGTGCGCATGCGCATGTGAATGCGTCAGAGCTGACCCCCATATTAGATCGCCGATATGGGCGCCTACGTCAAGCTTCTCGAGTACGACAACATCGACGGCATGATCCTGCTCTCTGAGCTTTCCAGAAGACGTATCCGTTCCATCCAGAAGTTGATCCGTGTCGGTCGCAACGAGGTCGTCGTTGTTCTCCGTGTCGACAAGGAGAAGGGTTATATCGATTTGTCCAAGCGCCGTGTCTCCCCCGAGGATATCGTTCGTTGCGAGGAGCGTTACAACAAGAGCAAGATCGTCCACTCGATTATGCGCCACGTCGCCGAGAAGACTTTGGTCCCCATCGAGCAGCTCTACGAGACGATAGGATGGCCCCTCAACAAGAAATACGGCCACTCGCTCGATGCTTTCAAGCTTTCGATCACGTACGTCGCCCCGAGGAACAGGCACACAGTGGTAGGATGAATGGCGGTTTGGACAGGATGCTGACATGGATGTGAAGCAACCCTGACGTCTGGAACGAGATCCAGTTCCCCACCGAGGCGGTCGCCGAGGAGCTCAAGACCTACATCAGCAAGCGTTTGACTCCCCAGCCTACCAAGGTCCGTGCCGATGTTGAGGTTACTTGCTTCGGTTATGAGGGTATCGATGCTATCAAGACCGCTCTCCGCACTGCGGAGGCTCGCAACACTGAGGAGACCCAGGTCAAGTGCAGACTTGTGTCCCCCCCTCTTTATGTGTAAGTCATTGCAAGAAAGGGTCTCACAATTTCGAAGGAAGAGTGGCAGCTAATAACGCTATACAGCCTTACCAACACCTGCTTGGACAAGAACGCCGGTATTGCCCGCCTTCAGGAGGCCATTCAAGACATGAAGACCAGCATCGAGGCTGCTGGTGGCCACCTTGTGGTGAAGATGGAGCCCAAGGCTGTCACTGAGTCCGATGATGCTGAGCTCCAGGCTCTCATGGAGAAGCGTGAGCGCGAGAATGCCGAGGTCAGCGGCGACGAGAGCGTCAGCGAGTCCGACGATAATATCCCCGAGACCGTCTAAGGCGCTTCTTTGTTTTGCTGCTACCATTTCTGAACGGGGCTATTTTGCAAGCTCATTGGGAATACTCGACACTATTTGAGGAAAGGTTTAGGGATGCATGTATACAGATTTTGCGACACAGGGCTGGCGTCTAGGGGATACAAAAGTCCTTCAGGCGGTAGAGGAATCAACCGAAAGATTGCATCGACCGCATGCCTAATGAATGTGAGCGAGGGGCGAGGATTAATGAACAAAGACTTATAACGACCGTCATGTTTTGGATGCACTGTGTATTAAATGTAGGTTAGTCACTCAAGGATATGCAGCTACCGGGGCCGATAAAGCGATCTCCTTATCGCTGGCTGCCCAGACTTTTGGCTGCAATTATCGTCTCCTCCATATTAACGTCACAGGCTCCGTACTGCTCCCTGAGCCCGTTGAGGCACACACACTCCCTCATATCACAGCAGCATTGGAATTCACAGCAACGAGTTGCAACATATTGAAAAGTTTCGGTAGCTCGACAACTCACCTGGTCAGATAGCGATGGCGGCGCGATGGGGATCACGGATTCGGAACGGATTCCTCGGCCAGTTCTCACACTACCTCATCCGCTACGCAACATGGATCCCTCCATTGGTGGTCTTCAACGGTTGGGTTGCTGAGATCACACAAATCAACGGGCCATCCATGTACCCTTACTTCAACCCGCACTACAATGAGTCAACACGCCGGGACATTGTGCTGGTCTCCAAGTGGTACCCGGACCGGAACCTCAAGCGCGGCATGATTGTGACCTTTAGGTGAGACCCAAATCTCATCCTACAGCATCTGGCGCCGCGTTCGGGCACCAGTTGGGAACGGGAACCTGAGGACTAACTGTAACCCAGAAACCCACTGAATCCAAAGGGAAAGGTCGTAAAAAGAGTAGTCGGAATAGCAGGCGACGTGGTCCGTACAAAGGCGCCTTATCCGCATGAATACGTCCAGGTTCCAGAAGGGCACATTTGGGTGGAGGGAGACGGCGACAAGACCAAGGACAGTAACTACTACGGCCCGATATCAGCGTGCTTGGTTACCGGCCGTGTCACGCATATCCTGTCGCCGTGGGATCGGTTTGGACGAGTAAAGTGGTGGGAGCATAACTTGCGACCGGGTATCAAGAAGGCGCGCTATGTGCTAGAGTGAGCCATTCTTTTGAGAAGGCCTGCAGTGCCGTGTTTGCGTGAATGGGACCACGTTCACACATGCTGCTTTCTTGGCTGCACCCGCAGTTCCTCTGGGTTCGACGATGGGACATGATGCTTGTCGTTACCAACAAAAGTGGGAAAGACGACGGCGGCAAAGGAGCAACGGAGGAAACAGGATCAGTTTGACCGCCAGACCGCAGGCCTCTGTTTGTTTACCATCTCAGGGGGTGCCGGTTGACTGCTGTACAGACGGAATATTCGAGGGGTCCGAATGTTACGTGCGGGTTAAGGAAACGCACGAGCCACATCAAACCGCTGCAAGAACCCTTGCAACGGTGCGCCCGAAAAAAAAAGGTTGCGGTGCTTTCGCCGGATAAGCCAGTCTTGGCATTCCCAAAGGCGCAAAGGCGGCCTCGAAATTTATCAAGAAACTTGGATCTTCTCGCATCCATATCTCAGCTACCCCATGAAGCTTGCGCGCCATTGCCCGCCGCGGTTCTACAAACGACTTGGGGGTTCGCCATTAAACATCGCTGCCCGCACCTAAGGCGGCGGAACTCCCTCGCCCTCCCTTTCTCCTCCCAAAAGGGCGATGGTGCTTGGCTTCGAGGCAGCCAGTACGCACCACCCTCTCCAGCTGCACCCTACCACCGCTTCCACTTCCACATCCACCATTGCGCCGTCGTCGTCACCGTCTTCGCTGTCGCCCACGGCCGCCGCCGACCATGGACTTACACATCAGCAGGGCTTTGGGACTATCACCGAAAAGGACTCGCTGCGTAACATGACTCCTGACGATGGAGATCTGGAAAGGCGCCCGCCTATTCTGCAAGTATGTCATAACTCTCTTCTTGCGCGCCATCACGATCGCCCATCCTCAAACTGTCGCTGACCACCATACACCACGGTAGTGCATGCTTGCAGGCGGCTTAGGAGGGACAAGTGGCGACATGCTCATGCACTCGCTTGACACGGTAAAAACTCGACAACAAGGCGATCCGCACATTCCGCCGAGATATACCTCGCTGGGCTCATCATACTACACTATCTTCCGACAAGAAGGCATCCGACGGGGCTTGTACGGCGGCTGGCTCCCGGCTCTCTTGGGATCGTTCCCCGGAACTGTCTTGTTCTTCGGCACCTACGAATACAGCAAGCGGCACATGCTAGACTATGGCGTCCAGTCCAATCTCGCCTACCTGCTCAGCGGTAAGTCGAAGGAGGAAATTTGGCAGACAAGGGTTAAACATAATGACATGAGTTGCGGTTAGGGTTCCTCGGCGACTTTGCCGCGTCTATCGTCTACGTGCCCTCGGAGGTTCTCAAGACCCGCCTTCAACTTCAAGGCCGCTATAATAACCCCTACTTTGCCTCTGGATACAACTACAAGGGCATGACCGATGCCGCCAGGACCATCGTTCGCAGAGAGGGATTTTCGGCCCTCTTCCACGGATACAAAGCGACTCTTTACCGCGACATGCCCTTCTCCGCCCTGCAGTTCATGTTCTACGAGCAGGCTCAAAGCTGGGCGCACAACTGGGTGGGAAGCCGCGACATTGGGTGGCAGCTGGAACTGTTGACGGGTGCTGCGGCGGGAGGTCTTGCTGGTTCTATTACGTGTCCACTCGATGTCGTCAAGACCAGACTTCAGACCCAGGTCGTTCCGGACCCCACAACAGCATCGCCGATCGGCTCCGGCTCAGCGACAACACAAGGGTCCGCGAAGGACGGAACCATCAAGACATCCGGCACCACCGAGAGTTCAACACAAAAGCTCCAGAAAAGACTAATATCGACATCGTCACCATCAACCCACACGCCGCGACCGGGAGCCATTACCCTGGACACGTCTTCGGTATTCACAGGGTTGAGGATGATTTACCAGACAGAAGGCATTGCCGGATGGTTCAGAGGCGTCGGACCCCGTGCAGTCTGGACCAGCATCCAAAGCGGCTGCATGCTGTTTTTGTACCAGGCGATTCTGCGTCAGTTGGAGACTCATATGCCCGGGGAACAGGAACGTTCAGAGGTGGCTTAAATGCTACGTCTCTGTTTAGCGCAACATGAAGCGTTATTGTATACCGATATCTAGACATGTTGGTTGTATTCTATCCGCGCATGAAAGATGGCGGCAAGGGAAAAAAATATCAAAGAGGCGTTTATGGGATGGACGGATTGATGGATAGAGAAGCACAAAGCGTTTGTATGAGTATAAGCGATATAGACATAGACCCGAGCCTCTTTACGTTGGGAACATTGGAATACTCTGCTCAGGTCCTTGGGGTGTTTACGTTGGGTTAAGCTGTACACATGAGAGACGGATCATGTTGAAATACTAATGGGTTGCCCCAATCTGAAACAGAATGATGTCGCATTCAGATGCCCATTCATCCGTACTCCCGGAAAGCGGATGGAGGCTCTGCGGGCGCCGTTGAGATTCAGATGCGATTCCGCCAAGTCCCAACACGGCATTAGGGACGCCGGGGAGGCGTACCAAGGTGCTGGACCCACCCGGCTAGCGGGGTGCTGCAGTGCAACAGTGAGGTGCCCACTCCTAGCGGGCTCAAGCGTTCGGGTCTCGCTTCCACTTGACCTTCAGTGCTTGTTTCCCGCGGCGCGGCGCGGATCGATTTTTGAACATTTTTGAGCTCATCCCACTCAAGCTTCGGAGCTCACGACAAGCCTCGGCCGTCGACCACCTACTTCTCTACCTCAGCACCCGGGCCCTTCCCCGACGGCCACCACCCACGCGACTCGAACGGGGTACTTCCGACCATGATCTGACGAACGAGATGGAACACGGAAACCACTTGCGGCCATGTCATCACCACTTCCTGTCCCCTCCAAAGCTGCCTTGACAGCCCTCCGCGGACTTGTCGTGGGAACCTCATGCACCCTCGCGCTCATTGCCGAAGATCGCCGACGACGAATCAGGAACGCCTTGACCGCAATTGAAAATGGAGAGCGCATCAGACAAGCCAGGAACTACAACACGGGCGGCGCCGCTCTGGCTGTGGCCCTGGAAGAAGAGTCATTGTTGGATGCGGGAATCTTGCCCTTAGCTCCTGAGCCATCCGCCGCGCTGCCCGCGGAGATTATCCGACAATACGATAATGCTAGGATTGCGGAATCGGAACGATTGCGAAGGGGAGAGGATGTCAGCGAGTCAAAAACAACACGGGGAGAACATGATTCCGGGCCACATCCTTGTGGGCAAAGCCGCAGAGACACACCAGGGTCGTTTACACCCAGGAAGCGAACGCTCACAGGACAGCACCACTTTATTCCACTGGTAGAAGGAGTACCCATCACGCAAACCCGGCGTTATCACAAGTTCTCAAGGCGGGCAGACAATGAAGGAGGACGAAGCTCGCTCGCGTTCCCCAGCAATGATAGTATTGTCGTCATGATCCAGGAAGCTTGCAGGACCAAAGAGTTGGGACAAATGGAAAAGGCCGCATTATTAATCTTCGAAGCAACCACTCAAAACCAAGCCCCGAACAACCTAGACGACGCCTGGATGGAGGCATCTGCGTTACTCTGCCGGACCTACTTGGACTTGGAACGAGCTGAGGACGCCGCAAAGATTCTCTCTACCGTGTTAGCACGTGCACCGCTTACCGAGGCGCGATACTTCGACTTCCAACCTGTACGGCTAATAGAATCGCTTCTTGCCAAAGAGACGCAGGCGAAAACCAGGGAGAACATATGCTCAGCCAAACTCGAAACGGCCATCAGTCTCTTCCTACCGAGGTTCATAGAAAAGCCGGTGGTTCAGAGTGCAGAATTGCTTGCGGTTGGACGAGCGTTGCTCGACCATGCTTTCGCTGTGGGGAAATCCACCAGGGCCATTGACGTATACTGGAGGTGTATCTCGGTCTCGGAGAGTCAGTATGACTTCACCTCATGGGTTATCACCAAGCTTCACGACACTGGCGATTACAAGGCAGCCATTCGATTGTTCCTCGCCAACTACTGCAAAATGAGCCCAAGCGCGCCATCCATCATTCGCATTGCAGGACCGGTGGTGCAGTGTGTTGAGAAGGCCCATAACTACAAGCCGGCTCAGGTCCTCAAGACTCTACTCAACATTGCCTCCGCGAAGGAGTGTCAGCTCAAAACGGAATGGATTATGAGACTCCTGACTGCTCACTGGAGACGACATGGCAGCTTTGAAGAGTTGGAGGCATTCTTCCAGCAACTCGTAGAGTTGGGCTTGAAGGGTGTCGTGTACCATCTGGACGGCGTGTACCGCGTCATGATCGAGTTGGCATTGGAAGCCGGGGAAGATTTCAAGGCAGAGTCAATTTTCGCCCAAGCCTCGGCAGAGTTGCCACAGCTGGCTCACGACGTACGGCTGCTTGGTATCTTTGCACGCTTCAAGGCCAAGCAGCAAGACTGGGAGGGAGTCAGGGAATCATTTGCAGCCATGAAGTTGGACTCCAAGCCGGCCCTTGATGCGTGCGGTACCGCCTTCGTCCCTGTGGTCAAAACCTACGCAAAGGATCATACGGTCCAGGAGACTGATGCCTTTGTGAGATCCTATATCACCGACCTAAAGGTGCCTCTCAGCCGGTTCCTTGTTACCCTCATGGCGAAGCAGTATGCCTCCATTCGAAATCTCGAGTCCTTCGTCGAGTGGCTTGAATACTGCAGCATCGCGGGATTCCAGGTTGACGCCGCATTCACCAACGCCGTACTTGTCAGCTGCCGAAGAAACTGGAATGTCCCTTTCCGAGACCTTCGAACACTGTTCCGCAAGCTCAGGGCGTTGAATCCCAACTTTGTCGATAGACACACGGAACGCGTCATGATGGATGCAGCACTCTCATCAGACAACAAACTTGAAGGAGGATTTGCTCGCGGACGAGTTCTCTCGTTACGCATAACTCCCAACATGGGCCCTGTCAAGGGTAAATGTGACACCGAACATGAGGTCACCCTGGCGATGAAGGAGGCGCTGAGCTACAGGCATCCAGCCAAAGCACTCAGCATCTACAAGCGCGCCCTCCACCTCGGCATGCCCTTCAGCGAGTGTGCTCTAAAGCTGGCAGTCAACGCCCAGCTAAAGCTCGAAAACAAGCCCTACAGGAAGACCTACGATCTTGTCCTGAAAGCCCAGGACCAAGGCAACAACGTCGACCCCATCCTCAACTACCTCCTAGGCCTACAACTCGCCGACCTCGCCGCAAAAGGCGGCGAAATCAGGAGCATTGTGCAAACAGCCATTGACCGAATCAAAGAAGTCGGCCTCAAAATAGCCGACACGTTCTTGCACCGTGCCGCTTTGATCTGCTTAACATCCGGCCACTTTGAGGGGGCGCACCACTACGCTCTCATGGCCGCCGAGTCCAACAACCACTCGGAGCCCTGCTACAACCTAGACAACTTCCGCATCATGCTTTACTCCTTCGCCGGCCTACTCAATATTGACGGCATCCGCCAGGTGCTGGCCAAGGCCCTGTCCAGCAACTACAAGGAGCACACAGGCTGCCTCAAGGCGCTCAAGCGGGCGCGCGAGATGGTCATGGAAGCGCGGCTCAACGACGCCAAGACGCAGCAGAGACATGACGCGTACGATGTCTTGAGCGAAGGGATAGACAAGATGGTCGAGTCCCGCCAAAGGTTGCAGAGCCAGGGCGTGAAGCTGGGAATGGAGTCGGTTAGGATTATGCGACAGGCGGCGCTGGATGCGGGCGTTGCTCCCGTGGACTTTGCTGAGATCCCGTGGTTGAATAGCAGCAAGCCTAGGATCAGGCAGGATGATGATGGGGCGGAGCTGGATTTTGAGGAGGAGTTCCGGAGGCAGCAGGAGGAGCAGGAGGAGGGGGGTAAGGCTGCTGTTTTTGATGAGCTTTTGGTTTTGGATAGTACGTTTTCTACGGCGGGTGGTAAGATGGTTGGGAATGGAGCTGGTTTAGCACAACCTGTGCCGGCGGCGTGAAGGGGTCACTTGGGAAGACTTGGAGAGGCATATACATACTTTGCATACCTTACCTATGTACATATAGCAGCATATGGAATAGTTGGACAATGGAAAAAGTCCTGATTGATGTTTACATATGAATGTCTCTGTTACCTTCAGATACTCCTCTCGATACGGTGTGATGGCACCGCGAAAAGTCAATTGACAATGCATATCTCTTGTCCTCACCTCCTCGTATAGTAACTCCCAAGACGTAATCTGGTTGGACATTTGGGCCAGCCGTAGGTAGAGGTTGTCATCATCACGCCGCGTTCAACCATGAATCGACTCACATCCGGATGTCAATTTGGCGGTCAGGGGCAGAAAGGGGTACCCGCGCCATGTTGGCTCGTGCGCGATACCATTGGCTTAGTCTGATTGGCTGGATGTTTACGGTGTTTCCCGCCATGGGACGATTTGTTGTTCTTGAAAAAGTTGACCACCGAGATTTCCCCTTTTTGTTCTTTGTTGGTTTCTTGGGGATGGCAAAATCTGGACTTTTGTTTGTTGCCCCGCGTGCTTGTTTTTTTTCTTTTACCTACGCGTTGGTTTGTCTCGCGACGTGCCGGGTGAAAAAGCTCCAGATACCAGGTACTAGGGAAACCAGCGAGGTGCCCGTAGCAACCAAAACCGCCCACTGTGTAGTAGGTAGTGTACACTAGCAATAAATAGGGGTTCTTTGTTATCGATCCCGACAACCCATATCTGCCCATACAATCGTTCGATCATCGTCCTCGACCCATTCGCTACCCAAATAATTTACGAGACACGAAACCCTTGCCCACCCATCCATCGATTGAAGCCATTCCCTTCCAACGCCCTGTCGAATCTCTACCGCGACAAAACACTTATTTCCAAAGCCGAACCTCGACGTGTTTGTTGTTTCCTGGTTGCTGCCCGCTGTGCTTCCTTATCTACTACACACTCCCGCTTTCTGGACCCCACACGGCGGCGGACGAGGATCGTCTACAACACAAGTTCGGGAACCTTAACGACCCGATCCATACCGATACGTCAAGCACTTGACAGCCACATCACATAGACGGATACATAACAAACCCTCGTATTTATCTCCCATGACGATCGAAACCGATTCCGCCGAGGTCCGCAATGCGCAGCGGCGAGAGAAGCACCACGAGGCGGATGTGGTAATAGTAGGCGCCGGCGTCTTTGGTTGCGCGGCCGCGTATGCGCTTGCCAACCAGGGCCGTAGCGTGATCCTGCTCGAGAGGTGGATGCACGAGCCCGACCGGATAGTGGGCGAGTTGCTACAGCCCGGAGGTCTACAAGCTTTACAGAAGCTCGGGCTGGGCCACTGCGTCGAGGGCATCGATGCCATCACCTGCTACGGATACCACGTCGTCTTCCACGGAGAGCATGTAGCCATTCCTTATCCCGTGGTGGACGATCAAGGCAAGGTGTACGCTGGCGAAGCGGCGGCGCGAGTAGAGTCGACAACAAGCACAGCGAACGGCAAGACACATAATGGACCCAAGCTACGACGACCCGAAGGCCGATCCTTCCACCACGGCCGCTTCATCAGCCAGCTCCGCAAAGCCTGCGCGGCGCACCCCAACATCACCATCTTCGAAACGACCGTGACCTCGGTCATCCGGGGCTCGCACTCCGAACAAGTCTTGGGAGTCGAAACCCTCACCACGGACCGTGAAACCGGCGAAAAACAGCCCGACTTCTTCTTCGGCCAGCTCACCCTCATCGCCGACGGCTACGACTCCAAGTTCCGCAAGCAACTCCTTCCCACGGGCACTACCCCCGTCGTGCGCTCCAAGTTCTACGCCCTCGAACTAATCGACTGTCCTTTCCCTCCCTCCAACTACGGCCACGTCGTTATCGGCAAAACCTCCCCGATCCTGCTCTACCAAATCGGCACGCACGAAACCCGCGCTTTAGTCGACATTCCACATAACCTCCCCGCCGCTTCTGCGGCCAACGGGGGCGTGCGCGGTTACATCGAAAACACCGTCGTGCCCACTTTGCCCGAATCCGTGAGGCCTTCCGTCCTCGCTGCCCTCAAAGATGGCAAAATTCCCCGCTCCATGCCCAACTCTTACCTCCCTGCCTCAGGGAAAGCCAACACCGCCCGCACCCCGGGCGTTTTGTTGCTAGGCGACGCATACAACATGCGTCACCCCCTGACAGGCGGAGGCATGACAGTCGCCTTTTCCGATGTCGTCCTCTTGGCTTCGTTGCTACACCCAGACCGCGTCCCCAACCTCGCTGACGCCAACGCGGTAGAGCAAGCCATGAAGGAATTCCACTGGCGCCGCAAGGCCTGGACCTCCATCATCAACACCCTGGCGCAAGCGCTGTATAGCTTGTTTGCGGCGGATGACTGGCAGCTTGATGCCCTGAGAAAGGGTTGTTTCGCGTATTTCCAAATGGGAGGGGCGAAGACGGACGAACCCGTTGCGTTGATGGGTGGACTTTTGCATGAACCTACCGTGCTGGCGAGACACTTCTTTACGGTGGCGTTTGTGGCGATTTGGTTGCATTGGTGTGAGAGGGTGGGGAGTTTTTGGGGCTTGTGGAAGGCGCCGTTGTTGTTGGTTGATGCGGTGCTGATTCTTTGGAGGGCGTGTGTGGTGTTTTTGCCGACGATTTGGAGGGAAGCTGTTTGAGAGCTTTGGGCTCGGGGATGGGATGAGGAGGAGAATGGGGATATAATAACTGACGATGGGGGGGCGGATGGAGGAATGAAGCGCTTATTAAAGCGCTATGAAGTGACGGAAAGTGACAGATTAAGAGAAAGGCGAAGATGAAGGATATGATGAGACTTGGAAGAAAAGATGAATGGCCTGCAAAAGTTGTTTGGACAGACCCCCCTTGGTTTTATGGGCACAGGGTTCTGTTGCCGTGTATATTTAGCTTTCTTTTTCTCATGATATAGTAGGAATCATCAGGTACAATAATGCTAATGACTGAAAGAAGATAATCGATGGTTTTGAGCCTCTGTCAGTGATTAGTCCAAAGCTTTAAACTTCTTTGCCATTCCCATTACAATCCATTCCGTAGCTATCTGTTGCTCCCGATCGTGCAGATTCTCAATTAGGTATATCCCCGTCAAATCCAATCATTTTCCAAATGTACACGGAACGAATGTGTTCACCTGCCGAAGAGATGTCTCAGAGCAAGTACGATCGCTTCCTCACCATTTGATACGTTGTCCTACAACATATCATAATCCGAATCTGCCCCCACCGTCGAACTCCCATCATCCGAACCATCCAGATCTTTCAGCCCTCCATCTGAATCATCATCTTCAAGCATGAAGTTATCCGTATCTGGGTACCCAAGTTTTCTCGCCAGTGCTGCTGTTGCACTGCCTTGCTCTTGCCGTGACGATGAAGCACCACCACCCACACATGTCCCCGGAGTATTGGTATTTGTACCGTCTACGTACCCAGCCAACGCCCTTCCCACCGCCTGATGTTCCGCCGGCTGCGTATGCATAGCATCCGCGTACTCGCCATCTTCCCTAGAGGTAAGGGAGAAATCCTCGGATGATATTTCCGAAGGGACCGCCACAACCCGATGACGATTTGGTCCTCCAGAGTCTAGGCTAAGTCGTCCAATTCCACCAAGCCCCGTAGTACTTGTTGTTGTTACGCTTTGCTGAGCATCCATGCTTCGCACCGTCGCCGTTTGTGTTGTAGTAGCACTGCGGGCACTGATGATTTCGAACCTGTCCAGATTACTGCCCAGCTCAGAAACACCGTAGATGGAACCACCAATCCTGTCGTCGTCGTCCATCATGATCGTGTCATCACCATCATCAACGCGGGTTCCCGTGCCTGTAGTCCTGGTTCCCGTAGTCGGGATCGTATACCCTGTATGATACGCCGGTCCGGGCTCACTCGGTCCCATATCCGCGGGGGGGATGGCTTCCTGAAAGACACCGCCCGACCCGTCATCGAGGCCGTTGGCCCAGAGAGGCAGGAAATCCATTTCTGGGGAGGTTAAGCCGGGGAGTAGTAAGTGGTCGGAGAGGAAAAATTGAAAGGGCTCTTCGTCGTAAACCTTGCCCAGGACTTTGTCGCAGAGGGCGGTGAGGGCTACGAAGAGTTCGCTCTCGAACTGGTAGAGATTGAATTCAAACAGGTTCTTGGAAAAGGGGTTGGACCTAATTTCTCCCTTTGCAGGTTTCTGCTGGAAATCGAATTGGGGAAGGCCAGTTGCTTTCCAGAGGGATACATATTTGTCGGCATAAGTTTTGATTGCATAGCCGTTGTAAGTAGAGAGGCTGAGAGGGCCGCCACCGGAGTGGTTTTCTAAGCTCTGGCCGCGAAGGCTTTCCCAGAAGAAAGGGGTAGGACGCGCTGTGAGTGGCTAAGGTTCTCGTACAGGTGCCTGAGGGAGTCGCGTTCGTGCTTGTATACATAATGGGCGCGTTGGCCTTCGATGAGGGTGGCGAGACGGCCGACTGGAGCGTGTTCCCGGAGACACCTTTGAATAATATTGTGGAAGGCGCCGACAAGGGCTTGGAGGAGGTTTCCATGGGCAGTCTTGAGCTCGTCGCTTCCATGTTCGCGAACAATCGAGGTTTGCGCTTTTAGAAGGTCCCATTCATTGAGACCGGTGCCGATACGGTCGAAGACGGTGTTAGAGCGAAGCATATCGACTAGGCCGGTTATCCGTTCAAAGAAGGCGTGACTGGCATATTCAACAGGGTCCGATGGTAAGTCGCCATAGTCGTCTCTTCTTCGTTGGGCCCAGGTAAGGGCTGGACGTCTCGGCGAGGGTTCCGGTGCCGCATAGTCGACGGCTAGTTCGCTCACGAGGATCCTAAAGGCAGCAATGAGAACACTAGGGATTTGAAGAGCAAGCGCGAGTTGGAAGGATCTCTCAGGGCAGATTTCGACAAATTTGGTGTTGGGTGGGGCGATGAGCCACTGTGTTACTGGATCAATCTGGACATCGATGTGCTAGTATGGTTTGATGCTATCGGAATGGGGAAAATTGGGTTCATAAAAATTACTCACAACTACCTGGGGTATCTCCAGGTGTATTGCCACTTGAGCGACTGTCCACATGCGTGCAGCTGAGTTGAGAAGAAGACCGTTCCCGTTGATAGCGTGAAGCACCCTCATGATAGCAGCCCGGTGCCGTATTCCGCAGTAGTCTGGGACCTTCCGGAACGCGGGAAAATAATCAGGATATTCGTCGACGTTCTCCGGGCATTCGTCAACGATACCAGGGACTTTCTTGGGTTGCCATTCGGATCTGTCCATGGAGCCTGCAAAGTAGTTTGTGAGAATTTGATCTAGATACAAAGTGTAAGGGGGCCTGGACTTACAGAATTGCAGCAGACTCTTGCACGCATCATCATGGCCAAGGGCAAGCATGGCACTTACCGACCTGTTAGCAAGGGGTCTTTTATCCCAGATGCTCATCGTGTGTCCACTCTCTAAGACTTCCTCTGGGCAATAATGTCCGGCCAAAAACCATAGCTTGACCATCTTTGGAAGCCAAAGGGCAGCAGTGAGGTCGGCCAGCTCTGAGCCCTCAGTGGGGGGTGTGAAGTCGAGCACGTAGTCAATCCCAGGGGGCAACGTCTCCATTCCTAGTTGGCGGCGCATGCGTACCTGGCGCTTGGGGTCGAACATGGCGTTGATCTTGCTTGACTTGAAACCGACAAGTGTTGGGAAGCTCATTCTGAGCCACAGTGTCTGCCACGCCACTCCCATTACAAGCAATGGCGTTCGTGTTCTTTGGAAAGGTAACAACCGCAAGAACATTGCCCTCTCCATCCTCCGCCGTTCTGCTCATGAGAAGGTTTAACTCGTTAAAGTGATGGTTGATAGCATTCTCGACGGACAGTTCCAGGGGGGAGGGTGATGGAGGCCGTTCGGTGGCGGCGGGTTCGGGGGCGGCGGGTTCTGAAGGCCACTCCATGACGGCGAATTGGCGGTGGACAAGTAAATGTAGGATGAATTAAGCAAGATATCCCAAGCTGGCAGCAGACAAAGGACGGCGGGATCGAGAGAGAGCTGTCGGAAGAGGCCGCAACCGAGAGAGAACGAGAGAGTGCAAGTCAAGGTATGCGCAAGATGGATGATACAAAGCTTATAGCTGGGTGGACCTGTTTATGGAAAAGTGACGGTGGCCAAGTTGATGATGATGCGAACGCGTCAAAAATAAAGTCAAGGGTAAATGGTTTGAACCTCAAGGCTTTGGTGATAAGCAAGTTGAAGAAAAGTTGACGACGATGAATGAGGATGGTAAGAGGTAGGCAGCTGCCTGCGGGGTTGTCCGGCACAGCTGCGAGTGACAGCCTAAGCAGATGAACTGGATGTCAGCCTCAAGCGAAGAGAAGAGAGAGTGAGTTGGTGAAACCATGGAGACCCTACTCCAACTGAGGGATAGGAACCCGGCTGGGATTGGTGACTGTCCCGCAAGAGGCCCCGTTGCCTGCTGCTTGAATGAGTCCTGTCAGCTTTCATTCAAGCAATGGAACAATGTCACTGGTTGCCTGATGCTGCCTGCATAAAGGTAGCCAACCAGCCAGGCCTCATTGCTGGTGTGGAGGGTTAGGCAGCCATGAAGCCAGATGGATGGATTGCTGGAGCCAAACAAAATCCAGCGGATAGGATATCAAAGACCGATGTTGGGGGCTTGCCATCAGTATTTGCAGTTTGAAAACGGGCACTCACGACCAGCATGGCCATCGCTGCCCACGTCAGAGACATACATGAGCATCCTTTTCCCAGAGACTCGATATCGGCAGTCGAACCCAAGCCAACACGTCGGAGTGCATGCTTAGTGCAATGGAAGTCAAGGACGCTTGATTGGAGCGCAGAATTAACATGACTTTGAGCGTCCAAGTTTCTTATGTCGGAGTGGTTTTTGGAGGAAGTCGCATCTCGGTACTGCTCCTGGTCGATTACCTAAAGAGTAGCGCTTAATCGCATATTCTACATTGACTTGCAAGTGCACACCCCCATGGTATGGACACAGGAGAAATCCACGAATTACCCCCAATAACGATACCGGTGAGCTCCATCATGAACGTTGAGCTTGCCTACAAGCATAAAGTACCTACTATCATCAGGCACGTCAGCAATCGGCATATCTGCCCGCCTTTATAGAAACGTCAGGACGAACCTCCGAATGCCTGGGCCAAGCAGGTCCCAGAGAAACACCCCGCACTTTGCGCCGGCCTTAGCTCTTTATTAGGGGCCTTGATCAGCCGATCTTGCACGCAGAGATGGTCTAGGCCTCAACACTTCAGGTTCCGCGGGCAACAAACGTTAAACCATCAACCTCTCACAGCACGCCGCCTCTTCCACAACATGGATAACCACGATGAGCTAGCAAAAGTTTGATGATGGTTCACCATGGTCCAGGTATCGATGCATCATGTCGGATGAAATGTGTCGCGTGCCCATTGCCTCTCCCCGCCCTCCCCTCCATTAGAACCCGGCCCGCTGCCGACCCGGTCAAAGCACACATGGCCCGCGACGTCAGTCCATTTTCGGTTCATCGTATGAGATCGCATATATATCTCAAGAAAGCTTGGTTTTCTCACGACGAAACTGTGATAAGGGGAGGCGACAATAACAACACGAGAACCAACTCGGAGAGTTATTTCAACTTGTGAGACTTCAGTTGGTATCCGTATCCAATCTATCACTCCTACCTATTTGAACTTGAACAGAAACACACAAGACTCCTCCTACCCCAGACCCAAGTCCTAAAACATACAAGACCACCCCTGGTCTGGCTCCGGTCTATATAAGCATTTGTTTACATTTTCAAACTACCATTGGATATCTCACCGCCTGCCTAGACCCAGCAGGCCTAGCTATCTGCTACCTAGTCCTCTCTGCTTTTCCCCCTTGATTGCTTCATACCGAGGTCACCGTTTTCAGCCGAACTATAAAAGCAAACCTTGGTCCCCGTCCTTTGCTCCGGATCTCTATACATTCTCATCTTTCTTTTTTCAATCATAAACCCAAACCACACAAACGAGTACAAACTTCGCAAAACAAAACACAACAAACATGTTTCCCTCCCCCGCTTCCCGCACCGCCCTCAGCGGCGGCGGCGTCCCTTCCACCGGCGCCTCTTCTTCCTCCCCGGGACTGTTTGTGTAAGTCCACCTTCCCACCTTCCAACCTCCTATCCCCCATCGTGGACCTCACGAACATCACGACTACCAAGTCAAGAACCCCAGCATACCCACCAACCACACACAACCTCTACACCTTTATACATACATACCCATTCAACTTCTACTTACCATTCTTCCTAGCCGCCACCCCCGCCTAGCCATCTTCACCCTCGCCCTCGCTGGCGTCGGCGCCACCTTCAAGTACGTGTCAACGACAATCCGCAACAACGAGCTGGCGCAGAAGAACTCGCCTGGTTCGCAGTTTTATGTGAGCGTTGATAGGAGTGGTGGAGGGATTTAATGTGGCTCTGCAAGCTGTATAGGAGGAGATGAAGGATCGGCAAGGGAGATTCTTGGGATGTGGTGTATGAATGAGTCAATGAGTGATGAATAATGAAACCATGTGAACGAGTTGATTGATGTTGGAGATGTAACTAAGAAGTTGTACCATGGCATTGAAGATGGCGGGTTGTTTAGGATCAAGATTTTCGGGGGATGGGATTGTACGAGAAGAGGAGAAGAACAAGTTGCACTTGGGTTTGGGTCAGCGGCGATTTCGCCAAAAGAACGGCAAGAATGATCAACGCGGTGACACGAAGATAGCCAGTGAACGCGTCAAGTTTGGTAGAACGCAACGAGATATGAATTCGAGAACCTCATGAAGATGCTAACCACATATCGAGCGTGTGACATCATGAATAATATGCTGTAAGCTCAATTTCAACGCCTTCCCAATGCAACAACTACCATGAAACAGTGCTAGGTAGTATCAAATGCCAACCCATCGAAGAACAAAACCCATATGAGAGTGAAGAGACGAAACAAATACTACCAATACTCAAACATGCACATGCAAATTATGCAAAGGATATCAATCACTCACCCCCTTCCTCTTCCTTAATCCGTGCTGACCCTCAGAGGAAATTTCCACTCCTGGTAAACTCTGCCTGCTGGTTCTGGTAACGGTGGCGCTCGTCCAGCGAACTACCACCACCAACCTGATGACCTCGAAGATCTTCGTCCTCTTCCTCATCTGACATCGAAACTGCTGCTCCTGCTCCCATAACAGCTCTTCCCTTTCCTTTGCTCCTCCGATTATGCCTCGGCTCGAAAATCATGTCGCTGTTCACCTCGCTTCTCGTCTGGTTGCTGGTATCTTCCTCGTCATCTTCTCTCGAATTCCTCCTCCTGATTGTAGTTTCTTGCCCACTCAAAGTCGGCATTCGAGTGGCGGTTTCCAGCCTTCTGACCGATCTTCGTAATCCCCGATTCGCCATGTCCCTGTTTGCTGAGCCAGCCGAGCCAGCCGAGCTGGACAATCCGGACGACCTTCTCTCTTCTCCTGACCCCCGCCTTGCCGGAGTTCCGTACTGCTGGTGCTGCTGCTGTTGTTGTATCGCTCTCTTGGCCAGGTAGCTACCGCTACTAGCCCCTTCATCTGCCGAATTTCCAGCCGTGCTGGGTGCCGTGTTCCTCAGGACTCGCATCTCGCGCACCACGTCGCCGAGACTGTCCTGCAAATTCTTCATCTTCGCCAGCATTAGCTTGTTCATTCGGTTGCTGTCCTGCTCTTGCTGGGAACTCTTCTCGAGCATGGCCGTTGCCAACGTGGTGAAATTGGATGTCACGCCATTGCTGCCCGCTTCAGAACTAGCTGCCAGGGCTGATGGGTCTAGTTCAGCGGAGGTGGGTAGCTCAGCTGATGACTGTCGTCGGGATGACGGGCTGTCACGGTTTCCACTACCACCGCCATCTGGGATTTCAAGTGCCAAAACCGAGCGGCTCGGGGCGGTTCGGGTCATGGCTCGCGGCGACATCACCATGCTCTGAGGACGGGAGGACGCCAAGTACATGGAGCGACGCGGAGAGCGAAGACCTGCGCCTGGACTAACTACCGACTCGGGTATGGCATGCCGAGTGCTATGAGGGCGAGATCGAGACGGTAGCGACGGATCCATTACCCCGGATGCGGACGAAGAACTCTCAAGGGGCCGATCCTGCGAAGGAGCAAAGATCATCGTGTTGTTCGACATGGTTCGGTCGTGCATCGGTACCCGTCGCCACGTTCCGGGACGTGGGGATATCGGCGTCCGCTGCACTGAGGTGAGTCCAGAGTTGAAGCGCGACGGAACCGAAGTCGTGAAGTAGTCCTCCTCTGTCTCCGTTGACTGGTCTTGATCCATATCGTTTCGTACCTGCTCGGTGTCGTGAGTTGCATTGTCTTCCTCATACTCATCATTGGTAACCAGCTCGTCGTCACCGTTTTCCGCATCGGTGTTCTCTTTCACCTCGTTCGCAAAATCCCGTCGAACAGTTCCATTGTTGAAATATTCAGGGACTGCCGGGAAGGTGGCGTTAGATACCATATCCGCCGGGTCGCTTGCTGCTGATCTTGTGTCTTGATAAAGTCCTGAAAACCTCTTCGGTCTCTCCCTCACCATGCTCAGCCTCCTCTGCCAATCCTGTGCCGGCCTATTTTCAACGGTACCATAGTTGTGAGGAGACGCAAATGTCCCATCTTGTTGGTCCATCCACGATCGGATGGCATTTTGGGTCTTCCTCCGCTCGTTTCGTCTTTGAGTCCGTATGGTTGCAAAATCAGGAGCACGTCGGAACACCTCTTCCAAGGCGCGATCCTTCTGATAACCCACCAATGATTCTTCACGAATGCGAAGGCTCGGGCTAAAGAGTGCTGTCCTGCTTGCAGGGTCTACAATGGAAACCGCTTTGTGACGGCCTCGGCCAAGATTTTCCACCAGGTCCGTCGGCTCGTACATGGAGCGGGCCAAAATAAACCTTTCATAAATGAAGATGATGAGCAACAAGGGGAAGTGGGTCGCTTTGATGACGGTGCGATTGAGCCAGACGAACTGCCTCATGGGCATGAAAAACCTCAGCGGGGTCAATGCCCATGCGAGAATGTTGACTGGTGCGACATATGAAAAGAGTGAATCGTTTTTCACCATCGAGATCGTATTGATAGCAAAGAGAAACCTTTGACAATTAGCATGAGACCTAGTGGGAACACAACAGCACTGAAAGCAACTTACTGATGCTCTTGCTTCGCATTTGATGCAATAACCATAAATGAGTTCGTCAGCACAGTCACAAGCAGTGTCCTAAAAGAAAAATGTCAGCCGTTGCGCACTCCGAGGATTAGATCATCTCAACCCACACAATAACGAAGTGGCAGATGATGAGAAACAGGCCAATTAACGTCTTCCCAACCCAATTATGATCCGGCCATACTTCCCAAGCAGCCGGACTATACCCCACGAGCATCTGGAACATGCTGTATGCTACCACGCTCGGATCATTCGTGCTCTTGGAAATGAAGAACACCGAAAAGCCACAGCAGACGACAATGACCAAAGCAAATACTGCGACTAGGTCAACAGCTATGAGTCTAAATGCTATCAGCAACTGTGAGAAATACTGGTAGTGATCCAGTATACTGAAGATCCTGGGGAGCAAAAGGATGGCGATCGCAGCGAGAACATCATAGGCATTGTCGTTCAACTTGTGCGGGTCGAGAAGAAATACGCCGTAGATGCGCATGCAGTAGTAGATGATCAACAGCAGCAAAATGCCCAGGTCGAAAATGTTCCAGAAGCTCATGATGTAGAGGGAGAATCCGTGCTCGTTGAAGCCGACAATCTCATCGAGCATGAATCCGGCACTCCAAAACCAGAAGATCAACTCCACTGTGGTGATCGTACTGGATCTCTCATTGAGAACGAGCAAGAACAGGCAAAGAAGAAGACCAAGTGAGCAGGTAGAGAGGAATCGGCGATACCGTGGAACCCTCAACCGTGAGAGTTTGAAGACCGAGGCTTGACGAGGGTCGTACAGCGCGACGGTTCTCCGTCCAAGCGGCCCTGATTGGCCCCTGAGACGTTCCTCCTTGCCTTGCTGACTACCAAGGAGGGGTGTTCGTACGGTACTCTGGCGGCGAGACTGGGTGGAAGATAGGTCGGTAGCTATCGAGGTGCGACGATGTAGCTGATCTGCGGCAGAGTAAAAGCTGATGGCACCATTCCATATGGCCTCGAGTTGTTGCACAACCAAAGGATGGGCTAGAAAATGTTTTGCCGAGGCTCGTATGGCCACTTCGAGAGTTGACGTTCTCATGGCGGCCGGCTTCTCTCTGTTATTCGAATTGGCCGGTGTATGCATTCCCGAGACGCCCTGCAGAGGATAAAAGTCGTAGGAAAGGGCATCAACAAGTTCGCGAGTCGAATATTCCTTGAGGAGCTTGATGGCTAGCAACTCGCAGACCTTGGCTCGTGTGCTGCTTGTGCCAGTATTTGCCGGGTATATCTGAGACTCCTTTTCGAACTGAAGACAGTTTGCCATGAGGGCATATAGAGTTCCCCTTGAGAGATGCTGGGTTCGAATTTGCTGTTGCATTGGCTTCACCAGGAATTGGAATACTTGCGGAGACCTCAACTGCTCCCAGGTCAAGGTCGTATCGGTTCTTGCCTGAACAATGATGCGGATAGCATGCGTCATGCTATATATCGGGAGGGAGTCTAAAGAGTTGTACGAGGTTAGTCTTGGCACATAGTCTTTGATGTATATGGAGCATCACAAGGCATCATACCAAGGTGTCCAGCAGAGAAGAGCGGCAGGACACCAATTGCCTGATTCAACCCATCTTCATCCTCATTGCCGCGGTTGGAAGTGTTCCGGCGTGGTTGCCTCGCATCGTCGGACTCGTCGTCGTCATCGTCGGCCTCGGTGAAGTCGGCGGTCGCGTGTCGATGTTGTGTATAACTGTGGAAAGAAGCAGGACGTCGTAGCGGCTCCGAGTTTCTCTCAAGTAGATCACCGTCGTCTGGGTTGCGCGCAGCACCCTTGAAGGGTCGCATCAAGGTGGACAGCATGCTTTCTCCTGGCCGCAAACGGGTCTCGATGGCCCCCGACTCAAGTTCTTGGTGGACGTTTAAAGCGCCATGGACGCGGTCAGATTCGCAAGACCGCAAGCCACTGGTGAGGTATAGTAAGGGGACGGAGGCGAGAAGGTTGGAGTAGGTTGAATGTTTGCGACTTGCGAGAGGGGCGAATAAGACAAGGCAAGGAACAGCGACAAGGGGTTGGTAGTCAGTGAGGCAGGGCTGGCAGGGGACCGAACGTGGTTCCTGGTATAATGTTTGAGGCCGGCCGAGGCGACAGTCAACACCCCGGTTACCACGGTGGAATAACAGCGGAGGAGGACGCGAAGCTGGGAATCCGGGGGAGCCGGACTACTAGAGGTAGAGGCAACCTCGAGATAAGTAAGTCGGGGCTCCGGGAGACAGTCGGACAGTCGGGGCCTCGCCGCTGGACTTGGGGTCGATGATGAGATGAGGTGGTGCAGAAAAGAAATGGCTGTACGCCGGTTACACGGCGGCGGCAACAGTCCAGAAGCCAACAGGACCAAGAACGGAAGAACAGAAAAACGGGAAGAAAGAAACGAAGGAAGAAGGGGAAAGCGACTGTCACTGGCGTCGACGGCTTTCCAATTGTCATCTAGTAGTGGCACGTTGACAGCCTGGTTGCAAGTTTAGGTATTTAGCTCAGGTCGTCCCGTCGTTTCGTCTCAAGTGACAAGACAACTCTTGGAGGCCAAGCCCGTCCGGTTTCCCCAATCCAGCAAAGTGGCAGGTACCGACCGGAGCGTGTATTCGGGGAGGCTGTAACTTTCAACCTTTCGTCTTGTCTCGAGTTTAGTTTCCACCCTCTCTGCGCCTCGACTACTGTGTGTCGCGGGACTAGTAGGTACCGTGAGCCGTGGCCGTTCTGTAGTGTAGGTAGGTATTGTACCCGATGTAAGTGGTCATTCTTTCTTTCCTAGCCAACTTTTAGGTTCTTGCTCCGAGACCCGACAACACCATCGCGGGTTACGGGAGTCTCGACATTGACATGGGCTGCTGCAAGACAAATGACGCGCGTGAAGCGCAACAGCACCTGACACTGACAAGTAACCATCGCAGTGAGCTCGAAAGAGGGGAACAACCGTGAGATGTGTCGGAAGATGATGGAACCCAAGCTCTCTAGTGTCAAACACGGGCTTCGTCTAACCATGAATGGATGATAAGAAAGGTGTGCGGAGTTTTGGGACTGAGGCAATCCTGGGAATGCGGTGAGATGGCAGCGATGGCAGAGCACAAGAGAGTCTGAGAAACATTGGGGCTGACCAAGGGGCCCTTGCTCCATCAGCACCTTCCCACGCGCATCTGGCCAATCACGTGGCTGGCCATCTTACCATTAGTGGTCTCCCCCCAAGCCGAGACCCAGCTTTGACGAATGGAACCTCAAAAGTTGCTGGGTTTCAAAATCCCCCATCATTTCATCCACTTTGCACTTGACTCCTCAAATGCGGAAAGAGAGGAGGCTCATTGCTTTTTCTGTCTTCCAGGCGGAACGAAGCCTCATCAACCTCGAGGTTATCGTCTCCATCTCCCTCAGTCCCTCTCTCACTCTCGCCCTTTCGCACCATGGCACCAGGGCCTCCCCTCCCATCAAAAGACTTGACGGAACGCGGCCGACTTCAGATGGGCAGCCGATCGAATGAGGCCACCCAGCAAGTGCTGCATTTGCCTCTTTTGTCTTTCCTTTGTGTGCACCTGGCACAAGCCCCCATTCCATCTTCCACCAATCGTATCCAGAACATGGTCGCTGCCAAGCACAGCCTGCCGACGTACTGCGTTCATGGAGGCTGAGAAAGTGCCTGTCAAGGCCGCGAGGGCGGTCAAGATGATTCAAAGCCATGAGACAGACCCTCTCTCTTGCGTTCTGTGCGAGCTGTCTCACTCTTCGTCTTCTCATGGAATGTTCGCACACCTACTGAGCTATTATTACCAGGAAGCCGTCCGTTGTGCTATTGATGTTGACAGCTGACACTAGCGACTGCAGGTAAGGTCGTTCAAATACATATGTACCTATATCGTCCATACTTATGTCGCCATCACGCAGGGTCCTGGTGGTGACACATGATCAAAGATTGATCCCGATGCGACGGCGATAGGAGACCGTTCGATGGTCGTCTCGCCAGTCCGGGTGGGTCCGCCGTCGATGGTGGATGGGTTGAGATGTGATGGAGGGTTGCAACAAGTCGTTCGATTCGGTCACAAGGCGCATCCACCACGACGGGCACTTGCATCCTTGTAACGACTCATGCACATTGGACGAGGCGACACAGGCTCACAGGCTCACACAGCAAGCCCAAAACATTTCTTGCTTCACATGTGCTCTCATAAAACACTGGTGGCATTGAATGAAGCATCCTGTTATGGTAACGAATCGGATGTAAATTTCAGACTTGCTGGCAATTGAAAACTTATAAGAGGCATCCTACCTCCTCAGACCTCAGCTGTCTGTCCACAAGCGTCTCAGCTACGCATCTCGAAGCAAGTTCGGAAAAAGGTTAACGCTGGACATGCGCAGATATGGTTACGACCGTCATCAACGATCCTGGGTACTTTGATACAGAACACACAATAGCTGGATTACCTGTGACACCCTCTACGAATCTCTGCGGCCAGCTGACGATCTCAAGGCTGCAAACTGTCAGATTAGAGGGTGGATATCTGGGTTTTCTGGCCATACTCAATCTGGGTTAGCCGCCCAGCCTCCTAGATTACTGGATTCTGGGGCCCTCTAGGATACTCCAGCACCCCCCAGACCTTCTGGGCGAGTCAATTACACACACTCTTCAATCAATTAATTCTGTACGATCACATTTGATAATTAATAGTCTGATTTGCGTATTCATGACAAGAAGCGCCACGATAACTAATATAAGCAATATCCCTACGAAATTAATAATTTTAGCTATATTTTTATTAAAGGAATCTACTAATGAAATTATTACGGTCGTTTTTAAGACCTAAAGCGATTGGCCCAATTAGTACGAAGCCCTTAAGCGACTAGCTAAAAGCAACCAAAACTTCGGCAACTAATTATTCAAGGACAGGCCTATAATTTAAAAGGTCCTACCTCCTAAGCCGGAAGACTTCTTCTTTACGAAGCTAGCGAAAAATCGTATATTAGCAATAAAAAAAGAATTTATTAAATTTAATAGAAAGATCCGGGTTAAAAAAGTCGTAGTAACTACTATAATAACTATAATAAATATTATTATAATCTAAACTCAAACCCAAACTAACGAAAATAGTACTAAGACCGCTACTATTATTACTACTTAGCTCTAATAAGAATTTAAGGAAGATTTTAACGACGAAGAAAATTTTAAAGAAAAAAATAAATATTATACCGAATAAAATATTAGGGAAAATATAGTAATTAACCCTACTACGGATTTTATTATAGGAGGAAAAGTTACTTATAATTAAACTAATAATACGTATAATACCCGCTATAAATATAAGAAAAATTTCGACGACGTTAATACGAAAGTCTGTAATTAAATAAATATTTATATTGTTAATTACTTCGCCGATACCGCTTTCGAGTAGAATAAATCTACCTGTAAATAGTTGAAATAAATTAAATATTAAATTAATTACTAGCTTATCGATTAAATTGCCACCGCCCGGCGAAAATATTAGGCCTTTATTAAAAAGACCGTTAAAAAATAATCTAAAGATTTCGAAAAGTAGGTTTTAAATTGGGAAATCCTTATCGCTAACGGTAAGAAATTAAACGTTAGCGAAATTACTTCCCCTATTTTATAGTTTATTAATTTTATTAATATAGTTTACGAATATAAACCTATTTAAATAAATAATATTTAAAAATTTAATAGCAATTTAGAAGATTCGTATTTAATATATAAAAATGTATTTACTAATTTTAGAAGGGTCGGTATATTAAAATATATTATACTATTAATTAGTAAGAAAATTATAGTTTGTAGCGCTTAGGGTATTAATTAATTTAATTCGAAAGAATTTATATTTAAGAGGGAGGACACTTTTAATTTTAATTATAAAAAGAAGCGGAAGGTATATATAAAGAAAAAACGTAGCGCGGATAAAAATATAAATAATTCTTTATAGCCGAAAAAGAAAGGGGGATCCGCGCCGCTATATAAAGTATACAAATAAAACCCTTACTTAATAATACGCTACTAGTATTTAATATTTAAAATAAGAAATAACCTTATTTAGAAGTTTAATAATTCTATTTAAAAATTTATTAATAAAAATTTCGAAAAGTTTTCCAAAATCCGTAAGGAAGTAAAAAAGGCCAAAAATTAAATATAGGACCGCTTTATTACTTTTACGTAGACTACTACTTTAAAAATTTAAAGGCGACGAAAAATCGGTATTTACAATTTAATATTTCTTATTAAATAAAGTACTTTTAATGTAAATAATAATAAAAATATTTACCCGCTTAAAAATTTAGCGATCTTCAATTTTAGGGCTTCCTTTTATATTTTCAATAAAATTAGTTATTTTTCTTCGTTTTGAATAGCGTCCCCAAAGGACTATATTTAGGTTAAAAATTTTTAAATACCTATTAAAGGTTTTAAAACTATTAACGTAAAAATATAGGGAGAGAAGGGAATTCTACGGCTATAGTTAAGAGAGGTTGCCTTTTACCTTAATTTTATTATAAATTTTATATTTTTAGGCTTATTTCGAAAGTAAAGGTTTTACTAGGATTATAAACTACTTAATAATTACTTTCGTCGGCTAAATAGCTCGATTTTCTATTTCCTTTAAGAAATCTATTATTAAACGGTTCTTAAATACCTTCCCTTCTCTTTTAATTATATTATTTTCTTCGTTTAATAAAATTATTTTAATTCTTATATTAATTATTACGTATATAAAATACCTATTTAATTCTAGTATAAACAGTTCTGTTACTACGGTCTATAAGTTTTCGAATACCTTTATAATATTAAAAGCGCTAAATTTAAAGGATTAGCGATTTATTAGTATAATGCATATAGTATATTTAAAATTAAATAATAAATTATACGAAAATTATATAATTAAGGTTTTAAATTAAGAGAATATTTCGCCGTTGACTTCTTCGAATACGAATAAAGGAAAGGAGGCTTTAAATATATAATGCTCGTTATTTATCGATAGATTAAATTCGTTTAGGATATTTATATAGCGATATATACGGTAGAAACTATTGTTAAGGGACTATTTTTAATTATTGATATAATTAATTATTAGTATAACGTTAAAATTAAATATATTAAATATAATAACGAATTTAATAATTAATACGTTAGGGATAAACTAATTATTCGCCTTATTATTCTTAAACCTTTAATATTTAATATTCAAATTTAAAACGGCGGTACTAAACGTTTAGGGGGTATAATTAAAGAAAAGGCGCGCACTATAGTAAATAATTCTTATTTCCCTTACGACCTTTAACTTCAAATTGTCTTAATAGTAATCTACTTTACTAATCGATCGCTTAAATATTTTTATAATTAGAAGTCTTTTTACGAATAGTTTTATACTTTTATAGCTTACTATAAAGGGGTGTAAATTAATCCCCGGATATTTAATCTTAATTATTTACATATTTATAATTATAAAGTTTATGCGATAATAAAAGTTATTTAAAAGAAGGAGTAATAATAAAAGAAATTCTAATTAAAAGTATAAATTAATTACTTCGTTAACTATATTGCCTCGTCTATTTACTAAATTTAGAACCTATAGACTAACCGTATTATCTATACCTATAATATATTCTTTAACGAGAATTTAATTTATTTAAAGAACCTTAACGAAATTAAGGAAAGGTTAAAATTAATTAGCGATAAAATCTTTAACCTATTTAATAAGGTCGATTACCTACTTTAACTATCTATATAGTATTTCGAACCCTTCAATACAATTTAAAATATAAAAAATAATAGTATTACTTATTTACTACCTTTACTCCTCAATAACGAATTATAGGTAAATAATAATAATATTATTAACCCTAAATTAATTAAGCCCAACGCTTAAAGTAAAATATCCTTCAATTTTATATTCGGATATCCTAGCCCTCTAAATATACCGCTAGCCATTCTTTTTACTAATTTTATTATTAATTTATTAGAACCTATCTCCTTCCCGACTTTCGAACTATAAGAAGCTACCTTTAACGCTAGGAAATTTATTTAATTAATAGGCTAAAAATAGGGTAAAATTATTACAAAAATAAAAATTAATCGTCTAATTACTAAGGGTAGCCGGCTAAACTTTATTAAACGTTAAGATCTACTTCCAGTCCTAAAGACTTACCGCAATTTCGAATATTATAAATTAGGAAACTTTTTCAAATAAATAGAAGAAGTATACTTTAACAGCTATAAAGAAATAAGGTTATAGGTAGAAATTAATAAAGATATCCTTCGTACTAAAGGTACCTAAATTTTTAATTATATATAAATATATATATATAAGTTCAATAAATACGGCCGCCTTTAGAAGGTAAAGGCTCGCCTTATAGTTAAAGGGGATTAATAGTATTATTATAGTAAAGAAACGTACGCCTTTATATTAATTAGTCGTTCTTTTTAATCTATTATTACTTACGCTACTAAATTCAACTTTAAATTCATCTAATACAACGCTATAAATACCTTCGTTAATACCTATTTCAATAAGCAGATTTATATATATATACCCCTTAAATATTAAAAGTATTATATAGTACTTAAACTATTCAAGGCCTTCTATAATTTATAATATACTTTTTTACTCTAGTAATAAAAATTTAATAATACGTTTAAAAATATAGAATTCAAACTATTACGTAAAATTCCGTATATCCTTAAATATAATAGAATTTTAATCTTCTACTATATTAATAATATTATATTTACCTTTGACTAAAAATTATATAATAAAATTAATTAAGTAATAAAAAACTTAAAAGAGAAATATAAATTTATAGGGGGTAATAATTTCCAATAATTTCTAAGTATTAAGATTATTCGAAATCGAAAGGTAGGACTAATTTAATTATTTTAACGGGAATATATTTATAAAATTATTAAATTTATTAAAAATCCTTATACCTTCGCTTTTATTCTAATAAATAACGAAGAACTTCTACCCTACGATAACGTAACTACTTTTAATAAAATATAGAATTATTAAATCGTCGTTAGATCGATAATATATATTATAATAATTATTCGAATAAATATCGCTTTTATAACTAGCCGTTTAATTCACTACAATTATAATCCTAACCCCTAATATTATAAAGCTACTAATAAAATATTATACTACCTTCAATTTTATTTAAATCTCTCTCTATACTTTAAATCGTTATTAAAATTCGAAATAGCTTTAAATACCTTATACGCCGATAACACACTAAATCGGAAAAATTTATTCAACTTTATAATTAAGCTATTTAATAATTTCGTCTATTAGGGTACTACTAAATAAAAAACGGTATTAATTTTAACTACCGAAGTAGAATTATTATCGATTTCCAACGTAATAAAGGAAATTATCGCTATTATATATCTATATAAAGAGATTAAAATTCCCTTCGATTAGAAAATCCTTATAATTAACTATAATAATATTTAAACGATCTATATTCTAACCGTTAAAATATTACAACTAATAATTAAGCTAAAGTATATTAATATTTATCGTTATTAATTATAGTAAGAAATTATAGAAGGAAGGATTATAATTAAATATTTAGAAATAAAGAAAATACTAGTAGACGGGTTAATAAAAGTACTAGGACAATTAAATTATAAGAAATTCCAGGAATTAATAGGGATGGCGAATATGCCGGTTCGAAAAGAGATAAAGATTAGGAGGGAAGTTCCCGACGATATTTTAGAAGATACTTATAATTTAATTAGGGAAATTAACGTACTAGAAGAGAGAAAATTATAAATAATTTTACTTTTACCCTATTTTAAAAAGGTTTATAAGTGAGGGGGTATATTAAATTAGAGGGTAAATATCTAGGTTTTCTGGCTATACTCAATTTGGGTTAGCCGCCCAGCCCCCTAGATTACTAGATTCTAGGGCCCTCTGGGATACTCCAGCACCCCCCAGACCTTCTGGGCGAGTCAGTTACACACACTCTTCAATCAATCAATTCTGCACGGTCACATCTGACACAAACATCGCTGACTGTGGAACGCCTTGAATCGGCGTCATCTCCCGTCACGGCTATTGCACCTTCTTGGTGCGATTGTTCTTCCTATCACATTGACCAGTGTTTGTCTGATTCTATACAACAGTCAGCTAAAACTTACGGTCCAAGAAACCACCAGTGCACCATAGCAGTTGACAGCCTGGTGGGCAATTGCTTTTCGATTGGTAAAGCACCGACCGTACGTTGCATGTTTGTACTGCTGGAATTATACGGACCCTAACCCAGCCATCTGAACTATGAGCCCGGGCCCTCAGAGGCTGACATTGTCCAACGTAGGTAAAGCAGACCGGGTCTTTGCCGGGCGAAAAGTGGGACCCACTCCGTGCCGATGTGACCCACTTTCCCCGGCGGACACTCCGGTAGTGGTTCATGTACTAGCGAGATGATGACATCGGCTAAAGTCCGTGTAAAGCCGACTTGGAGCGGAACTGATTATTGGAAATTCCGCTCCCTCACACATCCTTTGCCATATGGCTCGGAATCATTTGCCATAGGGCTCGGAGACTGACTCCCTCAACCTACTTGTGCTTGCCGCTCCATCGTTTTCTTCACAGTGCATCCCGTGTACCATATGTACGGGGACATGTGACGCTCCTACAAGTAGATTGAATATGTAGTAAAGACCCAACTTCAACATGCACTGCGTGGATTGGTGAATAGGACGGACTCGGACGGCTGAGATCGGTGTTAAGATCCCGAACACCGGAACCGAAGTGAATAGTGATGACTCTGACGAGCCCCAAAGAGCAACAAGCGATACCGCTGCTCCATGAACCCCACAGATGGCTGGTTGACATACATAAGAGGAAAAACTCGCTTCGATCAACAAAAACCCACCTCCGAGCCAATCGCGATTTCTACGAGGAGTCGAGGACAACCAGATACACTCGGCCAACAGCAACAATGGTCTGTTTTAATACCGATATTTTGGGGAGCATGTCGACGTCGAACATCGGCTGGTAACTGTGACGACATACTGCAAATCCGCCGGTGCTCTCCTGCCGTTAGGGCATCGGATCGGCCTTGAACAATGATGGCTGCCCTTAGGATAGCCGCAACGTGTCTCAGGGGGCGGAAAAAAAAAGGGAAAAAAAAAAAAAAAAAAAGCATCGAAACTTTGAGCTCATTGACCGGCCGATCGGCAGTGGCAGAATAGGGACGGTGAAAATGCCGACACAAGACGGACGGGCCCCGGATTGGTGACAGGTGAAAAGACTTGTCTGTTGACATGGTCAGGGGCCCATTTTTTGGTGGTGATGCAAGGCCACGGTCCAGGGCCTTAAGTTATCTCAGTGCTCAGACCTACTTTCTTTTTTGGGCAGGGGGCGACCTGCGGTCGCAACGGAAGGGGCCTGCGGCCCGTGCGCGCTTCGCGCGGTCAATTAAATCGTAAAAGTTTCTAATATTTCCAGTTGTGGTCTGTATTCTAGTTTCTTTCAGTGTATTTATATATATTAATTGAGATTGCCTAAAAAAGAGGTCTGAGTCTTCGATGTAGAAAATTAGCTATTTAGATAGGTTGCCCCATATAAATCAAAGTTAATTAATATTTTTACTATATAGTAACTATATTATAATAAAATATATTAATAAAAGTAAACGTATTAATAGATAGAGAATTTGATGGAGATTATTATAGTATATTTTTTTTGCGTTAATATATTTACTTGTATAAATGTAGACTATAAAGGTAATTTTTTTATTTAAATAGTATAATGCTACTTAGGGTCTAATATTTATATTTGCATTATTTTTTATCCTAATTTTCTAAAAATTTCTATATATAATTTATAATACAATTTTATACCCCAGGTATATTTACATTTCCTATTGCGTCGCGTAAAGTGCGTTTTTCAATTTAATAACCTTAATACTATAGACGACGACGACGACGGTTTTATCGACCCCCAGCGCGTATTGCGTATAATGTATAATATTATCGGCGACGGAAAGGAATTAAGGGAAGGATAAATTAAGATAGTTGTTAAATTCGTATACGAATAGAAAGATACGATATTGGTTGCGGCGATTGGGTATAGTAAAAGTATTGTTTTATATGTATTTTCGGCGCTCTTCGATAAAATTACTATATAAATTGTATTTTTGACGAAGTTTGGCGAAGTTTAGCAAAACGATATTGTAAAGAAGGTAGAAGGTTCGAAGCTAGTATAAGTTGATATTAATACGGCGAAAAGAGTATATTATTTTTTATATTTGTAAAATTGGATACTTTATTAATTTTTATAAAATAGAATAAGGATATATAGTAATAAATTAAGTAAGGAGAATATATTTATATTTTTATAAGTTTAGAATAGGTATTTAATCTTCGATTTAAGGCCGTTCTTTGTTCTCCCGACTTCTATTAAAAGATTAGTCTTTTTATTATTAATAAGTTATATATTATATTAGAATAGGGTAAGGATTTTAAAAAAGATTTCTAATATTTTTATATTCTTCGACTTCTTTTACCTTATTATATCCCCTAGTTTGGTTGTACTACTACGTTAGCTAGCGTATATTAAGATTTTATTATTAAAAAGGTTAGATTTAATATATATAATCTGGAAATTATTCGTACTTTTATCGACCGTCCGGAAATTTCTATTGTTATTTAGTTATTGCTATACAATTATATTGGAAATTTCCGTTGTCTTTTTTTCTTGGTTAAAGATGCTACCCTTAAAATTCGACGATAGATTCTAAAAATGATTATTTATATTAATAATAAGAATACGCTCCCTACGGCCCGCTATATTATTATTAATTATTTGTATAAGTAATATAGCTTTAGTAAAAAGATAGGCTATAAAGTTATTTAGCTCTATAATAATTTAATTAAAATTGTTAATAAAGATATTATCTTCTAAAATTTTATAATAGAAAATACCGATTGTAAGATAATTTGTACTACCGTTATATTTAATATAGGTATAAATATTCTTAATATTAATAGGGTAGTTTAGTTTAAATTATCTAAGAATCTAAGCTTTTTAAATTTCTGGTAACGTTTTAAAAGAGTAATACGGAAAAAAATTAGCTAAGGATAGGTATATTTTTTTACTCCTTTTTACTTATTCGATTATTTGGAGTTTAAGGAAAAGTAACTGAGACAGCCTCAAATTCGCTAGCCATATATACTTCGTATACTTAGCCGTTTAATAAATTTCGTAGCAAGCTATAATAATGAAGGAGAGGAAGGGGGTAGTAGTAACGATAATAATACGGCTAGTTACGTAAGCGAAGTAGACTTACTTGAAGTTGAATTTTAATTTTAACTCGACGATGGAATAGGATTTTATTCCCTTTACGAATTTAAATATAAAGTTAAGTTGTTAAAGGCGGAGGTTGAATAGAAAAAGAAAGTTAATTTTACGGTTTTATAATAGTTTAATACGCTATATTTTTATTGAATAATATTTAATTATTTTTAAGAATTATATTACGACCCGGATTTGGAGTATAAGCGCCTTATTCTTAAAGGATAATATTGTAATGTATATAATCTACGGCTTGGAAGAATCCTTCTAATGTTAATAAGAGTGGAAATAAGGGATAAAGTATTTAATAAGCTATTTACTAGTAGTTTTATTAATATAGCTATTATTTACTTATTAAAATAGTATAAAAAGTATATTTAAGTATTAATTCCTATTGAATTTCGAGCTTTTGAAATAGTTCTAGAGATGTTTATACTTTGTAAGCTTTAAAATGTAATAGTACGACTGATAGTAGATAGTAGAAAAAAGTTATTAAAATTACTATTTGATGACGTAGTTAAGTTAGACGATAAATTTCCAAAATTTAGAACGTAATAGTAATAATATTATTAATATATCGAAGGATTGGTTAGCTTTTGTAAAGAATCTATTACTAAAATTTATAAGGAATAAGAAGTTTTGAAAATAAAGTTAAATGCTGTTATTAATACTTAGTAAAACTTATTTGCCGCCTTTACTAATTTATTTGCCCTCTCTTCTTTTCTTCCTTCGAAAAGTAATATAATTATTTTCCCCCCTATAAGATTTGAGGATTGGTAAAGGTAAGTAATAGAGAGGGAGGTAAAAAGAATATAAGAGAGAGTTGTTATTGTTATTGCCGTTGCTGCTTAGTTTGACGGGGTTATTGGAGTAGCCGATAATATTGATGAAGAAGAAGAGGTTTAGCCTTCTATTTTAATAAGAAATTTTATTGTATTAGCTTATATTTTATAGGTTACGCTTATTCTTGTGCTTGTACTAGGTTCTCCTATATTAATAACTGTTTTTAAATAGCTATCTAAGAAAGTATTAGCTAAAATAAAAGTAATAGTTATTATTATACTTCCTATTATTCCGGCGCTTTATTTTACGTTTGATAATGGAGTTCGATAGTTGATGAATGAGTTTACTTTTGGAAGATAAGTTATTATTGTTGCTGCTGCTATTGTTGCTTCTATTCTTGTTCCTACTCTTATTCTAATACCTTCTTTTTAATAATTGTTTTAATATTATTAAATATAAGTAGTAATATTATTATTCGCGTTATTAACGGTAGTTGGCATTGCTTTGCCAATATTTATTATTGCGTTAGGAGGTAGAAAGCGAATTAATAGTATAAGAACTCTAATCCTTGGTTTACCGGCTTATAAAAAGTAGATAGATATATATATATATATTATTATTGTTATAATGTAATATGTGGTTTGTTATGTTGTTTATTATATAAAAACGTTATGACGTAATATTTTTTTGGACTTATAAAAAAAAAACACTATACGTTTTTGAATATTTTGATTGTTATAATAATGAATAGTATAATTTAATATATGAATTTAATATAATTTAAATATAGTTTTTTTAATCTTCTTCGTTATTATTTATTCTAAATTTATAATCCTATAAATTATTATTATTATTGAAATTACATTCGCTTTCTTCGCTTATATTTAGTATGCTATTTTATATAGAAAATAATATAGTATTAGGTAAATATCTTTAGTTAATAATGTTAATAGGAATAGGAATAATTTTATTCTATTTATCTAATTTTTCTAGTAGGTAAGTTTGATTTAAAGTGAAAAGATTTAGTATATTAAATACCTTTGGATCTATATCCTTAACCTTAATTTTCTTCTTTATTATTCTATTACTATATAATTTTAAAGTATATAAAATAATATTAATAAAGGGGTTATTAATTATGTAAGTACTTTTAGTAGTACGTCCCTAAAGACATTTTATTCCTTTTTGAATAGTAGTGAGAAGATTCGAGTTAAGAGCGAGTTGTAATAGCGTTGCTTCGATATTATAGGTAGAATTCTTATTGTTTTTAATATTAATAATATATATTGTATTTTAATATTTAAGTATAATATTAATAGCCTTGTACCGGCTGTTAATCGTAATGTAGCGGACTAAATTACTTTTTATAAGAGCTTCCCTAAGATTTTTATTGGTAATGCTTAGGTATAAAAGTTATATAAAATATAGTATTTCTGGGCTATAGTTTATTAATCCGCCGCTTTAGAAAAGGATTAGGAATAATAGTATAATATTTTGAAGAAGCTTATAATCTCTTGTTCGAACTACTTTATAAATAAGTAAAAGAAGTTTAATAACTTATATTAACCGGTATTGACTGCGAAATTCTACGTCGATAGTAGTATTGTTGTTATATTTGCTAGTTTATCCTTTGATTGTAAAAACGGTATTCTAAATGTCGTTAAATATTTTTTGTAAGTCGGTTGTTCCTTCCTCTTCTTTTTGGAATATTTCTTCTATTACTTTTTGAATACTATTAATATGTAGTTTATTTATTAATAAGCCTCTTTAAATTAGCGCGTTAATAATAAAAGTAAGGATGCGAACGGTAAAGCTATGTATTAAAACGGGTATAATTAAGTAATATTTAGCCTTATTCTTGGTGATTTTCCTCTGGCGTTGAAAAAAGAAGATATTAGAAGATAAGGTAGTATTAGATTGATTAGAAGTGTTTTTATTATTAAAGAAATTTTTGAAAATTATTTTAATGAGATTTGTTTTAATATGGAAAAAGGCTAGAATTGGAAGAATTTATTTGCGTTGTTCCTATTAAATATTAGACTTTAGCTCTTTATATTAAATACGACGAATAAAAGACGTAGTCTTTTAATTGCTATATATAAGAATTAAACGGTCGACGAATTTTTAACGGTTAATAGCGAGTCGATTATTAAATAATTCTTTATGAATTTTATAAATTCTTTCTAATTTTCCTTTATCCTTATAGATAGCGCCGATTTGAAGATATAGCGAATTTTGATATTTAACTTATTTGAAAGCGGGTATAATAGGCAATTTTTTGAATTTATTATTCTTCTTAATAAAAAGATGTTTAATAGCGTATTTTAATAGCTATTTTAATCCTTTAAAAATATTTTAAGCGTTTTGGAAGTAAATGTTCGATAATTATTTTTAGTATAAATAGTTATGTACGTTGTATAGATAATTGTAGAAGAGGACTACGTAATTCTGGATAATAAATTAAGTAAGAGGTAGTAAGGTTAATTATTTCGTTTTGCTTCCTATTAATTATTTTACGAATAGTATTTTTGAAGTTGAAATTATTATATATAATAATGCCGTTGGGATTTAAAGTAGTACGTTTGAGATTTTGTTTTGCTTTGGCGGCTATAGTGTTGAGTATGCGATTGAGCGTAGTATATAAAGATATAATATTAATGTTTGATAATGTTTAGATAGTTCGCCGAGGGGTACTATTTAAAAGTAGGTATAAATTAAGTATACAACGAAAGAAGGTATTAGTATTCTTAGTATAGCTAGCTATTATTATAGTAATAATAATAATGATGCGGCTATTATACTGTTCGCTAATTTTAACTTTTTTAATTTTTTCCTATGTCTTCCGCTAGTTTTATATTGCTTGTGAGAGTAAAGAAACTAGAAAAGGTGCTAGTCTTTAAATAGTTGGCCAAGATCCTTTAAAAGTGTTTTCTAATTAAGACCAATTATTTAATTAGGAAATATATATTTGTTCTTAGCCTTCGTTAACCTTTTCCGGCTCGAAATAGTTGAAAGATAATTTATCGAAAAGAGATTTTATTTTTTTACGTACGATAGCGGTGTAATAGTTGGGCCTATGTAGAATATTTTGCTAGATAGTAAGTTTAGTTCTTAGTATAGTTTTTTAAATATTTTCCTTTATTATAGTTTTAGTAAATATAAATATTCTACGAGGATCTTTTAATTATTAGATAATAAATAACTTTAAGTTGTAGTTCTTTAGGGATAGGTTCTCTAATCGCGCTATATTCCCTACCTATAATATTTTGCGGCGTTTTTATTCTGTTAAGGTCGCTTCGATAATGTTGTATTTAGAATTTTAATTAAATTTAGGATTATTAAGGTCTTATTTATTAGCTAGGGATTTTAGAGTTGGAATTAATTGAGAAGCCTTTTATTTACTTTAAAATTAAGATAGAGTACAGCTTCGAGCTTTTCGAGTACCGCGAGGAGTACCGCGAAGAATATTGCGAGGAGTACTACGAGCGCAAGAGGGAGTACTACGAAGAATATTACGAGTATTACGAATATTATACGTACGAATTAACGTTGGCCGAGGGGTTAATTAAGGGGATTTTAATCGAGGGGTTGAACGTAGGCGAAGATTTAGGAATAGAAGCGTAAGAGTTGGTTACTTTAACTATAGAGGGGTAGATAGAGGATTGGTCATATAGTTTTAGGAATTGTCGGCTATAGTATTGAAGAGTATTAAAATAATACGTTAGTTTACGCGATTAAAATGTATTCGAAATATTAGTAATACGATAATTTTTCGTAAAGTTATAGTAGTTTTGGTAATAGCTGGGTGGTTTTGCTATATAATTTACAATATTAAATATATTAGGAATTTAAACTTCTTAAAGCGCATATTAAAAATATTACTTAAAATAGTAGTTATAGCATTTTATCGATAAATTAAATTTGTGTGGTGTAATCTGGTCCGTGCGTTACGCCCCGAAAAAGAGGTCTGAGCGCTAAAATAAGCCTTAAACAAACCCCCACCCACTTTTTCTCGCCCGTATTATAATTGGTCATTGGCTGTAACTCTAAACGAACTTGGCCGAGCCGGTTATTGCGACTATATGTTCGGTCCCTGCGACTGTGTGGGCCTGCCCAGACTTCCAGCCAGCTAATTAAATTAATGTAAATATATTTATCCTATGTTACTTTAGTATAGATTTTGCGGGCGCCAATATCGTCAACTCATTTGAACTAACAACACATACGAAAGTTAGTAATTATCGCTATTGCAATCGCTGTCGTAATTATCGTTCGCTAATGTAAGTTATAGTATTAAAGGGTAGTGAAGTACGTTTACTAATTACGATCGTACTATAAATATTTAAAATTATCGACTTTACCCTTTCTTAGTTAGAATTTACCTATACCCCTAACTTTACCCCCTCTATTAAATAGATTAAAATTGAGCCGTACGACAATAAGTATAATTATTTTAATATTAACGAATTCGTTAAAGAAGAAAGGTTGCTATTTTCTATCGTTTTCGCTCTCCCCGTTGTTTTTATTCTCTTTACGGATAAAGAAGATTTTATTGTAATTACTAAGATAGAATTACGGTCGTTTCTTTCCGCCGTTACCGTTATTATTATTCGCCCGCTTCTATTTAATTAGCTAGTTAAAGAGTTAGATTTTATTGCGATTACTGAGATAGAATTAGAATTCTAAAAGTTATTTAAACTATTTGATAATTTGAAACGTAAGAGTTAGTAAAATATTAATGAATTAATAAAGGATATATAAGCGGCGGCGTTTATTATAGGATTTGCTATTATAAAGAAGAGGAGTAGTAATTACGTTAATAGTAAACCGACCTACGTCGATTTCGAATATATAGAGGGCGCCGCGTACT
The DNA here is from genome assembly GCA_030685235.1 of Copromyces sp. CBS 386.78. NCBI lineage: Eukaryota > Fungi > Ascomycota > Sordariomycetes > Sordariales > Sordariaceae > Copromyces > Copromyces sp. CBS 386.78. The sequence continues at coordinate 72,859 of MU839086.1, forward strand.
AGGGTAGACGATTAACCCTTATTATAGATAGGATTCGCCTATATACTATTATAATTAAAAAGAATTATAGATAGAAAGTAAAGGTTTTATTTATTAAGAGAAGTATATAATAGTTTTTCTTTATTATTTATCCCGAGTATTATTATAACCTACGGTTAGATATAGTTTAGTATATAGCTATTTATTATTGTATTTAAAGGATAAGCGACGTAAATACTTAGATTATACGCTTTTCCAATTAGTTAAAGACAACGGCCGCTAATATCGCCTAGATTATTAATAATAAGTTTCTTAATATTATAATAATACGACGAAACGTATTAAATATAAGCCGCGGATATAGAGAGAAGGTAATTGGTACTTTAATTCTAATATAATAATTCTTTAATATTCTTTTTACAGCGTCCGGTATTTAATTTAAAGTATATTATTAAAATAGTAGTATAGATCGAAAATTATTATCGTTAGTAGAGAGGATATTTTGGACTTATTTATAATATATCGAGTAGTTGAGGAGAAATTTAGAGGTATAGAATTTGGATTATATTTATAAAGTTAATAAGTTTAATATATTTCTATTGTAGATTTGCGGTATAATTACTATATATACGATTTTTAATATTGGGTATTATTTATTGAATAGCGAAAAGGAAACTTCCTTTACCTAGGTTATAAATACTTTGTAGAGCCTTCTAATTAAGTATTAAATTCCCCGCCTATTTATAATTATTATAGATTACAATAAAGTATATAAACATATTATACGTATTGTCTTTAATAATATATAGTATTAAATTTGCCTTTAATACGTTATAAAGAACATTGCCTTCAATATTAAAAAGAAATAGTATAGATCTTTCGAAGGAATAGCGCTTGGAAATTATAATAGCGACGGTAGTTATTTGAAGGATAATTACCTTAATTAAATAGGTATTAACTCCGCTAATTACGATTATACTTCCCGTATTGCTACTTTACGTATATTACGTTACGATAATTGCGTTTAGTATTTCGATAAGGGTATTAAGAATATTTAATTGAAAAATATCGATGGTAGAGTTAAGGGTATAGGTATTAGGGGTAATTGCAAATGGGTTGATAATGTAGATGGGATTTTGGGCGCTTAGAATATAGTAATGTACGTATTAATAGAGGAAGATTTCGAAAGGGAGTAGCGAACCCTAAAAACTGATTTTAGTATTAAATAGTACGGTTAGTAATTATATATATATTATTAAGAGAGCTTTACTAATTTTGTTATATTAGATATCGTATATTATTTTAAGATTATTTACTTCCCTTTACGGTATTAGTTTACTTACTTTACCGTTTATACTTATTATAATTTTGGTATTTGTATTACTTTTCGTATTGAGGGCTCTTATAGTATATTGAAAACGTAGTTAATTAACTGCTTTATCAATCTTATTGGACTATTAAAAATTATTAAGATTACATTATTACGGTTATAGAAAAACTTCGCCTTTACGTACGTTTATTAGATTTTTAAGGCTGTTGTGTAGTATATACGATATTTAGTATTGAAAACTTTGATATTTATCGTTAGTTTTGCTGGGTTGGATTACTTTGTTAAATAAGTTTAAACTACTATTAATAATATTAAGATCGATAAAAATAAGAGGGATAGTTATACGGGGAGGTTTAGAAAGTAGTATGGACTATTGTGTTGGTACGAGTTGTTCCCTTTCGTAAAGGTAAGCGGTTGGATATTATAAGGTTTGGTCGAGAAGTATTAGTTTTTAAAAGTAAATAAGGTAAGTTATTTATTTCGTATTTATTATCTATATTAATAGTTAGTTAATTTATAATAGCCTTTTATAGTTGACGAATTAGCTATACGCCGTAAATCCGATTTTAAGATAGTTGTTAATAAGCGGTGGTACTTTTTTAATAGCCCGGTACTATTATATATTGAATAGTAGGCGGCGGTATTGGAGGGTGCTAATATAAGATGTAAGCTATTTTATAATGCGCTACTTAAATCGCTTCTTGTTAAGAAGGCGAGAGTTATTGTTATTTAGTAGCTGAATTAGTATAAGGGTATATTGGATATTAGTCTTTTTGTACTAAACGAGATTTAAGTTACGTAAGTATAGTTCTTACGTGAGAATTAATAGATGGCTGCTCAAATAGCTGCTTTACGGCGGATTAATAATTTAGCGATGGGAATGCTTTTACTATTGTAGTATTAGAGTTAGTAGTATTAGAGCTAGTAGTATGAGTATATATAGAGTTTATAGTAGTATAGGTATGCCTAGTAGTACGAGTATACTTAGTATACCCCCCTGCCCAGCTAGGTACCTCCGTTTAATTAGTATATACCGCCCCCTAGTAATTAGTACTAGTAATACCGCTGGTAGTAGAGTTTATACGAGCGATAATTTATATATCTAGCGATTGTTTATATCGGTTTATATATCTGTGAATGGCTTTACCCTCTTCGTATAAATCTAGTGCAAAATGTCAGTCAAATATTGGTGCTATATTACTTTACTGGGGATTTAGCGGGCGGCAATATTTTTCCGATATCCGAGGTGGGGGGGGGATGATCCACACAGTCGCAGGGACCGAACACACAGTCGCAATAACCGGCTCGAACTTGGTAGGCGGTGCAAGCTTAAATCATCCGGGACCCCTCCGCGGCGGTCGTCTAGTGTCCAGGGGACCCCCGTTGCCACGCGCTAAGAGCTTGCCTGCCGGAGTCTCACGGTCCAGCGGCGTTGCGGCCCTGCCGGCCCTGCCAGGTGCTGAAAGAAATGGGAGTTACAGGTTCCGCTTATTGTTGGCTTGTAGAGACTTACCATATGCAACACCATAACACAACCTCATGCTCTGCTTTAGAGAGTGATAGACTCATTGTTGTTATTGAAACCTGAGGCTCTGCGTACAATTTTGTTTTTAGCCCGACTTTATCATCTATCTCATCGTTGTGGTTGCTTTTCGTGGGGAGCAAGCCAAGCCAGCAATAAGCGGTAACCGGTAGCCCGTATTTTTTTTCAGCACCTGCCTGCCAACTCCCGCGCTGGACCTGCCCCTCCAGGTTCTCACGAGCCACCGAAGACGGCATTGGACAATGGCGTCGGGTGAATCTGCAGAAAAGTTTTCCGAATCCCACCCGCCCAGGCTGTCCCCAACCCAATTACGGATACAGCGTGGCGGGCTGACGGTTTTTGGCGGGGCTCCTCGAGGCTGCCGAAACAAAAAAATATTTACCCCGACGTCGAGTCCTGGGATCCTTTCTCTTCCCTCTCCTCTCCTCTCTTTCTTCCTCTTGCTATCAAGCAGAGGCCATATCGAGCTTGGATAGTGAGGATATCCAGCTGAATCATACACACTACACAACATCGATTTGCCTTCGTTTCTCGCTCCCCCCCCACGAAAACGAATCAGCTCCTGGGCTCTTCTTGACGAAGCTCTCGCCATCTTTGACGTCCTCTCAACAATCCGTCTTCCATTCTCGATTTTGCGCCGCTTTTTCACTACTCTTTTCTCTTTCCATATACCCCCCTCAAAATAGCCGTTTCCCTCTTTTTTTTGTTTATACTTTAAAAGTTCTACTATCTATTTCATCATGGCCGCTACCGTCTACCGCCCCGCCACGGCTCCCATTGCCGATGCGCCCAGCGAAGGCCTCGTTTGCCTTGAGCTTGAGGATGGCTCCGCGTACCAGGGCTACAGCTTCGGTGCTCCCAAAAGCATTGCCGGCGAGCTTGTCTTCCAGACCGGCATGGTCGGCTACCCCGAGTCCGTGACCGACCCCTCCTACCGCGGTCAGATCCTCGTCATTACCTTCCCTCTTGTTGGAAACTATGGCGTCCCCTCGAGGGAGACGGTCGATGATCTCCTCAAAGATCTCCCCGCCCACTTCGAGTCCAACCAGATTCACATTGCCGGTCTCGTTACCGCTTCTTATGCTGGCGAAGACTTCTCGCACTTCCTCGCCACCTCTTCCCTCGGAACATGGCTCAAGGAGCAGGGCATCCCTGCCATGTATGGTGTCGATACCCGCGCCCTCACCAAGCGCATTCGCGAGAAGGGCAGCATGCTTGGTCGCATGCTTCGCCAGAAGGAAGACTTGACCGTCAGCGCTGTTTCTCTCGGAGTCCCTGGCGACTGGAAGCCTCACTTCGAGACTATTGAATGGGTTAACCCCAACGAGAAGAACCTCGTCGCCCAAGGTAAGCAACATGCGCCCCTTTGACGGGAAAGACAGGCCAATGCTAACATACCACGTCAAGTCTCGATCAAGGAGGCCAAGCTCTACAAGCCCGATGACTCCGTTGCCCTCAAGCACCCCTCGGGTCGCAACCTTCGCATTCTCTGCCTCGATGTCGGCATGAAGTACAACCAGCTCAGGTGCTTCATCAAGCGCGGTGTCGAAGTCCTCGTCTGCCCATGGGACTACGATTTCACCAACGAAGAATATGATGGTCTGTTCATCTCCAACGGTCCTGGTGACCCTCAGGTCATGGACACTACTGTCAAGCACATCTCTGCCGCCCTGCACAAGAACAACACACCCATCTTCGGTATTTGCTTGGGTCACCAGCTCCTCGCCCGTGCTGCCGGTGCCAAGACGATCAAGCTTAAGTTCGGTAACCGCGGTCACAACATTCCCTGCACCAGCATGGTTACCGGAAAGTGCCATATTACCTCGCAGAACCACGGTTATGCTGTTGACGCTACCACTCTCCCCACCGGATGGCAGGAGCTTTTCATCAACGCCAACGACGGCTCCAACGAGGGCATCATGCACGTCGACCGTCCTCACTTCAGTGTCCAGTTCCATCCTGAGAGCACCCCCGGCCCCCGTGACACCGAGTTCCTCTTCGATGTCTTCATTCAGACCGTTGCCAAGTGCACTGCCGATGACACCCTCCTCCAGAAGGGTGTCGAATTCCCCGGTGGTACCACTGAGGAGAACGAGAGACTCCACCCTCGTGTTGATGTCAAGAAGGTCCTTGTGCTGGGCTCTGGCGGTCTCAGCATCGGTCAGGCTGGCGAGTTCGACTACTCGGGATCTCAGGCCATCAAGGCTTTGAAGGAGGAGGGCATCTACACCGTCCTCATCAACCCCAACATCGCCACCATTCAGACCTCCAAGGGCTTGGCCGACAAGGTATACTTCTTGCCCGTCAACGCCGAGTTCGTCCGCAAAGTCATCAAGTATGAGCAGCCCGACGCCATCTACTGCACCTTCGGTGGCCAGACTGCCCTCTCAGTCGGTATCCAGCTTAAGGATGAGTTCGAGGCTCTTGGTGTCAAGGTTCTCGGTACCCCCATCGATACCATCATCACTACCGAAGACCGTGAGCTCTTTGCTCGCAGCATGGAGTCCATTGGTGAGAAGTGCGCCAAGTCCGCTTCGGCCAGCAGTGTTGAAGAGGCTCTTAACGCGGTCAAGGACATCGGTTACCCGGTTATCGTCCGTGCGGCCTACGCTCTTGGTGGTCTGGGCAGTGGCTTCGCTAACAACGAAGCTGAGCTCGTTGACCTGTGCAACAAGGCGCTGGCAGCCAGTCCCCAGGTTCTTGTCGAGCGCAGCATGAAGGGCTGGAAGGAGATCGAGTACGAAGTTGTTCGTGATGCCCAGGATAACTGTATCACCGTGTGCAACATGGAGAACTTTGATCCGCTTGGCATTCATACCGGCGATTCTATTGTCGTTGCCCCTTCCCAGACTCTTTCTGATGAAGACTACAACATGCTTCGCACTACTGCTGTCAACGTTATCCGCCATCTCGGAGTTGTCGGCGAGTGCAACATTCAGTATGCTCTCAACCCCTTCTCCAGGGAGTACTGCATTATCGAAGTCAACGCCAGATTGTCTCGTTCCTCGGCCTTGGCTTCCAAGGCTACTGGATACCCCTTGGCTTTCATTGCTGCCAAGTTGGGTCTCGGTATTCCTCTGAAGGAGATCAAGAATACTGTCACCAAGGTGACCTGCGCTTGCTTCGAGCCTTCCCTGGATTACGTTGTGGTCAAGATGCCTCGTTGGGATTTGAAGAAGTTCACCCGGGTTTCTACCCAGCTCGGCTCTTCCATGAAGAGTGTCGGTGAGGTTATGAGCATCGGCAGGACATTTGAAGAGGCCATTCAGAAGGCCATTCGTGCCATTGACTTCCACAACCTTGGCTTCAGCGAGTCCAAGACTGCGCTCATGTCCGTCGATGACGAGCTTCAGACCCCCTCTGACCAGCGTCTGTTCGCCATTGCCAACGCTATGCACGCGGGATATACTGTGGACAGAATTTGGGAGTTGACCAAGATCGACAAGTGGTTCTTGTCCAAGCTCAAGGGCCTGAGCAACTTCGCCAAGGACATGACCAAGTTCACGGCCAACGACATTGTCGGCCGTCCTGATCTTCTCCTTCGTGCGAAGCAGCTTGGCTTCTGCGACCGTCAGCTTGCCAACTTCTGGGATTCCAACGAGCTGGCTGTTCGTCGCATGCGCCTTGAGGCTGGCATTACTCCTTTCGTCAAGCAGATCGACACCGTCGCCGCTGAATTCCCTGCCTTCACCAATTACCTGTATATGACCTACAACGCCAGCGAGCACGATGTTTTGTTCGAAGACCGTGGTGTCATGGTTCTTGGCTCGGGTGTGTACCGCATCGGGTCTTCCGTCGAATTTGACTGGTGTTCCGTTCGGGCCATTCGCACGCTCCGCGAGTCTGGCTTCAAGACTATCATGGTCAACTACAACCCCGAGACCGTCAGTACCGATTACGATGAGGCCGACAAGCTGTACTTCGAGAACATCAACTTGGAAACTGTTTTGGACGTCTACCAGTTGGAGGACGCCAGTGGAGTGTTGGGAGCCATGGGTGGCCAGACGCCTAACAACATCGCTCTGCCCCTTCTCCGTGCCGGTGTCAGAGTCCTGGGTACTTCCCCCGAGATGATTGACACTGCCGAGAACCGCTACAAGTTCTCCCGCATGCTTGACCGTATTGGTGTCGACCAGCCCACTTGGAAGGAGCTTACCAGCTTCGAGGAGGCCAAGGCTTTCTGCCAAAATGTCTCGTACCCAGTGCTCGTCAGACCTTCCTATGTGCTTTCTGGTGCCGCCATGAACACGGTCTACTCCGAGGCCGATCTTGAGTCCTACCTCCAGCAGGCTGCCGATGTCTCTCCTGAGCATCCTGTCGTCATTACCAAGTACATCGAGAACGCCAAGGAGATCGAGATGGACGCTGTGGCTAAGGACGGAAAGATGGTTGGGCATTTCATTTCTGAGCACGTTGAGAACGCCGGCGTTCACTCTGGTGATGCCACTCTCATCCTGCCGCCTCAGGATCTGGAGAAGGCCACTATCGAGCGTATTGAGGAGGCTACTCGCAAGATCGGTGCTGCTCTCAACGTTACCGGTCCTTTCAACATCCAGTTCATTGCCAAGGACAACGACATCAAGGTGATTGAGTGCAACGTACGCGCCTCGCGCTCTTTCCCCTTCGTCTCCAAGGTCATGGGAGTTGATCTCATCGAGATGGCCACCAAGGCTATCATGGGCCTGCCTTTCGAGGAGTATCCTGCCATCGATCGCCCTGCGGGTGGTGTTGGTGTCAAGGTCCCCCAGTTCAGTTTCTCTCGTCTTTCTGGCGCCGACCCTGTCTTGGGTGTTGAGATGGCCTCCACTGGTGAAGTTGCCTCCTTTGGTGTTGACAAGTACGAGGCCTACCTCAAGGCTTTGATGTCCACCGGCTTCAAGGTTCCCAAAAAGAACATCCTGCTCTCCATCGGTTCGTACAAGGACAAGAAGGAGATGCTGCCTTCTGTCGCCAAGCTGTCCCAGATGGGCTACAAGCTCTTCGCTACCGCCGGTACTGCTGATTTCCTCCAAGAGCATGACATTCCCGTCCAGTTCTTGGAGGTTCTCGCCAATGAGGATGATCAGAAGTCCGAGTACTCCCTCACCCAGCACTTGGCTAAAAACATGATCGACCTCTACATCAACCTGCCTTCCAACAACAGGTACAGACGCCCTGCCAGCTACATGAGCAAGGGTTATCAGACCCGTCGTATGGCGGTTGACTACCAGATTCCCTTGGTTACCAACGTGAAGAACGCCAAGATCCTCGTTGAGGCCATCGCCAGGTACCGCGACATGGAGATCAGCGATCGTGACTACACGACCAGCCATACCCCCCTTCAGCTCTCTGGCCAGCTCAACTTCACCCTTCAGGACTCGTTGTCCAGGCCTCACTCTTTCAAGAAGGCTCATGTCCTCTCTGTCGAGCAGTACACTCGCGCTGACTTGCATCTTCTCTTCACTGTTGCCGAGGAGATGCGCCTCAGTGTCCAGCGCGGAAACGTCATGGACATTCTCAAGGGACGCATGCTTGCCACTCTCTTCTACGAGCCTTCCACTCGCACCTCGGCTTCTTTCGAGGCTGCGATGAAGCGTCTTGGCGGTGAAGTTATTTCCATTGCGACGCAACACTCCTCCGTTCAGAAGGGCGAGACGCTCCAGGATACGCTCCGTACTCTTGCCTGCTACGCTGACGCCATTGTTCTCCGTCATCCCGATGAGAACTGCGTTGACGTTGCCAAGAAGTACAGCCCGGTGCCTGTTCTCAACGCTGGTAACGGAAGCAGGGAGCACCCCACCCAGGCTTTCCTGGATCTCTTCACCGTCCGTGAGGAGCTGGGCACTGTTCAGGGCTTGACCTTCACTTTCGTCGGTGATCTTCGCTATGGCAGACCTGTGCACTCCCTGGTCTACTTGCTTCGTCATTACTCGGGAGTCAAGGTGCAGCTCGTCTCCCCCAAGGGACTTGAGCTGCCTGCTGATGTTCGCCAGCAACTTGTGAAGGCCGGCCAGCTGCTCTGTGAGTCTGAGACGTTGACCCCCGAGATGCTCGGCAAGACTGATGTCTTGTACTGCACTCGTGTGCAGAAGGAGAGGTTCACGAGCGAGGCGGAGTACGAGAAGGTGAAGGGTTCTTACCGCATTGACAACCAGACCCTCAAGCACACCAAGAGCAAGATGGCTATCATGCACCCGCTCCCCAGAAACGAGGAGGTTGCTGAGGAGGTTGATTTCGACCAGCGGGCCGCATACTTCAGACAGGTAAGATCCCCTTTGACATTGTTTTCGCCATTGTGCGGCGATCATGTTCGTTTTCTGACAGATCATAGATGAGATATGGTCTCTACTGCCGTATGGCCCTCCTGGCGTTGGTCATGTCTGGTTAGAAGATGGTCGTTTCTCTTTTTCATTTAGGGATTTCTCGGTGTTCCGGTGTATAGACAAAAAGGGTTTCATTTCCTTTGCCGTGTCTATCTAACGCAAAAAGAGTAAGAGATAGAACGCGTAAACGATTTCGGTAGACATCTTCGTTTTCGCCTTCTTTTTTTCTTTTTTCTTTTTTTTTATCTCTTAAAAGTCCGCTTGAAGCGGCCATGATCTAGTCTAATGATTTAAATAAGTGTAATGATCTGTATGAATGTGAATGATGCGTATGTTCGTTATGTATGTACACTGTTGATCGGTGTGTATACGTTACGCGCGTTACCTTCGTTCGTTACGTTCATTTGTTTTTGTATACGTTATGTATATCCGTTTATTTCGTTTCGTTTTTCTGTTATTTGTTTTACATACATACGTTTGATACGTATTTTTCTGTATACTAGCTTAGATCTAATACTTAATCTAGAATAACTGAATGGCTCAGCAAATTTCTCTGTGCGTTGCGTAGCTCTTCTTGACTTTGTTTTGCCTTCATCTGATCTTGAAACAAACTTGGGAAGATGTGTTTCATTTGCAAGGAACAGATCGGTACCTGATGAACATATGGCAGATCCAAATGTCTTTCATCTCAACATCTCAACATCCGGATCAAAAGGGCTGCGGACGCATGTCGGCTTATGTGGGTATGCTCTCAAGCAGAGTCTTCCATGTCTAGTTTCTTCGTTCAAGCTTTGTTTTATCCACTTCAAGAACATACCAAGTGGACTTGAGGCTGAAGCCAGACTTTAGAGCCGTCTTTTAGTGATGGGGACACCTCGGGACCTGTGAGAGAGCTAAGAAGTGCTAAGATCTTGTTGTTACATAATGCCAAGACATCGCGAGAAAACTTCTTTTCTCTTTGTTTTTTCCTCCAGAAGGAAGGAGCTGCCCTGGGTACATAGAAACGAAGAACTGGATTGGGGGTGGTCTGCTTGAAGTGTGTATTGTGTCTCAGAGAACTGAGTATGGTTGCGTGCGTGCGTGCGTGGCTGCGCTGGGCAGGGCAAGAGCAGAGCAGATGGGTCAGGTTAGGTTAGATGTTGACAGTCTTGTTTTTTTCCCTTTTTTTTCCCCCTTTTTATTTTAAAAAAGGAAAATTTCGAGATGGACAGACAGACAGGTACGTGTACGTATATAGAATGAAAACGATGTCGACATTTTGCTTGGAGGCATTGGATGCTCTGGGATAGCTGAGGTCTGTGGTCTATGGTTATCATTCCTATGTCATGCAATGCACGGCAAACCATTCAAATGGATGGATGAAATCAGAAGGAACCGTTCAACTGACCTCAGGTTGTCCAACTATTTCAATCATATCAACGTCTTGAAAGTTCAAGAGCCCGCACGCACACACAGAGAAGAGAGTGTCAACTGTCAACCCAAGCCAAACAATTGAAGTTCCGTCGTCGTTCGACCCAAGCACCCCTACAGCCGACGGAAGCCGTCTTAAATCCTTCCCCTGTCAATGAATACTAGTTAGTCCTCGTGCTCCCGATCTTGCTGTTTTGAGTTTTGCTCCAATCTTTTTCAGCTTGTTCAAATCGTTCAGCTCCCGTCGTCATCTGATTCCTCTTCAGCAGAATGGAATTCGGATCCGCTTGGGACGAACGGGGCCGGTGACGCTCGCTATCCCCGTTCGTTTCGGAGGGCGGAGTACCTGACACCTGGAGGCCCGGGCCCGTGCTTGACGAACCCCTGGAATTCAACTTGTGATCGCCAGTCCGTCTTCATTTAGGGATGGCATTGACCGCGCGTTTCCCGTCTCGCTTTCGTAACGGTTCGTATCATGATTTTTGATGATGTCACTGCCTGGGGATAAGCGGGATGAACGAACGGCCTGGAATGCAAACCGCCGTTTTACTGGATGGCGCAGAGGAGTCGGGGCGATATATGCACGGGATATTTTGGTAAGTCATGATTATACTATTACTACGACCAAGACTATCTGGTATGGATATGTACTTCTGCGTAACGTAACGTTTGCTCTCACTCCATCTTTTGACCGTGGACGACCCGTGAATCTTCATAGCTGATCCCCCCGTAATAAACAACGCCGTGTGTGATAAACAGAATGCGCAAAAACAAAGCTCCTCGATCCCGCCAGGTATACCGGCCCAGAACCAACAACAAATGATCCGCTCTCGCACCAAACGCCTAATCAAAACTGATCGTGTCCCCTCCCCTTTTCATCGTGTCCTAAGTTCGTAAACCGCTGATTGTGCCGTATGGTTTACTTTGATGCTCTAGGCATCCACCTATGACCACCCATACGTAAACGCCGAAGAATGGGTTTGACCGAAAGTCTGTGAAAAACCATGAGGGTATAATGCTGGTAAACGGAAAAAAGATAAAGAAAGCCCGCGAGCCCCAATGCTTGAGTATACATCATCGACCTGTGCCTCGTACCTTTCGGCTCCGAGGTGACAGTGTGGTTGCCAAATCATTGCATGTCCATGTCAAAGGTTGGTGGTGAGTTGCATTCAGACAGCGGCGTTCCCACCGGTGTCAACTGCATTCCCAAGCCATAAAGAGCGGCGCCTGAGCTCACACATCGCTTGTGCTGTTCCTTTTGGAACTGGGATTGTGGCTGCGCCGCCGCCGCAGGAGGAGACAGGAGAAGAGCCTGCCTTCCGGCGCGCTCCATATCGCTCAGCGCATCCCCGATCAAGCGCTCATCCCACAGGGGAAGGATGCGGTAGTTCAAGTCCTCCATGATGATCCGTTCCGTAATGTTGATCTGCTCGCACGTCCACAGGTTGTTACCCCATGCGGAGCGGTAGTATTGGGTCGGCGCGTGGGAGTCCTCCAGGAACTTGGTAGCGATAATGAGCGCGGCGAGCACGATGACCTCGGGCTTGACGCAGTCGATGTGGAGGTGACTGGCGGCCGTCGGGTTTGCCGGAAGGGTGTAGCGCTTTGACTGTTGGTGCTCGGTGGTGGAACCCGAACCTTCCTGACGAGAGGGTGGGCAGCGCAGGCGCCAGTTCAGCGCAAATTTAGAGCTGAGGGAGTCTAGAACGCAGACGGCGAGAGCGATCTCGTCCAGCTTCAAGCCTGTGCGTGTGAGCAACTCGTGGACAAGGGACACAGAAGGCAACGACAGGGACGCAGCAGGTGGGATGAGGTTCACGAGGTGAACCACAGGACCTATAAAGTGAGAGATGTCAGTACAAGGTCGCACGAAGACAGTCACCAAGATCACTTACCTAGTAGTTCTGAGTCCAGAAGTCCTCCATTTTCCACGAGTGACCGGGGGCTCTGTGGGACTGACGAATTGCGGGAGGAGGGGGGCGGTGTGGGGAGGTTCGACAGGGGTTGATAGGTACGGGCAAAATATTCTTCGTCAAAGTCGAAATCAGAGTCGTCGTCCGTGATGCAGTCGTTGTGCTCGTCGCGAATAACACGGTCTTCCACTGGGGTCGTTAGGGATGGCATCTTGTTTGATTAACGAGTGTCGTTATGTATCGTAGATGTGCTGTTTCCTTCTTTCCTCCTATTGACTTCTCTTGTTCGTTCTTTTCTTGGTGGCTCTTGTTCTTGTTTTTTTTTCCCTCTTGGATGTGATGGATATATCCAGGGCTCACTCAGGGTCGCCGGGGTCCAGTGCTTCCAGGAGGGCACGACTGAGGGTAGCAGTTCCAAGGGCTGCTCATATTCACCCGGAAAAGGGACTTTATGGAACAGTGACTTGAATCACGCGACGGGTTGCGGATCAGATGCGTCGTCTCACGGGAGAAGGCGGCGGAAGCGGTGTTGCGAGTGAGGTGCTATTATACACAATGACTGAAAGAAGCTGAGGCCAAGGTCTCCAACACGAGGTCTCAGGTCGTACACCTGTCACGAGGCAGACCGCAAAGAGCGTTTAAATTTTGTGAAAAATAAAGATGACGAGCTTGTCCAAGGTAGAAGACGTCGTGGGAGAGGATGTGAGAGAAGGGGGGGAGGTGGTGGGCATATATGTACATGTACCTCGACCGAGGATGGCGGCAGCGATGCAGCTTCATCAATGGTTCACAACATCAGCTCTTCTCTGGGATGCAAAGAGGAGTCTGGAGACAGCGGCCAGGATTCCAGAGGTCGGGATGGAGGCCGGGATATTGGTGGAGGCTGGCTTGGCGGTCGTTTCGTCAGATGCCCGTTTCCTAGTGTCCACTCGCCAATTGCCCCCTGCTTGCCCTGCCCTGCAGCCCCTGTCAGATGCATGGGCTCCAGCAGACCCAGTGGAAGCAGACCCGGACAAGCAAAAGACCCGACTCCAGCAGCGACTGTCGCTCTTTCCACTTTGCTTCTTCGGTCTGCAAAATGGCAATGGTGGCCCAGGTGGCAGTTTCTTTAACTTGACAATTGAGGGTCACCACCTAACGGCATCAGATCCCACCGTGCGCTGCAGCATCCGATGTTCGTGACGAACCTGCGAGATGCCATCTCAGGTCAGGATTGTCAGGATTGTCAGGCACTCCAGGGCCAAGCGTCCAAGCCGATCAGGGGATACGAGTTCTAAGTTTGTGTTCCTGGCCATCTGGACACTGCTGAATAAACGACGGGCATTGAGACAAAAGCCGATGATTCCATGCTCGCACTTTCTCCAGTCCTCGATACGGTGCGGATTCCACCATGATCACCTCCACCTTTTACCTTTCATCTCTAAAAAGGGCAACAAGGCACACGAGGCGGCCCGGTCGGCAGATGACACAGCATGAGGTGGGGATTTCTGGGATAACTCCGAGGCTCAGACATGCCAGCATCGTCTGTTTTCCCGTCCGTTTGTGTCTCACAAGACTGCCCTGGGCTGCCCTGAGCTCACCTGGTATACGGGTATACGGTTATAAACTGGGCTGTCGGAAACAGAGACAGTCAGCCATGGCGTCCCTAACAAACCACACAACCACATAAGGAAGATCCGAACCTGGACCAAGCGAAATGGCGTGTTGAGGCGCAGAACCGCGGAGGCGGCCGCTGGAGCTCGGAGCCATTGGCACACAGTACTGTAGTAGTGTAGCGCACACTGGCAGACAACCGGACCGCCTTGGCCAGAACTCTTGGGGATCGCTTGAAAATTGCATGTCGGAATGTTCAGTCAGTGGACTTGCAAGGAGTCGTTCGGTGGGCCCTGCCATCGTGAACGCCACTGCAATGGCATCCCGAGAACCAAAGTTCGGGGCGGCTCTGATGATCACGGCTGACGACAAAGGTGGACAATTGCACACATAAATCAATATGGATGCCAGAGGCGGGCAGATCACAGAGTCTGCTCTGTCAGGCTGGAAGTGATTCATTGCTTGTTAGAGTGAAAAGGTGCATGGAGGCTGACGACTCCCCAATTTGGATGAAAGGGGTAGTTGCCGATAGCTGCAAGCCCTATACAGCGGTCGCTTACCCTTCCGCCTGCATAGAGGTAAAGACGGGACCATCACAACCAAGGGTTGAGGCCGGTTAGTTTATCAAGATGGCTCATTTGAGGAAACATCATCAACCAACATTGAACATGCCGTTGCAACGAGCATTGGTCTTTCCGTTCTATACCGCCCCTTCCACTATTCGCGCACATGTATAGCTGCCTTTCGTCAACAACCCCCCCACACCATCCACTGTTCCTTTCGATTTTCATTATTCTACGTTTTGATACATTTTTCTTCGGGTAGGCGCAGAGAGGTGTGGTCCGGTAGATTCGGTTCTTGCCTTTTCGACTAGCACGAGAAAACATTACGTCACTTCTAGCTCTGAACCGCCATTTGACATCTTCTTCCGACAGTTGACATCTCTATATCGTCTGTAAAGGCCACAGACCTCGGACGACCAAGAGAAGGGATGGCTTAGGGCAGACCTATCACGTCGGTGGAGATCCCTCAAACTCGAAAACTGAGCACATAGCGGTCAGTGCAAGACATGACGGATAACCCCGCCTCAAGACTAAGAATTTTAAGGTAACTGTTGCCGAAAACCCTCCCTCGTGTTCTCTCGCTCTTGTAACCAAACGCCACAACCTGCAGCTAGGGCAATTATACCCACGCTTTTCTTGCCTGAACTAGTCAGGCATTGGCTCGCAGTGCATATCCCTAAGAGGATACCTTCACGCTTTTTAAGTTGCTGCTGAGCCTACCGCCAGGACCGCCGGCTTGCGCCAAGCAGTTGAACTACAGCTGAGACCGTCCTAAAACGAACAAGGGAAAGAAAGAGAAAAAACAAAAACAAAAAAAACAAGTGAGACAAAAAAGCCAGGAAAGAGGTTTAAAGAGCGACCCAACGTCCCGGGAACATGGAAGATGAAAAAAATGAAAGGCTTTTCACTCTTCGGGCCTTCAGGGTCCTTTCCTGGCGGAGTCTTTTCGCTACACGTATTCGTAGCGGAAGCTACCGCTCGTATTTAGCGATCTCCCAAGAAAGCAAGCGCGCTCGGCGCAAAGCCTCACTGCCCCCATGTCACTTGCTGTCGTAAGATGAAGACAGCGGACGGCCACCTCACCAACAAGCGAGGCCCACGGGGACTACGACAACGGTGGATACCATCTCGGCGGCTCTTTCGGTACCCGGAAGAGGTTTGTTCGCAACACAGCGAGTCACGGTGGTTTGCGGTGGTGATCCCCTTGCCCTTGGCGTTGTTGTTTTTTCCCCTCGAGGTCCAGGTACGGCTCGTAGCCTCGTACGGGTACGGCGGCGCCATTGTAACCACTCCCGACGATTTGCGGCGGCGCTAATTTCAGCCTCTTCCGGCGGGACCAGGCTTAATCTGGTGGACAAGGCCGACGTACGGGGCCCCGTACCGTCCTGTTTGGGTGGCGTGGCTTTGATGGGTTTGTACTGCTCGTCGTTCTTTTTCTCCAGGCAGACGTCGACTGCTTCCGATTCACTCTGACGGCGGAGTTGTTATGAACGAACAGCTACTCAAAAGGGAAGTAGAGAAGGGTCTCGAGAGGGTGAACATCGGTCGACTCACAGATCTACGACGACAATCCACAACATGCCATCGTGTATCCATTTGGAACCATATCGATTCGTCCATTTCTAACCATTCTTGTTATGATTCTTTTCCTCCCAAAATCTCACCCAGCAGAGCTGACTTGTTGGTGACACAAACTGAAGCTTTTACCCACAATGGTTTGCTTACTTACATTGAGAACGCATGATTATTGATTCCGACAACGGCTGATGTCTTTTTGCAATTCCCGAAGTCAAAGATCAAGGACATATTCACAACCAGGATAACAATTATCGCAATTCATCGACTTGGAAAGATTCCATTTTCCGGCAATGGGGACGGTCACTCTGATTCATATAGTCTAGTACTTGGTTCACCGAACCTGGCTACGCACATGTGAACCCAATTTTGCCTGAAGCTAACGATAATCAGAATCACACACCACACTTGCCGTGAGCATGGAGACACCAAAAAGCTGCCTTCATATCAGCAGCCTAGACCACCGGTTCGGGATATTTTTCTGTCTATACTACTACCCAAGCCCTCTCGTGCGAGCTGGCGGGCCATCCCACTACCGACTTTTCTCATCACACATTATTCTTCCACCGTCACATCCTCCGGCGTACATAGCTCGGCTAGATTCGAGCGGCTGTACGAGGGGGTAAAGTTGCAAGCCACGTGTGTCACTCTCCGCTTGCGTTATGATGTGATATTACAGACTATTTGTTTACTGCGTGTGTTGTGAACTCTCGACTTCCCAGTGGCTGTAGGTACGAAGTTACATACCTACCGAGAGAGAAAAACCAAACACACAAAAATCCTGGACGCCGATCTCGCCATCTGTGCATGGAATTGTTCCAGACCGGACATTTCCTCCCGATCGACCGACCGATTGAACTCCTAGCTGAGAGCTGCCGAACACCAAGATTTACGTCAAAACCAATGCGTAGAAACCAATCAGCACAGCTTCAACCACTCCCAACCAAGACCAAAAGTAAAAACATAACGCCTTGTTCACCAATTACCAATTACCCGCCTTCTACAGGCTCGGCTAGTGACATCTAATTGCAAACCAAACGGACCCGGAATTGCCTGTTCAACTCGCGGGACTTGACAGTTGACACCACCATATCCAAACTGATTCACCCCTCAGGACCAAGCGCTTGTCTCCCCCCTAGGGCTGACAGGGTGAGACCGTGGGTGGCCGAACCAGCTCCGTTAGTAAAACCAATAGTTCATATGAACTAAAGTAGTTGCAGCTTACTTGCGTTTTGCGTTTACAGTTTTTACTAGTTGGTGCTACGTAGCGTAGGTGTGGGCATCTGGTTAGACATGGAGCGATGAAGCGAGATGATCTGAGCTGAGCTGAGCTGACTACGCTTGTCAAGTCTTGGGGGTTTTCTTTCTTTCTGGTTTTTTTTTTTTTTTTTTTTTTTTTTTTTTTTTTTTTTTCAAATTACGGTAGCTGTCCAACAATAGCTCTATGGTGGGGGTTTGATGTTGATGTTCTGAGCAACATTTACAGACTGACAGAGAGACTAGAGGGAGTTCATGGGACTGTGAGCAAAAAGAATTCAGCAGGTAGTTATCTCGACATCAGCATCATCAATCCGAACAAGAAAGAAGCATTTATTCTCCTCCCAGTCCTCACAATTACCCCCCTAAGTAAGCTATAAACCCTAGAGCGACCAAAGAAAAAAAGCGCTACCTGTAGGGTGTTTTCATCCACCTTATCCCTACAAGGAAGCCTTATATCTATCACGGCGAAAGAATCTAGGGCCGAGCACGTAGACCAATCGAACTCTCGTCAGAAGGGAAACCTTTTTGCTTCATCCGCCACGCCGCCAGCTACCATTCATACCAATATATCTCATCCCAAAATACGTGACTTCGTTCCGTACACCGTTACTTCAACCCGTTCTCAACTTCCGAAAAGCAAAAGTAATCACACCAGCTCGCCAATACCTCCATTTTCCATGTCTTTCTAGTCCAGCTTCTTATACCTCCGGCCTGGACCCAACCATCCTGTACATTTCCCGTTCCACTCCCACTTCCACTTCAAACAATCCACTTTGCTATATGTCGCCCGCTCCGCCCAAGTCATCCAACTAAGCACCAGGGTGTCTGAGCATATCGTAAAGCACCTGATCCTCGTTCCCAATGTGGCTGCTGTACGTATTACTCGACAGGTTCATCGACCTATGATGAGGCTGCTGGTGGCTACCGTACGCCGCAGCATTGGTCGCAGCGGCCGCGTTGTGGGCATGCGAGCTCGTCGAGGCCCCCGTCGAGTAGCCGTTGTTCGCGCTGCTGCTGGCTCCGGTGGAGCCGTAACCGGTCGACGAAGGATTAGTAGTCGAGCCGAAGCCGCCATAGCCCCAGTTTTGCGTCTGCTGCTGTTGTTGTTGTTGTTGTTGTTGGTGTTGTGGCTGTTGCTGCTGCTGCGTGCTCGTGGTGTGCGACTGGCTCGTGTAGCTGTTGTAGCTTGGCTGCTGCTGTTGGACCTGCTGTCGCTGCTGCTGGGCTTGTGATTGCTGCGCGTGATGTTGCTGTTGCTGCTGGGCGTAGGCGGCGGTGGAGGACCTGGTCTGGGTCATGGATTGCGGCCTGACGTTGAAGCCCTGGAGGGAACTGGATTGTTGGGTGTTCGAAGAGGGCACGTTATACGAGTTTGAAGCCGATGTAGTTGGATTAGTATCGTAAGTCGAGCGAGTACTGCTTCGCGTTTGGGGAACAGACGTACTTGAACCCCATTGTGACGTGCTTGGAGCCGCCGTCGCAGTGTTCGTGTTGTATGAGGAGGCCGTGGGCTGCGCTGCTGATAAGCTTGCTACTGGCGTTTTGGTACTTGACCGCGTGTTGTAAGTGTCATAGGACGAATAAGAGTTGGACGTAGTAGATGGCGGATTAGTATAGGGTTCATAGTTCATACGAGTATTCGTGGCTTCGGTCCTGCTAGTGGACGTAGGATATTGCGAATAGTTGTCGTAATTACCAACCGAGCTCGAGGCTGTAGCGCCTGTGTTGGACTGGTAGCTAGAGTTGTCCGTATGAGATTGAGAAGTTTGCAGCTGGCTATGCCGTCCTGACACACTGGTTTGCTGCTGTACCGGTGTATGGTTCTGGCTTCGGTTGCCCTGCCGAGACGATGTACCAACGGTCTGGGCCGCTGCTTGATAGGGCGAGGTGCGCGCCTGTTGTTGGGTGGTCTTTTGGACAGGAATAGTAGGCTGAGGGACTGGCGTCCAGCTTGTGGTTTGCCGCAGATCGTCAAATGCTTGTGACACCGGTTGTTGTACAGTATTCTGGGCTCTATGTTGCGTCGTATTTTGCCCTGACGTCTGCGGCGCAGCTGGTACTGGTTTCCTTGCCCTCGAAGCCCTAGGAGAGGGCTTACTCTGGTAGGCGGGCGGGATAACAGGTACCGGCACAGGAGTCCAGCTTTCCGTTGGAGCATGCGTTCTGTGACCGCTCGTGGCGCCGCTGTGCAATGATGGCCCTGAAGGCAAACTGCGTCTTGTCCTACTGCCCGACTGTGTTGAGCTGGACTGCTGGGCGTAGTGAGATGTGTGCTGAACGGGGGGAGATTGCTCAACAACAGGTACGGGCTCAGGAATCGGCTCTGGCTCGGGTACCGGTGCCGGAGCCGGCTCAGGCTCAGGCTGAGGTTGGGTGTATGAGAAGTTGTGCAAAGAATTATCATTAACCGAGGAATGCAAATAGTCCATGGTTGCAGGTGCGACGCCGGTGTGAGTTATTTCGGGAGTAGCCGAAGCGTCCACCGATGAGTTGAAATGCGAATAGAGATCGGAAGGTTGATGATATGCTGTGGATGATTCCAGCGGAGGCGAGACCAGCCCAGATGTCGGCAGTCCATGTGGCATATTATCAATCAGCTCATGATTGTCTTGTTCTTGGTTAAAGGGTTCATGGCTAGCCGGTTCACCATGAACCGGCTCATTATGAAAACCCGGCGACCCTAAGCCTTCCGGCTCGTCCTCGACTTCGATGACTGCAGGCTCGGGCTGGGCCTCTGCCTCTGCATCTGACCCTGCAAAAATGTCTTTCACTTTCCTCTCGAGAGCATAGTGGCATTGCGACCCCGATGTCGTACATTGGAAGCAAGATGGCTTCTCCTTGTTGCACTGTAAACTGGTCAGGGACAAATCAAGCATAAGGGGATGTTGGTCAAACGAACCGGTATTTTACGATCGCGGCAAGGATCGCATTTCCCTCTGGTGATTTTCTCCTTCTTCTTCTTCTTGCTACCCGACTGGGCAACGGCCTCCTGAGTGTCCGCCGCTTCCAACTTCTTCTTCTTAGACTTCTTCTTCGGGGGGTTAGTCGGCGGTGTCGATGGTGCTACGGCTGCCTGGGCAGCTGGAGCAGCTGGAGCATTGTCTCCCTGGTCCTTTTCGGGGTGCACGATGCGGAGTCGCTCGGCACCGTACTTCTTGAGCATAGTCAACGACTCCTGCTGAAGTTCAGGGGCTTGGTTGGCGAAGATGTTGAACTGTTCGGGGGAAAGGGTCTTCGGGTCAATGTCGCCCGACTCGAGTAGATCAATGGCTACCGTGCGACGCCTAGCTGCCTCGGCAGGAGGAATATTGAGAATCGAATGAACATGAACGCCCTCATCGGCCGCAGCCGGGGCTTGACCGACAAGTCCTTCCGGATAGGTGCTGTAGCCATTTTGAGTATCACCGCCTGCATGGCTGTTGTAAAGAGGTCGTTCAGATCCTTGTCCGACTGGTAGTGCACCTGGCATCTCTGGGGGAAGAACACTCCCATCGGGACCGACAGCAGCCGCGTCCTTCTTCTTGCGGCGCTTCTTGGGTTGAGTACCATCCCCTTCGGGACCACCTTCGCCTGCCGGACGCTTCCTCCGGGGTGGTTTTGGCGCATTGGGATCCCGAGGGGGTCTCGGTGCCTTGGGTGGCTTTGGCTGTTTAGGGGGCCTGGGCGGCTTCGGCTCCTTGGGCTTCTTTTCCTTTCGTTGTTGCACATGCTTGGGTTCACGAGGAGCCGGCGGAGGCACCAAGAGTGTAATAAGCTGTCCTACTGTTTTGTGAAGAGGCGTGTGGTCGTACTTGACTTCGATGACCCTCGGCCCCTTCAGGAACGCAATCGTTACTGACCCTCTGCAGTCAAAAGCCGGACGACCTGTATGTCCTGTTAGCTCAAAGTCCCCTATGTTGATGCCCAACAACGCCAACGTGGTGGCAAACACCAGCGAAGAACCTACTCAGGTTGACAGCATCCTGGGTATCCGGTTTCTGGCTCCATTCGCCGATGACGGCTCGGGCAGGATTCTTGGCATTCTGGCGACTCCAAGCTTGCCATGAATCCTTGCAGATGTATCCAAATGTCCACCCCTGCTCGCCGCGCGAGACCTGGCGCACCGTCCAGCTACTCCCATCGATTTCACCCAGCGTCGTGATGATATGCTTCGCGACCGATTTCTGCAAGACGTGGTCGTCCGAGGGCTGGTTGATCAACGCATCGATCGCTTTAATCTGCCGCGTTGGTTGGTTTCCGTTGACATTGACATGGCCGTTAGCGTCTACTCCCCCAGGTGCACCCGGCGCTACGCTGGATCGCGCTCCTCCCAATGACGGATCGATCGAGGCGGCTTGCTCGAGTTGCTCGTTCTCGGGCTCGGTGACTGGGATGTGGAACACGCTGGTTGAGCGCAGCTCTAACGTGACTGAAACATGCTCGGCTCTCTTTTCCGTGACCTTCGTGCTGAATACGCTGCGCAGTTGCTCCTTAAGCTCGAGGACGGAACCGCACGAAGGATTGGAGTTGGAGGCCCCTAGCAACGCCTCCATTATGATTGATTTCCGACCACTGCTGTGATGCCCTGTTAGGTGTTTTGACGGGCCGAGTCAGACCAGGTGGAAATGACGCCGAGTTTCGCTACGTGATCGCTGTGATGAATCGACGACAAAAGGCGCAGCAGTCGGACAGCCGTCGCGGGAAATGGTTGTGGTCGGGATAAGAAATTGAGGCGGTTGTCGCGATGATTCCCACCCGCCATGCGCGTCGTTCTGCTTTGGAGGAACGCGGGCAGCTCGAAAATGGTGGAGACGATTAAAAGTAAGGTTCGCTTTGGGTGCACTGGCCCGGATGGTTAGCACGTGACCTCCGACCCACCATATAGGTCTAGCCCACAGAGCCACTCCTTCAGCTAGATTCTTACCCAATACATCCACTTTTTGGTACAGAGTACTTGAGTTCTTGGTATCCCGCTTTCGCGCATCACGTGCATCATTTGACAGCTTCAGTCTATCTTTTATTTTTTGGACCGGACGTGTGGGCGTGCCGCTGTAGTGTACACTAAAAGAATTGCGACTGCCCAAAAATGTAACACAACTTAAAGCAGTGATGGACCGTGCTTCAGGGCCTCACCTCACTGTATGCTGTTACGGGCGGCCAGTAAGGTATCAAGAACATCAGGGTTAGGGTTAACTCCCATTTTATACCCCAAGTAGGACAACTTCGATAACTCTTACATCTTCCCTAACGTCGTCACGATAGGACCAAGCAGAGGGCTGAAAATGAAAATTCATTTATCAGTGGTTGATATTAATGCCCAGCTCGGCATTATGGCCTTTTTATTACCAGCAACTATCGTTACTGTCCTGTGACAACGCCTGGCCTAAATCCTCAATCCACACAACCTGACGAAAAATAACAAGACTCCTACACTCCCGCCTGCTAACAAAAATAATAAAAAAACAATCCCACAATTACAAGTTCCCCTCAACCCATTGTTCAAGCCTCTCAACCAGATCGGCCTTCCTACCAGCAGTGCTGATACCTTTGCTTGCCATGATGTCCTTTAGCTCAGCGACCGTCATCTTGCCGAGCGTGCCCTGTTCGAATGCCTTCTTCAGGTCTGCGTTGCTGTTGGCCGGTCCGCCACCACCGGTGGTCGCCTTTTTGGTTGGCTTCGCGCGCTTTGCTGGCCTTTCATCATCGCCATCTTCGAACTCCCGCTTGAACGCTCTGTTGTTCTGAAGATCACTAGCCTTCCTTGCCAGCATTTCCTTCCATTCAGCAAGGTAGCCGCCAACCCTTTTGTCAATCTGCCGGTATTTGGGCAACGTGAGATCGTCCATAGATTCGGGCATTTCTTCGTCAAGTGCCTTGGCTTGTACAATCTTGTAGTGCCATTGCAGTGAGGGGTTAGGATACTTGCGCGGGTCATACATAGCCTTTGGAAGTTGCAAGTTCTGGATGACTTGTCTCATCTGGTCTGTGAGTTCGTCTGCGGGTCTGGCAGGCGCCGTTACGTGATCCACGCTTCGGACATCGTCTGCGAATGGAAGCGGATAGAGCCAAAGTCCTGCGGGTAGGTATGGCGTATTTGACTCCTCGTCATCCGGATTTCCGGAAGGAAATATGGCAACCATGACGGGATGGGCATTCTCCCGCGCGACGAACCAGGCGATACCCACCTTGTCGTCTTTGAGGAGCTTCTGCCACAAAGCAGAGAACACGCGGGTGGACCCGACATATTGCTCCTCGCTGGGGAAAATGAACAAGGATTTCTTGACCGAGGCCCACGACGGGATCTTGGCCCGCTTCTTGAATCCGATGATGCGAAGTGTTTTCTTGCCCATCTGTTTGAGTTCCGCCAGCTCTTCGGGCTTGAAGCATATGTGCTCGCCGCCAAATTTGTAGCCTTTTCTCAGTTCGGTCTTTTCGACAGTTCGAGCAGCAAAGTCAACCTGTGCAGTCTCGGATTGGACAACCTGGGCCTGCTCTTCTCCTTCATAGACATAACATGAGCGTGAAGGTGTTTGTCGGTTGAGAGGGATGTACCCTTTGACAGAGATGATCAGACCTGGGGCGAGTTCAAAGGGCAGGTTCGAGAAATATGACCGCTTTGGGGTCTGCTTCGAGTTGATGTTGGAGATCAGGGAGTTGAGCAGAGTCAAACCGTCACCAGACTTTGAGGTCTTGGGGCCTCCTGACTCTCCTACCTCCGCCGCCGGGTCACGATATATAATATCCTATTCCACGTTAGCATATCGTTCGGTAACTGGGCGTGCAAGCTTTCATACGTCGTAGAACTTGGTCAGGTCGAACTTCTTGTCCTCCCGACTGATGGGGAAAAGTTCAATAACGACGCCGAGGTCGTAGAGATCCTTGGCCCGGACGGCGGCAGATGATTTTGCCTGCTTGTCACCGACATGAGGATCATCGTTATCGGTGACAATGAACAGGCGCCGGGAACCAAAATTGGCCGCATTGGTGGTGAAAACCTGGTTGGCGCAAAAGAGCATGTTCGACATGACCACCGGCTCCTGCGATGGAACCATAATCTCGTCTTCATCCTCGTCGTCCTCTACCAGTGCCTTGAGCTTCTTGACATCTTCGGCGCCGGGCACGTCGAGATCGGATAGGAGGTAACAGTGGGGATATCCTGTTCCATTGCCCGAATCATCGCGGAATTTGGACTTTTCTGTTCCAAAGAGCAGAACTCCCATCATATCTCTTGGCTGGGAGATGATTCGTTGCTGCATGATTTGGTAGGCGCATTTTAGGGCTGCTGTTAGGGCAGAGTCCTTGTCGGCTTTCTTATCCCCTGTAGCCGCCGGTGGTTTCAACATCGACTTGCTCACATCGATGGCAAACAGAACGGCGTCTTTTTGTGTTTTGTAGTCCTGGTCTCATTGTCAGAAAGCCAGTAAATGATGGGTGAGGATCCTGGTGTTTACTAACGTTCTCATCCAACTCCTCGCCCTCGTCGCTGTCTGGTCTCTCTTCATCATCTTTCCTCCAAGACATTGTGACAGAAATTGGAACTCTGGTTCGGGTTAATCTTATTACACGTAAATAGCAGTCGAAGATTGCCGTGGGATGATTTGAGATTGGGTAGGCACTCCGGCCGGGAATCTCGCGGTTTTTCAAAGCGATGACTTCATGGCAAACGCGATAGAGGGCGCGACTGCCTAACGCCAGTGCATGTGACCTGGAGCTTAAGAATTGTCAAAGGTGGAACGTGATTGGCTTGAAGATGCTCAGTTCGCCAGCAAGTGCCAGTTGCTCTTTTCAGGCACCTACATGGACCGTGCTTCTTCCATTCAATCTAACCGCCAGACGGCAGTTGAGAAATGGTCAGCAACTGGAGTTTTGGAGGCTCGATACAGCTACCCCTGCAGCAGTCCCGGCATCACCCCACAAGATCGCAGCCTCGCAAGCTGTTCGGCCGAGTTTAACACGTTCGAAAGGAATCACCGTCTAGTCCCGCGCACGCAGCGTCACTCACTCTGTCCCTCTCAATATAAAACATAATCTTCACTCTTTGGCCACCAAGTTTTTTTTCTTTTTTTCTTTTTTATACATACTTTGTCGTGGAAAGCCGAGCTTGACCTGAGCTGTGTCCAAACTCCCCTTTCTTCAGTATCATCACATCATGGCCTCCATGGCACTTAGACTGCCCACGGCCCATCTGTGCAAGGCGGCGAGGCCTTCGAGCTTCCGGCCGTCGTTGAGATGCGCTCAGCAGCAGATGAGGTGGCTCGCCACGCCAACAACTCACCCCATCACGCAGAAGAATGTCGGCACAGCAATGGTCTTCCTCAACATGGGCGGCCCGTCCACCTTGGATGAAGTTGGAGACTTTTTGAGCAGACTCTTTGTATGTTCATGAATCAAGATGATGATGATGCTTGTGAGCGCAGCTCGCTGGAGCCGCTTTATATATCGGGGCTGTTTTTGTTGACCAACCCGTGCAGGCCGATGCCGATCTCATTCCCCTTGGTCGGCTACAAAACTACTTGGGGCCCTTGATCTCGAAGCGCCGGACTCCCAAGATTCAGAAGCAGTATGATGCCATCGGCGGCGGTTCTCCGATTCGCAAGTGGTCCGAGTACCAATGCGAGGAGATGTGCAAGATCCTGGACCAGATTTCGCCCAAGACGGCGCCGCACAAGCCCTATGTCGCTTTCCGCTACGCCAACCCTCTGACCGAGGAGATGTACAAGAAGCTTCTGGCCGACGGCTTCGGAAATGGCAGGGGCGGCCGTGCTGTCGCTTTCACTCAGTATCCCCAGTACTCTTGCTCGACCACGGGCAGCAGTTTGAACGAGCTTTGGAAGTGGAGGCAGAGGCTTGAGGGCAAGGCTGGGCCATCGGAGGATGGTAAGGAGGGGACCATTCAATGGAGTGTGATTGACAGGTGGCCTACTCACCCTGGCCTTGTGGAGGCCTTTGCGAGGAACATCGAGGAGAAGCTGGCCGAGTACCCCGAGGAGCGCAGGAAGGACGTTGTCTTGCTTTTCTCGGCGCACAGCTTGCCCATGTCTGTCGTCAACAGAGGTATGCCTATCTTGGTTGTATTTGTTTTGCCATGGGTTATACTAACCATGTCCGCTTAGGTGACCCCTATCCCCAGGAGATTGGTGCGACCGTTCAGGCGGTCATGCAGCGTCTCAACTTCTCCAACCCTTACAGGCTCTGCTACCAGTCGCAGGTCGGCCCCCAACCATGGCTCGGTCCCCAGACCCAGACCTCGGTGGAGGAGTACATCCACAAGGGCCAGAAGGATCTCGTCCTGATCCCGATCGCCTTCACGTCCGATCACATCGAAACCCTCTACGAGCTTGACCAGGAGGTCATCGGCGAGTCTGGACATCCCGACACGGTCAAGCGCGTGGAGAGTCTGAACGGCAACCCCGTCTTCATCAAGGCCCTGGCCGATCTCGCCAAGGAGCACCTTGATAGCGGGCTTGCTTGTTCGCACCAGAACAGCCTGAGATGCCCCGGCTGCAAGAGCGAGAGGTGTGCGGCGTCAAAGAAGTTCTTTGCTGGTCAGGAGATTCTCCCTGGTCACTAAATAATGAATGGGAGATGAAGCTATCATATCGTGTACAATATTTCAAACAAAAACAGGGAATACGGGCGGCTCTCAAAAAGGGATGTGGACTGCGCGTATGCATGCATTTGGTTTTCTAAGAAGTGGCCTTTTTAATGGACCGGAGAGATACACAAAATGAAGACTTTTTACTCGTCAGGTTGGCACGGCGACAGAGAACCCCATTGTTGGGTACTATACATCTAGACATGATATGTGCCTTGCAATGATGTTGTGTGATGGTGGTGTGTTGGCTTATCAATCAGATCTAAGACAAGCTGTTCCTTCGTGGGGGAGGGACGCGAAAGATGGATTGGGATCCCTGGCAAACGCCCGAATGGCTGCGTCATCGATTATACACACCGGCCGTCCGCGGAACTTTAGCGGACAACCCGTCACTCCATAGATGGGTTGAAGCGTGGCCCATTGGGTTGGGTCAGGCTCGCACTCTCTCTGATTCTGGGACAAGACCGCGCCTTGTATTCGCAGCGACTGTTTGAGACTGCTTCCGAGAACCAGAGTCAAAATTGGCAGATAACAAAATGATGGGGAAACAAAAGTGGTGAGAAGTGGACGTAGGTCCCAAGGTGTGAGACGGCAGCAATCGAAGGGAACGTTATTTCGGCGGGGAGGGTTCGGAGATCGGAACCCCACATGGCCCGACCGACCGTAAGGTACGTACCGTAGAATCTCGCGAAACTGGCAAACCGCCTTCCCTCTTTGAGCGCCTGCATCTGGGCATAGTATAGTGTTAATGCCGTAGGTATAACAAGGCAATGCAACTGCGTACAATCTGTGATGTATTCTGTGATGTGATGCTAAAGTACTGCACAACGTGCATTACGTACTGGCTACATATATAGGGTATGGTGCATGGTGCCTGCCTTGTACGTATATGTTTAGTAAGCGTTAATAATGCCCCCTAAAAAGCGAAAAAAGCGACGTCCCTGTCGTTAAGTCTAAGACTAAACTAAGTATACCCTATAATAAATCCGATTTGACTTCGTCTGGTTGATTGTAAATTCGTTAATTTCCCTAGTATTCCGTAATTATATATACCGTTTCTTTTATCACAAATCCGTCTCATTATAGTCTATCCTCATACCTCTTAAAGGCTTCTACGTCAACGTCTTCAATTTTCCTCCACTTATAATATTCTATTCTAAATCCTTTGAATCCTAATAGGTATTTTTTCTTTCGTTGATCGTAGGCGATAATACTATATAGGTAATCTATTAAACGTATAAGTTCGTTAATCTTTAATAGTTATTTCCTAAAGATATTTATAGGTAGGGCAAGCTCTAAATAATTGATATTAATAATAAAGTAGACTTTCTAATTTTTTAAGAATTCGAATCTATATACCGATCGGCTAACGCGTTCTAAGATTCTAAATAGACTAATGAACTATTACCCTAGTTTCTTCCCTAATATAGCCGCCTTAAATATATTATAACTTTAATAAAATTTAAATATAATTTTATTATTAATTTCGAAAAATTTAAAGAGACGGCTTTAATTAAAATATTTCTTCATTAATATAGCCGAAATTGCAATCATATTATTAATAGCGATTCTAATGATAAATAAAAGTAAACTTTTAAATTCTCAATTATTTTTACGGTTAGCCTATTTTAATATAATATCGACTATATTATTAGGTATAAATCCTATAATAGCTTTACTAAGTATAAGGTTTATAGTGGTAACTTTTATATTATTAATTCCAAATACTAAGGCGGGAATCGCTATCGGCTATAAATTTAGATCTTTTAGTACGTTAATATAATATTTAAGCGTAAATTTAATAACGAAATTCATACGTTCACTTTACCTGTTAATTTACGGATAGTAAATTATATTATATAAAAGGGTCGTTCTTAAGTATTTGAATAGGGTTTTTTAGAAAGTTAATAGAAATTTAGAATCCTTATCGCTAATAATAATTTTCGGTAATCCCTAGTTAGTAATGAATAATATATTAAAGAAAGCGATTATCTAATTTTTTATTATTTATATTGCTTTACCGGGTATTGTATTCATTGCCTTACTAAATGTACAAATCATCGATATTACTATATTAAATCCATTCGATATTAATATAGGTAAACCAATAATAAAATCGATAATTATCGTATAAAAAAGGTAAGGCAATCTAAAAATAAGTTATAGACTGCTATATACCTTATATTATTTAATTTCGAAAATACAGTATGCCGGATAATTAGCCAAGTATTAATATAGTAAATTAGTACTTTTAATAATAAAATAAGGTAGTAAATACTTATTAAATTTAGTATAACCATTATAATTACTGAAATAAATTAAATCAAAGATTTCTTTAACGTAGGCACGCGGAATATATAAGCGGTCCGGGCTTCCTTCGGTAATCCGCCAAAATAGGCCGTCTCTAAAGGCAAACGGTAATTATATTTAATTATACATCCTTAGGCGCTCGTTATCGAAGACTAGCCGCTTAATTCGTGCTAATTTTAAGTCTTTATTATATCTATTAATAATTCTTTAACGGAAGTTTGGCGCTATCTATATTAAGGTATATCCCTTTGCCGACGGTTATTCTAGTCGGGGGTTTTCGATATCCCTAGTCGATATTAAGCGTATTACTAGCAATATATTAAAGTAAGTTTCCTAATATAATTAATTTGCTTTAATTATAAAAAATGCCTAATATTCGTCTCGATTATCGGGAAGGACTTTAAACCCACCTGGGGCTTTTAAATTATTATCCGGGCTCGGATTAGCTAGAAGTCGAGACAACGTATCTAATATAATTATCACGAGGTAGGACACCGTTGGGGGTGAGGTAGGATAAACGTAGTTGTACGAGGAAGGAAAGAAGGAGAGGAGGGAGGAGTGCGGTCTGGATATAGGGCAGGCTGTGCTGTGCTTGGATTTAGACTGAGGCTTACTAGTGCGTATATGCGATCTTATTGGTTAATGGCTAATGGATTCGACTATGCAGTGCCTAGTGCTATGTGCTATTATAAGTAATTTTGTAATATTACTTCCCTGTAAAAGAAGTTTATAGAACTTCAAACGATCTATTTAGTATATATATATAAAATAATAGATTATCCTTTATTCTAAGTTCTCGATTCGGGGCTCAACGCCTATAAGCTATGTTTGAATAACGTTATTATTACCCTATTAGTACGTCCCCGCTTCCAATCGTTCTTCTACGTTCCTTATTAGCGGCCGCTTACCTTATTAAACTTCCGCTAGTCTCTTAAATACCTTATAGAAGAATTCGTTTATTTTCTTTACGTCCTCTTCGGATAGGGGTTTTAGTTCCCGGTTTACGATTTCGATTGCGGATTTTCGTACTTCCCGGCTGGCTGTAATATCCGTTATAGCGGCGTTAATCTACTCCTTTAAATTAGTAATACGTTTGGAGCGTTTTGAGAGCGGGGTTGGGGACGTTATATAGTGTATTTAGGGTGCGGGCGACGTTGTATAGCGTGTTTGGGGTATTGGGGCCCTTCGCTTTGGGGTTGGGGTTTATTTTTGAAGTATAACCTTAATTTTTGGCCAATTTTGAATTATTAGTAGGATAGGGGTATTTAGGTAATTGCAGTAAAATGCGATAATAGAGTCCCTTACTCCTTTAACATTGTCGAGGGGTTTGTTAGTAGTATTATAATATTTTTATTTTATAGTGTAGAATTAGTAATAGTTGCTTCTTCGTTAGAAATAATTTAAAAGCTTATTAAATTCTTATTCTACTACCTCTTTATAATTATTTATTTTAATTATAATTCTACTTTCGTTAATTCGTACGTCGCCTTATAAATTTATTTAATTAGGGAAGCCTTTATAGTGAGGTTTTATTATAGAAATATAGAAAACCGGTAAGTATTTTATATTGACGGGTAGGATTAATTTAACGTTATAGGATTATATTTAATCTATTTTAAAAGGGCTTTCCTATCGAGGGTATAATTTATCATATAGCTTGCCGTTATTAAGATTGGTCGTATTAAATAAAACGAGATTATTTACGTAGTATTTCAGTATATTAGAACGATTTTCGTTAGCATTAGCCTTATATCGGTCTTGTACCTTTTTTATAGAAGTACGTATATAATCTTAAATAGCTTCGAAATAAGCAAATAGTTTACTAGCCTTTAAGTACTCCTTTTACTATACTGGTAAAAAACTTTTTAATAGTACGACTATTACGGGTTCGATATTTATTCGGGGGTAAAAACCGTAATTAATAAAGAAGGGGGTTATATTTGTAATTTCGGATATTATATTATTACTTACGAATTCCGTTAGTAATAACTATTATACTTAATCTATCTATATTTAATTAACGAAGATACGTAGATATTATTCTATTTTTACGTTAATACATTCCGTTTAGGCGTTGGTCTGAGGGTAGAAAGTGGAGTTTAATAGCTTTTTAATAATTAGGTACCTATAAATAGTAAATTAGAAAAGAGAGATAAATTACGAATTGTAGTCGGAAACGATAGTATTAAGTAGGTTATAAAGGGTGTAAATATAGTTAATAAAACAGTCCGTTAGTTCTTCCGCTTTTATAGTAACGGTTAGGATATAGTAATATATTTTTATTAAACGGTCTACAACGATAGTAATATATTTGAATTTTTAATTTAAATATAAGTTTTTTAGTAATGGAGAGATATAATTAATTGAAATATCCGTTTATAGTACGTAGGCTATAAGTATAGGTTTAAAGTAGCTTACTTTAATTCGTCGTAATACTTTTATTTTTAAATATACTAGGTAACCCTTATAATAGGCCCTAACAGCCTCTACTATATTTAACTAGTATTAGTATTTATTTATTTATATTTATATCTTATCCTTGCCCGGATATCCGGCCGTTAGTAATATATAGGCGCGGTAGATTAATAGTAAATAGGTAGCAATATTATTAGGATTAATTAGTACCCTCCCTTTATAATATGTTTTACTTCTTATTGTAGAATCTTTAGCGAAAGCGATCTTTAGTTTCTTTTTAATATAGGGGCGTTATTTTATACGGTTTGGGTCTTTTAGGTAGTTAATAACCTCCTATATTAGGGTTGACCGGTCGTAATTCTTATTAATAATATCGTTAATTAATTTATCTAATTCTTTTAAAGTATTTAAAGTTAATAAAAATACTTTTTCGTCGAAATTAAGGTCGTTACTAGTTGTTATAACCAATAAGGAGAAGTAACCTTCCTTAAAATAGGCGGGGTCGATAAGCTTACAATTTCTTACTTTTAAGCGATAATTATTTATATTTAGAAATATATTTTCAAGTTTCTTATTTAATATATTAGGGCGGAGATTGTATAATTTTAGTATATAAAGCATTGAGAAATTGAATTATAATAGGAATTATAACTATTATATATAGCGGGGTATAAGTTATTTATTTATTATAAAAGTCTTTAAATTCTTATAGTCTATAATAATATTAAAAAGTTACTAAGTATTTTTTAATTTTAAGCGCTACTCCTCTAATACTTTAACAATAGCGAGGAATTCTTTATTATAAATATTATAATTATATTCTACTATTGAGTACTATATTAAAAAGTATACGATTAGGTAAAATTCGCTATTATTCCTATATTGGGAAAGGGTACTTTTAGAAGCCTAATTCGAAGTATTAATTTCGACGACCGTTTTTTTAAACTAGTTATAAATTTATAAAGTTAGTCCGTTAATAAACGCAGCCTTTAGGGTTTTAAAACCGGATTATTATACTGAAATTTATAATTATTCCGCGTTTTTTTTTATAAAATCGTATAATAGTACTACTATTATTAAAAAACTTTTAATAAAATAACGACAGAAGTTAATAAATTTTAAAAAACTTTATAAAAGCTTTTTTAATATAGGGGGTTACTAATTTGTAATAGCCTTAACCTTTACTAAATCTATTTCAATACTGCCGGGTATAATAATTAGTTTAAAATATTTGGTTTTTTTAGTATAAAATTCGTATTTATCAATATTAATTTGTAATCTAGCTTTTTTTAAGCGGGTAAGAATATTGTCTACGTATTTTTAGTATTCTTCTTTATTATTTAAGAAGATAAAGATATTATTTAAGTAAGCGGTTATATAAATATTTAGGATATTATATAAAATATCGTTAACGTAGTTTTAAAATATATTAGGTATTCTTTATAGGCCGAATAAATAAATAAGTAATTTAAATAAATTAAAACGAATAATAAACACTATTAACTATTCGTATCTTTTTATAACGCGAATACGGTTAAAAGCGGCAATAATATTTAATTTAATAAAAATTTTTATTTTATAAATAGCGTTAAGGGTTTTTTTAATTAAGGGGAACAAGTAGCGGCTTTTGAAAATAATATTATTAATCCCCCTATAATTTACGTAAATTCTAATACTTCCATTTAATTTCTATACTAATAGGATTTAGGAAGCGGCCTCTAATTACGAGGGACGGATAAACCTATTGCGGAAATTCTCGTCGATTTATTTTTTAATTACGTTTAATTTATTAGGGTTAAATACCTTTAATTTTATATAGGGCGCTTATTCTCCCGGGCGGAATTCGATTTTAAGATTATAAGAGCGGTAGGGGGGTAGGACCGTTGTATTACGAGGTTTAAAAACGTTGAAGTAATTCTAGTATTATTTAGGAAGTTTTTCTTTAATTTAGGCGTCGGTTTTAGGCGGCTTATCAGCCTTTTTATAAAATTTGGCTATATTTTCCTTTATAATATTGGCGGCGAATTTAATAGCTTTACAACGTTCGAAATCCTCGTTTACATTACTATTAAAGTAAATGTATTTAGCGATCTTTATTATTCGGATAGTAACCTTAGATCCTTTACTAATATAGGCATTAATTTATAGGTAGTAATATTTGCTTAGTAGTTTCTTATATTTAGCGCTATTATTATCCTAGATTTTTTACTTTATTTTTAGGATAAATTTCGTTAAACTATTGGGTATATCGTAGTCGGGGTTGTAATCGTATTTAGTTCCTATCCTTACCCCTCTATTAACGACGCTTTTATCGTTTCTATACTCTTTAGGCTTTAAGGCGCCCCCTTCTATTTTTTTAGCTTAAATTTCCTCTTCCGCTTTAGCTTCTTCTAAAATTTTATAGAATTTTACGTACGAAGTACGGAATACCCGTAAATAATACTTTTTATATAATTAATTAAAATTAGTAGCCGTTATATCCCTAATATTTACAGGGTTAATTAATTCGTTCGAAAAGTACGTTTTGCGTACTATAATATAGTAGTAGGGGTCGGATTTTCATTAGCCGGCTACAATACAGTAAATAATAAGCTTAGTCCGCTTAGGAGTTTTAGTAACAGTATCTACAATTGGGGCGGGATCTAAGGTACTAGGGTTTATAGCCGGGGTATTAGAAAGTTCGTTTATAACGGCGTCGGGGACGGGGTCTATAATTAGGGCGTTAAAGTAGTCTATTTTAATTATACTTTATACAATTTCGTAATAATATATATAAGTATGCTTTTAAACCTTAGGCGCATACTATAAGGAAGGCGGAAGGTTAGCGGGAAGGTAGTAGTCTATATATTAATTAATAAAGGTGACGGTACTGTTTAGGTATAATATTATAGGATTGTGAAATTTAAATTATAATATACTTAAAATAACGGGATAATTTTCGGCTAAATCGTAAACTAATATAGCGATCGTTTTTATATAGTAACCAATCTATAACTGAATTTTATAGTAGTAGGTAATAAGGTCTTTAGGTATACCGTCTACTAAATATAAGGCCTTTAGTTTAGGGAGCTTTAATAGCGAGATAGTATAGCGAATAATAAAATTACGATTAATAAAAGCGAGGGTAGAGTATCCGCTATTAATTAGGGTAGTATATTTACTACGTTAACTACGCGGTCTATAAATAATTTAAATAGAAAGGAGGATAGAATTATTATTATAATTATTTAAATTTGAATTTTTAAATTAAATTATTTTTAAATTTACTAAATTAATTTCCTCTTCTTCTATTATTATTACGGACAACGGCTTCTCTAAGCGATTTAATAGAGAGGCGGCGTATTTCCCGCACTATATTCCGTAGGTTAGGCGGGGGTTAGAGCGGAGAATATAACGGGAGTAGGTTTATTAATAGCAATGGCGTTAATATGAGTACTATTATTACTATTATTACTATAGCCGGTTTAACCTATAACGGGTCTACTACGGTTATTATTTCTATTTTTATTGTAATAGTTATAACGGTCGTACTCCTTCTACTCCTTAGGGATATTAGTATTAATATTATTACGGTATTTGTAAGTATTACGGAGCGCGAGCAAGCACTAAGGTACGATGTTGATTGTTGTGCGAAGAACCAGAAGAGGAACCTGTACGCACACAAAAACTATGTAGGGTATAGTGTGGAGCCCTATGGTTATAGGTCTATAGGGCGGCACTATAGCTGTATTACACTTAGATAGCTGCACTCAAATGGCTGTACTAATGCAGCACAGCACCCCTATCTATCTACAAGGAGTAGGCAATACCTATAATACTACCCCCCTCCTAAATTAACTCCCGGCTTTAAAATCTATTTAAAACCGTTGAAAAACTATTAATATTTATAAAGTAGAGCATATTAAGACGGGTATTAGCTTAGCGCTAAGGCTCCTATTCAGGGGCGGCCGCTAGTTAAAATATTATTAAATATATTTTTTCTTCAAAAATATCCCTCTACCGCTATTATTATCCTAAATAATCCTAAATAAACTTAGAATCGTACTTAATAGTCTTATAAGCTTCCTTTCTATACCTTATTATTACTAGCCCCCGACGGGGGGTACTATAAGGATACTTATAGTATAATAGTATGTAGGGACGTTTATATCCCTACTAGTATTATAAATTATAGAAACCCTCTTATTCGAATTTTGTCTATAATTATTATAATTATTTTTTTTCTATATTTCGTAACTATATCCCTTATCCCTACTAACCGTAACGAAAAATTTTGATTATAGGCTCTAACCGTTAGCTAGGGGGTGAGGTGTTAAGGGTAGGAAATATAGGATTGTTATAAGACGTATTATTTCCCGGTCGCTATTAACGGTGCTTAGTTGCTATAGTTAGGTATTTATAAAGTAATTTAATTAGAGTACGCAAAATAATCTATACTCTAAATTCCTTTTCTTTTTTCTTTTTTTTTACTAATTTTATCGTAGCTTTATTTATTATTTAACTTTACGCTTCTTCTAATTTAATAGGTATTTATTTCTAGTATTACCGTAGCCGGGATTAGAGAAGGTAAAACTTTTTCAATTAGTAAGATTTTTAATTTCAATTATGCTTTAAATCCCTTTTAGAAGTCGATGTACGGTAGTCCTAGTTCTAACTGCTTCTTATAGAGGTCTTAAATTAATTCGTAATAGCTGTCTAAATTGGTTATTGGCTGCCAATTTAGAGGGTAGTAAGACTATTTTACTAAGTAATTCTAGTGTCTTTCGATCTTCTAGTAATCTAAAAATTCTTTAAATTCCTAGCGTCTATCTTCTTCGAAGTTATCGGTTCTAGTAATAATTATACTCTCGTTAGCCTTAATGTTAGTTATAAGGTCTTTTTAGCCTAATAAACCTTCGACGTATAATTTAACCCTAAATACGTTAATAATATAAGTAACCTTTATATTATTAAGCAAGGTTAATTCTACTATATATAAACTAATTTTTATAATACGAAAAGGTCCTTTAAAACGTAGCGCTAATTTGTCGTACGGCCTACCCGTTATGTAGTTAATTATATTAAATATAACCTTATCCCTAACTTTATACTTAGGCGTATTAATACGGTTTTCGTTCGCTGCTACTTCGTACTTCGTTTATACTTATAAAGAGGAAGCTTTAACGAAGTCCCAAACCTCTTTAAACCGTAATATTAGTTAGTTAGTATTAAAGATTTATTTTTTCTATACTTCCGTTATATTTAGGAGGAGTAGTATAGATAGTTCTATCCTTATACGAGGGTAAAAACTGTAATTGGCGAAGAACGGGGTTATTCCCGTTAATACTAATTTAAAGTTATTATTTTAAAATTTAACTAAAGGTAATTAATTAACCCAATCGTCTTAAGCCCAATTAATAAAGGTTTGTAAATATTATTCTAATTCTGTATTAATCCTTTCGGTCTAATTATTTATCTCTTTATAGTAAGGCGTAGAATATTTTAATTTAATGCTTAGTCGTAGGGATAATTACTTTTAGAAAGCGGAAACGAATTAAATACCTCTATTTGAAACGATAGTATTTAATAGGCTATAAAGGGTAAAAATATAATCGATAAACTTTTCTACTAGCTTTTCTATTATTAAACCCTCTATAAGGATAAAGTATTGTATTTTCGTTAATTTATTAATAATTACTAATACGTATTAATATTCTACTCCTCTACCTATTCGTTGTAATTTAGGGAACGGGGTTATATAATCGATAGAAATATTGCGCTAAAGTGTATAGGGAATGGGTAAAGGTTTAAAGAAATTTGCTAGTAATATTCTAATAGCCTTAATTTTACTACAGGGTATATATACTTTATAATAGGTATTTACTACGACGACTATCCTTAATTAGAAATAACGATATATTAATACTATTATTTTATTTCTCCTAAGGTAGCCTCCTTATATAGAAGAGTAAATATAGTAGATTAATTTTAATTAGACCGCCTCGTCGTCCGATAGTATTACCAATCTATCCCTAAATATTACCCTATCGTTTATTATATAATATTCCGTAAAAGGGATTTTTAACGTCTTCTTTAGGTACTTTAATTAACGATCTCCTCCTCTAATAACTTCCCTAATATTTACTATTATAAGTGAATTAATATAAGCGTAGTCTATTAAATCGTTTATATAGATACTTAGCCCTTCTTTATCCTACTCTTCGATACTATCCTCCAAAGTATAAATAATAAGAAGAAATCCGCTCTCTAGTAAAACGTTTATTATAAACCCCTTACCGTCCGTATCTATTAAATCCTTAAAAGATTTATTGAAGTACTCTAAATTAATAAATAGTTTTTTTCGTACTTTTAGCCTATTATCCTCTATATTTCTAGGGACGTATTCTAATTTACGGCTAAGCGTATCCGGCCGAACGTTAGTAGATTCCGGCCTATATATAATTATAAAGTTAAATCGTAATAAAAATTTAGATTACTTTATATATTTAAGGGTAAGCTTTTTTGTAGTGCCGAAAGTCTTTAAATTCTTATAATCTATAACGATTTCGAACGGTTAGGCTACTCCTTCTAATTTTAGGCGCTACTCCTCCAAAGCTTTAATAATTATAAGCAATTCTTTATTATAAATATTATAATTATATTCGGCGGTAGAATATTTAGCGGAAAAGTATACGACCGTGTAGAATATACCGTTATATATTTATAATAATATTCCTCCTATTAACTAATCGGAGGTATTAACTTCGACTACTATAGGCTTCTCCTAATCGTAAATCTTTAATACCGGTATAGAAGTGAACGCCGTCTTTAAAGCCTTAAAAACGTCATTATATTCTTTATCCCACCTCTAATCGATTATTTTCTTAGTAAAGTCGTATAATAGCCTTCCTATATATAAAAAACTAGCGATGAACTATCTATAAAAATTGGTAAAACTTAAAAAACGTTATAATTAACGCCTATTCGTTAATATTTCCTACTTAGTAACCGCTTCCACTTTCTCGGGGTCTATTTTAATACCCCTTAGGGTAATAATAAAGCTTAAATATTTAATCCTCTAAATATAGAATTCGTATTTATTAATATTAATTTGTAGGCCCACGTTAATTAATCGTTAGAATATCTCCCTAATATACTTAATATATTCTTCGTACGTTTCTAAAAAAATTAGGACATTATTAAAGTAAACTATTATATAAACGTTTAAGATATTATATAAAATATCGTTAATAAAATTCTAGAAAGAAGCTAGAGCGTTTAAAAGGCCGAACAGATAGATTAAAAATTCGTAGAAATTAAACCTTATAATAAATACTATTAACTATTTATATCCCTTAATTATACGGAATTTATTAAAAGCGGCGATAATATCTACTTTTGTAAACTATTTAGCTTTATAAATAGTATCCAACGTTTTTTTAATTAATAGTAACAGGTATTTATTTTTTAAAGAAATATTATTAATATTCCTATAATCGATGTAAATCCTTATATTTCCGCTAAACTTTCTTATTAATAATACCGGTAAAGCGACGTCGGACGTCGATAGCCGGATAAATCTTTTTACTAAATTATTATCCAACTACTATTTAATAATTTTAAATTCTCGAAGTAATATAAGTTTTACTTTCGAATATAGTAATAAATTTATTCCCGGTTTTAATTCGATTTTATAATTATAAGAATAATATTCGGGGATAATATTGGCGTCCTATAAATTAATTACGTATAATAAATCTTTATACTTATCCGGGAAACGTGCCTTTATTTCCTCTAAAATATATTTTAGTTTTGTAACTTTATTTATAAACTTCTGGACGTCTTCTTCTATAATACCACAAATTTTATCGATTTTAATTAAAGGAATCGGTTTTCAAACTTCAAATTCTTTAAATACAATTTTTATATTTATATCCGTAATCCCTAGGACGTATATACGATTAACGTACTTTCGCGCCGACTTTCCCGGCTAGAGAACTTATTCCCTAATACGTTTTCTAGTAACCTCCGCTTTATATAAGTCGATAAATTTATATATTTTTAAATTTTTAAAGTAGGGTTTATACGGTTCGCCCCTTCCTTATATAATATTTTTCTACGCGGTTTCGAATAAAATTAATATTGAAATTACTATTTTTTTCTCTTTTTAAACCTTTTAGAGCTCCGCCTATATAGTAGAACTAACTTTAACGCCCTTTATCCGGGTATTGAATATAAAAGTACAGGTATTAATTAATTTAATATTAGATAAGTCTAATACTGCTATATTAACCGTTAGTTTAAAGAGTTGAAAAAATATATATTTTACTCGTTTTAACTATTATATTATTTAAATCCTTCGTCCGCTAATAATTCGCGCTTTCGCTTTAATTGTTTCTAACGCTAATTTTCTAATAGGTCCGAAAGGTTCTTCAAAATTCCTTATATATATTAGAGAAACCGGAGGTTCTATTATTATAATTTAATTACCCTTAGGTGCTTCTATTATATTAGCTATCTAAGTTAAGAGATATTCGTTTTCGTTAAAGTTAGAATTGTTATTAGATCTGTTTTCGGCTTCGTTAAAGACGGACCCGTTTTTAGTTTCTTTAAAAATGGATCCGCTCCTAATTTTACCTAAAATAATATTTAGGACCGCTGCTACTTCTAAGGGTTAAAGTATGTAAGTGCCTATATAGACTACGTTTTAAGTAATTTTATTAGTTATTTAATTGATATTTGGATTATAGAGCTGTAATTATGGCTAGCTTAAAATTACTAGATAATCTACTATTAGATTGGTTACGAAAAACTTAATAACCTTTTTATAATTACTAATCCTTATTATTATTTCTACGTACTAATTTACTTATTCTTTAAAATTATTATTGGCTAAATATAATGGCCGGGGCTTTTTTAAAGGTTTGAATTCTAAGTAGGTTCTTTCTACGAAAGAATAGTCGATAAAAGCTTTTCTTAAATATTTAAAGTCGATTAATAATATATATTCTACTTCGTTGTTGCGTAGGGGATATTAAAGGTATATAGATAAGAGAATTATATTCTATCTATAGAGTTCTAAGCTATTTAATTTAAACGGTTCTAATTTCTAGTAATTTAGAGTTCGAACGTCGAATTTATTTTT
The DNA here is from genome assembly GCA_030685235.1 of Copromyces sp. CBS 386.78. NCBI lineage: Eukaryota > Fungi > Ascomycota > Sordariomycetes > Sordariales > Sordariaceae > Copromyces > Copromyces sp. CBS 386.78. The sequence goes on from MU839086.1 coordinate 113,750, forward strand.
TCTTTGTAAGTATATCCCTATTAAATACCCTTTAGCGCGATTTAGCCTTAGGGTTTATTATTTCCTTATTGAGTAGCAGGGGCCGGGGCCGCCGGGGTAGCCGGAGTTGCCGGAGCCGGGTTGGCCGTATTTACTATAGTATGGGTTGTAATTAGGGTACCGGTATTAGTATTCTTACGGGTTGTAATACCTAAACCGGTACGGTTAGCCTACTTGCCTTTATTATTATAATTAGTTTAGCTTTTATATTCGTAGGCTATATATTTACCCTTACTATAATTTATATAAATATTTTTATTATAGCGTTCCTATAGAACGTTTTTGTAAATTTTAGTAAGTTTAGCGTAATTTAAATTTATAGTATCCGGGTTTTTATTATTATTAGTGCCGCTTCCGCTAGTCTTATTATTGTTCTAAGTGCTTTAAATAGTATTATTACGTAGGGCTACCCTAACGTAAGTTCTAGAAATACCTTTAAATAATTTGTATTATCCTTTAAAGTTATTACGAACGGGTTAGATATAATAATATAAAACCGAATCCGCTAAAAATTTGGAGACTTTCTAATAAAAGAGACGGACTTTAATAATTATATTATAATTATAATAGTTAGTTAAAGTAATAAATTAGGCCTTAAAGTCTTCGTAGTTAGATTATTTACCAGTTTACTTGAATTATAATAATGAATTTTCTACGACCTATATGATATTGTTCTATATATAACGATTATTTAAATATATTAAAAATTCTTCGCTTATTTACTACTTCTAGAGGATAGAATACTAGGGGTTATTAAAGATTGTCTTCTAATATTCTATAATATTAATTTTTACTTCGCCTTTTAAATAGGATATAGTATAAAGTAGTTTTATTATTTTATTAAAAAATTTATAATTATTAACGATTTAACGATTACGAATCTCCGAATTCTAAGCGTTATAAGCGTTATATTACTTAATTGTATTTATTTCTTTACCCTTAAACCGCTCTAGGTTCCTATAGAATACTTTACGATAATAATATAGTATAGGGGTTAGAATTGTAGTCGGAGGGTAAGGACTATTGGGGTTACTAAGGCCGCTAGGATTGCCGGGATTATTAGGGCCGTTAGGACCGTTAGGACCGCTGGGATAATTAGGGCCGCTAGGACTGCTAAGACCGCCGGGGTAATTAAATCCGGGATAATTAAATTTTCCGCTTCTAAAACCGCCGCCCGTTTCTCTATAGCCGAAGCCGCTTCCCTTACCCAATTTTCTAAAGTTATTATTATTAGGACCGCCGCTTATATTATTAGAGTTATTAATATTTATGCCCGATTTTCTAAGGCTGCTATCGCTAGGATTACCGCCTATATTATTGGTATTAAAATTAGTTCTTATATTGGATCTTCTAAAGCTATTACTACGATTATTTTTAATAATGATTTTATTTTCCTTAATAAAATAGAAACGAACTTAAAGGTTTTTAATCTCCTCCTATACTTAGGCAAACTCCTTACTAACAATTTTACTTATAATACGTAAAATATTAAAATCCTCTAATACTTTCTTTAATTCCGCCTTATATAATTTAGCGTTATTATTAATTATTTTATTGAATTTAAAGAGGCTTTAATAATCTTCTTTATTATTTTAGATAATAATATCAAACTTTTTTTAGAGGTCGGTCTTATTTTAAATAAAATTTAATACCTTTTAGTAGAAAAATGTATTTTTAACGATAATTTAATTATATTATAGTTATAAGGATTAAATTTACTATACGAACTACTTTTTAATTTCGTTGAACTAGTTAATTTAATTCTTTAATTATTCTTCCGCCGTTTTTTACTATTTTTCCTTTCCTTATATTTTGTTAACGAAGGATTTGGCGTCGTTTTTAAATTTAATATAACGAGTTTACTCTTCTTTTACTTGCTTATTAAAAGCGTTAATTTTTTTATTAAAGTAGTAGAATAGTTTTATAATTTCCTTATAGCTACGAATTTTGTTAATAAAATTTAGGGAGACTATAAGGCCGCTAAGATCATTGTTGTAGACTTTTAGTAATATATTATATCCTTTTAAAAGGGAGGGGAAGATTGTAGTGAGATTAATTCGGCGTACGTCGTTACCTACTAAATTACTAGCTATTTTAATTATATTTTCCTAATTAGATGACGTTTATTAAAAGAGAGATGTTTTTATTGTGTCGTACGGTACGATATTTGCGCCTTCGTTATTTTAGAAACTCTAATATTTATTTATTATTATTAGAGTTTGATGCTGCGGTCGTTAGAGTTTTTAATTCGGTATCGGCGATTATACGAATCGCTTCGAAATAAAATTCGTAAAAATTAAATTATTGTTAGTTTCTTATTAGGTTTAACCTTTACTGAAATTACTTATTGCGCGTTAACGCGAGGTTAAATATAATAAAGTATTACGGGGCGCGAGTAAGTATTAAGGTATAATGTTAATTATTGTGCGAAGAATTAAAAGAGGAACTTGTGCGTATACGAGAACTATGTAGGGCATGGTGTGGAGCCTTGTGGTTATGGGTCTACAGGGCGGCACCATGGTTGTATTGCATTTAGATAGCTGCACTCAGATAGTTGTACTAATGTAGTACAGCACCCCTATTTATCTATAAGGAGTAGGCAATGCTTGTGATAGTAAGTATAGTAGCTAATTAGTACGTAGCGTTTATAAAGTCCGTTCTTTATACAGTAATTGATAATTGCCTTATTGATTATATAAGATAATTGAACGTTAATAGCGTTTATAGCGTTAAAATCTATAACGGTGCTACTTTAATTAATAGTACGTTTGGGGGCGGCGGTACTATTATTAATTCTTTTAATACCGGTCTTATAATAAATATTAATTTTATTATATTAATTATATTCTTTTAAATTGGTAGCGAACTTCTGATAAAAAGTAAACTAATTATTAAAATTGTTATAGGTTAAAGTATTTTATTAGTAAGCAATAATATTACGGATTTTATTTATAACCTTTATTTTTAAGTAATAAATTTTTATAGTATTATTAAAATTGTATTTATTAACGATAGTAATAAATTTATTTTTGAAATCGAATTATTTCGTATTCTTAAATATCTTTAAGGATTCGAGATTGTAGCGTATTTCGAAGGTAAGGTATATATAATTATATTTTATACCAAAATAAATAAGCAGGGCCTTTACGTTTTCCCATTTCTATTTGGTTAGGTTTTTCTTTTTAATAATAAGTATAATATATAGCAATAGAGTTTTAAAGGCGTTGCCTTTAAAGTACGAAAGGATTTATGTAAATTTATAACGTTTATCCTAATTAAATTACTAAGTATTTTAGAATTAGTATAATTGGATTTTATTATACTAATTTTAGAAAACTTCGGCCCTTTTAATAATAGAAGTATTTTCGCTTATATAAGTAGCGGGATCTTTATTCGTACGGATTTTCGGGGTAATTATAGTTTCGTTATTAAAATTAGGGACGGGGATAGAAGGGGGCGGGGTAATTTTATTGCGAACGGCTTTTTTAAAGGCCTTAATTTAGGTTTCAGCGGTCTTCTTAAATTTAATATTAATTTCGTTAGAAGTAGCGAAATTATATTTTAATTAGAGAATTTCTTATTAGAAAGTAGTAATAATATTATTTTAAATTACAATCTATTAATAGGCGGCCTCTAAGGAATTTTAAGCGGTATTAGCGAATATATTAATTTAAATTAGGTTTATGTAGATTAATTATACAAAAGTAATAATAATATAGGGAAAAGTAGTATACTAAGCGAATTTAGTAGCGGTACCGAAGATTTCTTCTGCGATTAGGTTACTTGGATTTTAAAAAGCGGTACCGTTAAGAGATTCGGTAATGTTTTCGAAGAATTATTCGTATTTAGAATTAATAATAGCGTTAATTGCGGAGATGGCGACGTCGAAGTTAGTAACGGGGGCCGATATTTATAGTAATTAATTCGATTAATATACTTATTTACTACCTTATAGCGTAAATAGAATTTATTGGCTACCTTGTAATTAGTCGCGATACGACGAAAAAGAGGTGTGATCGCAATGTGATAAAAGAGAGGTGTAGTTGTTATACGACGAAATTGTAGGCTTGTCGGAGATATTTATAACGGCGATAGCAATAAATTTATTTTGAAATATACACGCATAGCGTAATAGAAAGGTATAATTAACTATTACAGGGTAGGATACCGTTGGGGGTGAAGTAAGATAAACGTAGTTATACGAGGAAGGAAAGAAGGAGAGGAAGGAGGAGTGCGGTCTGGATATAGGGTAGGCTGTACTGTGCCTAGATCTAGACCGAGGCCTACTGGTGCGTATATGCGATCCTATTGGTTAATGGCTAATAGACTCGACTATGCAGTGCCTAGTGCTATGTGCTATTATAGGTAATCTTGTAATAATAATGTAGTATTTATCGGACTTATATATTATTAATAATTCGTATTGGCTAATATACTCTAATACCTTAACGAACTTCTTATTATTGGTACTAGCCGTAATAATATTAACGATATCTAATTAATATTAAAGTCCGAAAATAGTTTAATAATTTGTAAATACAATTAGGGTTTTTTTAATAATTTATAACTATTAACGAATTTTCTTTATTATTTATACGTAACCTAGGATTTCTATTTTTATTAACTAATATTTATATTCAGCTTTAGATAAAGTCCGATTTAAAAAAGCGATAAACTAAATTACTATACGCGGCGGATATATAATAACGATTCCCTTCGAATTTAGTAGTTTTAATATAATCTATTCGTTAATATAATAAATTTATATACCAATTCCGTATTTAAATATATTAAAGTCGAAGAATAACTGCCTATTAACGTTAAAGTACGTTAGTATAATTTATTTTAATAATTTTTATTTGATTATATCGAATGCTATTTTTTCAATTATAGTAGGTTTATTAATAATAATCGTATTTACTTAGACTTTTCGTACGTATTTTAACCGTTTTTTAGCATTAGTTTCGTAGATTTGTATTAAGCGAATTTTCTATTCCTAGAACGGTAAAATAATTATTGAGAATTAAAGTACGTTATTATATAGGTATTTAGTAAATTTAAAGAAGTATTTTAGGTTTTTTAATATTAAAGGGAATTATAGGCGTTTAATAGCGTTAAATCTTTCGGGCATAGTATTTAAATTAAATAAATCGATTTTATGGCTAAGTATTATTACATTAGGGAATTTAGCGAACGATTTAGAAGGCCCGAAGTTAATATTAATAATTCTAAGGGTTTCGAAAAAACGTTTCAAATTGGTTAAATAATTATTAATAGTAAATAAAGCGATAATAATATTATTATAGTAATTTCTAGCGGCCGAAATATCTTACAAAATAATATCTATTTACTATTGAACGAAGGCGTTACTCCCTTTATATCCTATAATTAAATATTTGAAGGAAAACTAGCTTTCGGGCGTTGTAATTATAAATGCCTAATCCGAATCGGGGTAGACTCGCTATTAGTAATAGAAATTAATAATATTATAAATAGAAATATAAACTTTATTATTAATAGCCGATAATATTTCGTTTTAAAAAATTATTAAATATAAATTAGGTAAAATAATTTTATTAAATTTACGAATATTAACGACTATCCGTCCTTTCTTTATCCTATCGGGTATATCCTTTTATATAACGAAGATTAGGAATAAGAAGGGGACTTAGTTTTTAGTCTTATAAATTTTATTTTATTTAATAAATTTCTTTAAAATCTCTCGGATAATCTCGCGTTCGCGGGGTCTAACGGGGTATATCTTATACTTCTATAGAATTTCCTTCTCTTATCCTAGCTTTAACGAAATGTAAAATTATTAATCTTCGGGGATTAAAGCGAAGCCTTTATCTTCGAAGACGTTTATAAATTCGTTTAATAAATTAAAAATTCGTTAATACTCTTCTAAATTATCTTAATCCTTATAAATACGTACGTTAGTATAATATTTAATAATAGTCTAATCCTATACTAATTAAAGATCGTTAATAACGTAATATTCGCTATAAAGTTAATTAACCGCTAAATAAATAGCGTTAACCATCTACTCCTTTAAGATTTATATTAAAGAGGATATATTATTAATTAATCGAAGGCGGCTAACGGTCTAATTATTAGCGACTATAACTAATTTATTGGATAGATTAATTATAACGATATAATTTATATTTATATTAGTAAGTATAGCGAACGATATTATTTTATTAAATGGTAATAGTTCGAATAGGAAATTCTAATTATTAATTACCGGAATGCTATACTTAATTAGAATCTAGGCGAAGGATTTAAATTGAATAATAATATATTATATAATGATAATTCTAGCGTTATAGCGTTTACTTCTAGGCAAGACGGTTATTAAGATAGCGATTTTATAAGATTTAATTATAGCGGTTAGCTTTTTAAAATTAAGGATAAAACCTTTTAGTCCTAAAATGTCTATTCCTAGTAAAAAGTATATTTTAAATCTATTAACGAGTTTAACTTCGCGGCGGAAATAAGTAATAGCTTCTTTACTTTATGGTATACTTCCCTTAAAGAAGAAATCGAAGATTATATATTTATTTAAAACGTATTAATTGTTACTAATCCTTCGAATTAATATAATTAGAATTTTACGTCGAATTTAAATTTTAGGATAATATTATGTAATTTAAGCCTTATCGGCTAATAATCTAGTATAACTTATATTGAAATAAATTTCTTCTTTATAATATAATATTAAATTAATTATAATACGCGCTTTAAAGTAGGAATAAATTCTAAAGCTTTAATTAATTCCAATATTCGGTCTAGAATTAACGTTATAATAAATAATCTTTAATAACTTTTAGAAAGGTAGGGGCGGATTTGCTATTAAAGCTAGTTCCCTACCTATTTTTATTGTTTATACTTTAAATTCTATTTTAGATTTTAGGATTTCCTCAATTATAAATTAACGATAGGGATTTTTCGGAGAAGGTTTATAATTTTAGTCTATTAGGTTTAATAATTTAATTTATTTGTTATTATATAACGCCTTCGAATTAACTATTTATTTAACGATAGTAATTATAGCTTTGTTATAATTTAGTAAATCTAATTAATACAGGGATAAATTAAATTGTATTATATTAAGTATATTAATTCTATATACCGGTTCGACTATATAATTAGTAGTTATATAGTCGTCGGAAATTGATTTAGTAGGATTAATATTAACGATAAGCGGTTCTCCGAAGGCGGTAAGCTCGAGGACGGGCTCGTTAAGGCGATTAATAATTATATAATAATCGATAACCAATTCGATAATTTTAGAATTAATAATTTCGAAGTTAGGAATTACTAGCGTAAAAGCAGATTTAATAGTATAATTAATAATTATATAAAGGTCAAGAACTAGCTCTGCTATAGCGATCAACGCAATTTATTTATATTATCTATTCATTTAATAGTCTTTTTCTAAGTATTTCTAGAGTTTGTTTAAAGTTGGGAATTTAACGTAATAATATTAATATTAATAGGTCTTAGTAAATAATTATTAAACTTTTATTTAAGCGACGTAATTAGGTAGTCCCTTAGATTATTTAGGGCTATTATAATTATTATTCTAATTCGCGCTTTAATTTAATTAATTGTAAGCCTATTCGAAGGTTAGACTATATTCGTCGTTATTACAATTCTCCAAACTCTGATTATCTATTAATTAGTAATCCTATTAATCTTATTATTAATTTTATTATTCTTTTTATTATCGGCTAGAATTTTAGGCTTCGGCTATATATATTTATTAAACGTTAGGCTTATTATTCTAATTAAATTAATTATTAAATTTATTAGCCGAATTGCTTTAGTTACTCGTAAATAATTAGTTATTCTAATAAATCTAATTTTACTATCTTTCACCTTATATTTAAATCTAAATTTAATTTGGATTCGACTAAGACTAATATCCGGATCTTGATACTAGGTTGTTATAGCTCCTATTATTATAGTTCGGATTGCCGCCGTTTCTTCAATAATTATTATTATAACGATTATTATTCCGGCTATAATTATTATAATTATTATTATATTAATTATAAGGATTAATATTAGGGTTCTAATAAATTTATTAACGAAAAGGAAGATTAGAACGCGAATAATAATATTTACTAAAGTTAGTTAACGCTATAGTCGAATTTAATAAATTAAATAACGAAGGCCTATTAATGAATGATAAGCCTTAGAATTCTCTGGCTTTAATTATTAAAATAGATTTTTTATTGTTAATGTATTTAAGAAAAGTTTTTAAAGATATAAATTCCGTAAGCTTATTAATGACGAATTAAATATAATTATTTATAGCTTTAAAGGCGAATATAAATTGTAAATAATCGGGTTGGTTTAATACTTTAGTATTATAAATAATTTATTAAACGAAGGACTTAATATCCTTATTTATATAAACGTTAAATAAAGTTAATTTTTTAGTTTAAAAGCTAAAAAGTACCTCGCTATTTATATATTTAAATTGATTAACGAAAATTAAAGTAATAAATTTAATATCCCCTATAATTAAATTAATTCGTTTAAAGTCGGTCAATTTAATAGAATGCCAAATTAAAATAAAGTTTTAAAGATAAATAGTCTAAACATTTTAAATAATTTATAATTATTGTATAACGGCTAAATATTTAAATTGTTTAATAAAAATGTAAATGTTAACGAATATTATAATCTTATTTTATTAAATTATACCGTCGTTATTATTATTTTTTTCTTTTAGCCCGGAATTGAAGAAACCGATTTCGTTTACCTTTAAATTTAATAATGAATTTAAGGGGGGGCGAGGAGTAATAATTAGGGTCTAGACTATAACTTAACTAATTAATTAAGAGATTTCGTCTATTATTAGTAGTATAGTTTCCAATTTAATTTATTAATAGTTATAAATTTAATAGTAATATTTTATTTGTAGTAATTTAATTCTATTTCGTTTAAGCTCTATAGTTATAATTTCGTTAAAGTTAATAGCTGTTAATCTATTTAAATCTTCGTTATTAATTAATGCTAGGATATTTTTCAAGGGGTTTAATTCTTTTGAAATCTTTAACGGGGATAGTGATTATAATTATTAAAAGAAAATTGAAAAAAAAGAGTTAAAATTAATCGGTTTAAGAGTAAAACCACGAAAAGGGGTTAATAATAGAAGATTTATTATTGTTCGGAATAAGGGAATAGGAAAATTAAAGGTTTATAAGTTTTAAAAAATTCTAAAATTAGGTTTAGCAAAATTTATATTAATAATAGTTAATTCTAAAATAAATTTATTAAAATTAAAATAGAGAGTTGAGTCCGAAAGAAGTTTAAAATTTCTAAAATTTGATAGAGTGGATAAAAGATTACTAAAATCTAGTATATTAATAATATTAATATTAAACTTTCCTATAAAATTTATAACGAAAATTTAATTTAATTATAAGCTAGTTAGAATCCGGCTTAATTAAATAAATGCCTATAATAAAGTTATAAATATTTAGGAAGATAGGGCAAGAGCCTATAAAAATTAGGCAATTATATTTAACGCAGCTAGGAATTATTATTAATTTCTAAAGTTAAGAAATTACTACTATATTAATAGGGAAGGTTCTAACGTTAACCTTAATATAGGTTCGATCTATCGTAAATTACTAGGCAATTAATTTCCAATAATTTAATTAGGGCGTTAAATTCGCTTAATAAAATTATATCGGTTTTTCTAAATTTTAAGTATAAAATTAAAGCTACGCCTTAATTCCGTTTATTCGATAAGATAGAAGGTTTCGTAATATCTAATATAAATATTTAAATATAGTATAATCCGTTTAACGACTTCGAAATATTTGTTAAATATTAATTCGGTATTTAAATACCTAATATAATAAAATTATTATAATTAACGGGCGGTCTATTTAATTTATTCTATAAGGGTAGATTTAAAGTCTAAGGGCGGATTCGGGGTTTTAAATTTAAAATCTATATTAAAAGTCGAATTTAATAGGGTGAAGTTAATTAAATATAGTTTTAAAGGCAATAAGCGCTAAATTAATGAAATTGAATTATAGGACGTTAAATCTAATACGATTTAATTGATTTAATAAAATCGAACGATTTAAATTAAATTTAGCGCGACTTAGGAGAATTAATAAAATCGAATTAATAGTATTGCTAAATATTAAGTCTAATTTATAGCGATAGACTTTAACGAATGGTAGATTAATCGGCGTTAAAATTAAGTAATGTAATAATCGAAAGGGTGATTAATTTTTAAAATAGAAAATAAAGACGGGTTGACGATTTAACGAAGCCTAAATTAAGCGTTAATTTTAAGTCGAATTGGATTTAGCGATACTCGAAACGGAATCGATTGTGGGGTTTAGCGTTGAAGTAATTATTACGATAGTAGGGGACGCGTTTGACGCGATTTTAATAAAGTAAATAGATTTCCTAATCCGTTGAAACGATAAGGATGATGAGGTTTATTCGATTATTGTGTGGGCACCATTGTTAATACCATAGGCATAACAAGGTAATGCAATTGCGTGCAATCTATAATATATTCTATAATGTGATGCTAAAGTACTGCACAACGTGCATCACGTACTGGCTACATATACAGGGCATGGTGTATGGTGCCTGCCTTGCACGTGCATGCTTAGTAAGCGCTAACATATAGGTGCAAGTAGCTGGCAGGATCAGGTCGGTCACTGTGCCTTCGAATGTGTGCAAGTTAACGTCGAGGGCTTTGCTGGTGTATGTTGGCTGACTGGGCTTCTTCCTGGCAGATTTCTGCCATATGCCCTGCACCGAAAGAGGGAAGGCGGTTTGCCAGTTTCGCGAGATTCTACGGTAGTGGGTAGTTACCTCGGGCTGACAGGTGCTTCCAAGACATCGGGCCATACTTGGGTTATCTGCAGGATACCTCCATACATCAAAGTACAACCATGTAGCGCCTAACATATTGAATGGTTTGAAATCGAGAATGAAACAAGCGTTCATTATTCCCCGATTTTACGTGTTTTTGGGACATTGTTAGCGTATCGATGTGTCTTGTTTCGGGCCACATGGGGCGAGAGGTTCTTCTTCATGCTATGATTGGGAGTTAAAAGTTGGGTTATGTAAGTTACCTTTGCTTCCCTGGCATTTCTCTCCATTTCCCAATCAATCCAGGTCAATCCCATCCCCCTTCCCCCACAAATTCCATCATCCCTCCCTCCCGTTATCATCCTTCCTGATTGAGGCGGTTGCGGCACATTGACGAAACATCCATCTCAGACGAGGCGTATCCTGGCTTTTCCTCCAGCTTTTCTCTGATCAGATCCGGTATTGTTCACAACAAGTTACTTGATCATTTAACCCGTCAGCTGGAATCAATCAACCAAAAAACCGGCCGCGACAGCATCGGGTACCGGACGCCAGAAAACCATCACCTCTAAACCCAACGCGCATGTGCCTTTTTGCATGTTAGTGCGAGCATTGCCAACGACTAAAAAGTAGCTCCGCCCATGTCGCAATAGCGTTTGTTTGTTGTCAAATGCGGATCCTTCACTCTTAACTCTTCCTCATCCTCTTTCCTCTCTATTTACACAAGGTACCTTCCTTGAACTTTTACACACAGCTTCGGCTTGGATAGTCATCTCCAGTATTGCGCTTGAGATTATCGCGCTCGACTACGGAAGGAAACCGGGAGTTGGAAGGTAACTAACACTGGTGGAACCCGAGGCGGCAACATATCAACACCAGGACTGGGCTGAAGTTGCCCAACATGGCTACACACAATGGGTTTCCGGATTCGGGAACGGTATCGACTCTGGGCACCATGGCGGATTCCCCAGGCACGAGTTTAGCCACGGAGCGCCTTCGCGACACTCTCAGGACGAATGGAACCACGGACAATGTCACCGAAACGACGGGCCTGCTGGGTGCCGATGATGGCCACGATGCTCGTCGCAAGGACAGCTGGGCTGCCCTGAAGGATTTTGAAGGGCTTCCATGGTGGAAGAAACCAGCTGTATGGTCCAACATCTCGACTTTGCTCATGATGAGTTGCTAACCTGCAGCACAGGTCTGGTGGCTAGTTGTGCCTTATGCCATGTTCACGTTGGCTTTTGGAGGTTCGATGGTTCCCAAGATTAATCTGTAGGGTCCCCTCCATGTGAAGCTGTGTCGCTCATCTTGCAGCTTGATGGCATGAGCCGACTCCTGATGCTGAAGCTGACAAAATCCAGCATCATCACTCTCATCTGTGACCGGTACTTTGCCGATAAATCAGCAGCTGATCCCAGCTTCGTCTTCACACCTGTTATCCACGGCGGCAACAACCCCCAATGCAACATCCCCGACGTACAGCGCCTAGTCGCAAGCTTCACCTTGTGCATGAGCGTCTTAGTGGGCATCATCAGTGCTTTCAGCGCACCCAAGCTCGGAGCCCTCTCGGATCGATATGGTCGCACGCGGATGGTGGCCATCTGTTCCATCGGCGGTGTCATTTCCGAGATCACGGTCATCTTGGCCGGAAAGTACCCCGATACCATCCACTACAGCTGGATTTTGCTCGGCACCTTCTTCGATGGCCTGGCCGGTTCTTTTACCGCCGGCAGTGTCCTCATCCACTCGTACGCTAGCGATTGCACGCCCCCCTCCAAGAGAGGCGTTGCCATCGGTTACCTCCACGCATGCCTGTTCACCGGTCTCGCCTTTGGTCCCCTTCTTGCCGGCTACTTTGTCAAATGGACCGGATCCCTCCTATCCATTTTCTACGTTACCCTGGGTTGCCACATCGTCTTCATCCTGTTCATCTACTTCGTCACGCCCGAATCACTTTCCCGGAGGCGCCAGCTCCTGGCACGCGAGAAGTACGCCAGGGACCAGGAGGAGCTCGGGGAGGTACCCCGCTGGGCAGCCGTGGTGTCCAAGTCCGTCCCATTCGGCAAGCACTTCGTATCCGTGCGCAGGGCGAATCCTTTTGCTCCTCTGAAGATTTTGTTTCCATCTGGTCCTCAACACAAACGGCTGCGTCGCAACCTCATTACGTTGGCACTCATCGATATGTGCATTCTGGGAGCTGCCATGAGCTCCGGCACCATCTTGATCTTGTACACGGAGTTTGTGTTTGGCTGGGGCAACCTCGAGGCCTCGCGGTTCATGTCCTTGGTCTCGATGGTCCGGATCTTTGTCCTCATTGGCATTTTCCCCGTCATCAACTACGTCTTCCGCACTCGTCCTGCGGCTCGACGAAGGCGGGAGTCTGGTAACGTGCCGGTTGACGAGAAGAACGTCGGCGCCGACGAATTGGACGTCTGGGTCCTGCGAAGTGCCCTGATCTCCGATGTTATTGGCATCGGCGGGTACATCTTTGCTCGCACCCAGGAGTGGTTCATCCTGTCGGCCGTCATTGCGGCTTTTGGCGGTCTCGGGTCGGCATCGATTCAAGCCTCCATGAGCAAGCATGTACCTACTGAGCGGGTGGGACAGCTGCTGGGAGCTGTTGGGCTGCTTCATGCCCTGGCCCGTGTCTTCTTCCCTATCATCTTCAATGGGCTGTACGCAGCGACCGTGTCGACGTTCCCGCAGGCGTTCTTTGTGTTGCTGTGTTCTATCTTTGCGGCGGCGTTGATCGCCTCTTTCACTGTTAGACCTCATGGTATGTTGTCCCTTATATGCTTTAACTTGGCCTTGTTTTAGCACCCGCTGACAGGTTTTTATAGTTTTTATGGCAGAGGATGATGAGCCGAGACCTTCCTCGGCCGGCTCGGGTCCGGCCCGAAATAGGGAGCGACAGGACTTGCTGGAGGACGATGAGATTATACCCGGTCAGTAAAAAGCAAGTGTACCATGCTTAGCCCTTTCAGGGCCATTTTCCCTTTGTCATTTTAGTTGTATGTACGCGTGGATAGATGATACCTCTCAGTTTGTTTATACTGCTTGGATTCTGTGCATATGGAGGTGGCTTTTTGTTTTTGTTTTTAACACAACCTGAGGGCTACAAATAGTTCTCCTTTCAATGATTCGGTACATATGTGTACAAGTTGGTGATAATAGTCGACCTTTATAGACTGGTGTAAGATTAGCCGTTGGGTACCTAGGGAGGACATGGTCAAACTGTACAATCTCCTCTTGCAGAGATCATCTTCTTGTGTGACAACCCACCATTATTAATAATGGTGGGGGATGACCAGGCAGCTTATGAATAAAGCAACCGTACCTACCTCTACGTAAGAAATCAAATTGACGAATGCTGTTCATGGAAGCCGTGACCGGCCCCTGCTTTCGCTGTGAATTGGTTGCTCGAACTGCCCTGACGTCGGAACGTCACTGCTGCAAAATCATCCATGCGCCGCGGTCTCCACCGATCACGGACTGTCAAGGCACCGCTGTCAGCGACACTATAGCGGGCCCTAGCTGTAATCTTGTCTCACCTCACCGCAACACCACTTTCGTACCTCGTCGTCCAACACCCCCAACTGTCGTGGAACCCAAGATTTGACAACCTCCCAACTACCGGAACGTCTTACGCCAACTTATAACCAAACCGGCCTTTCAGGCTTCAGAGCATCACTTCTAGCTCACCCTCTCCTCTTTCTTTCTTATATTCACACTGACCTGAGTCGGGCTGCGCATGAGGCACGTTCCAAGGAACACGGAGGCTTTGCTCCTCAATTTGATCAGAAGATCTGGAAAGACGAATATTGTCCTCGCAAAACAACGGAGACAACTTGTTACCCTTCCTATTGCGACCCTTTCACAATCCCGACCCGCCACCCTCACCGGCTCTTCATCAACATCTCCCATCTCGTCACTTCGCTCCAGAGTACTTCCCACCGTCAACATCACACCAGCAGGAAAGATGACAATGAGCACCTCCCCCTCCTCCTCAGAGGGCCAAGCAGAAGCCGGCGGCGGCGGCTCCGACAAGGACATCCACTTCGGCCCCTTCAAAGTAACCAACCAAGTCTTTCTCCGAACCCCTCACTCCTTCGCCCTAGTGAACCTCAAACCTTTGCTGCCAGGCCACGTCCTCGTCTGCCCTTTGGCTCCTCACAAGCGGTTAACCGACCTCTCCCCCGCTGAAATCACCGATTTGTTCTCTACTGTGCAAGTGGTGCAGAGGATGTTGGGACGGTATTACTTTCATGACTGTGAGGAGAGGGATGGTAAGGGGGTTAGTGATAGGAAATTGTTGGAGACAGGCGGCTCCTTCAACATAGCCGTACAGGACGGCCCGGAAGCAGGACAGACTGTCGGACATGTTCACGTGCACATCATCCCGCGGATTCGCGATGTGAGCGCCAAGGATGCTAAGACGCCGTCGGATGAGTTGTATGAGTGGATGGCGGAGGAGAAGGGGAATGTGGGAGGGGCGTTGTGGGATAGGGATAATGGACATGGTCAGCATGAGCACGGTAACGGTGATGGAGGACATCGTCATCTCCAGCACAGTAGTACTTTTGGCCAACTGCAACCAGAGGATGGACAGCAGATAAACGGAAGCGGGAGTGACGTACAGAAGAAAGAGGTAGAGGCACTTTTGAAAGAGGAGGAGAAGGGGATGGCGGAGCTGCAGGCGAGACCAAAGCCGGGAGGAAGTTTTCCTAGGATTGAGGACGCGGCGAGGACGGCGAGGGGGATGGAGGAGATGGAGAGGGAGGCGGCGGAGTATAGAAGGGTTTTGGAGGAGATGGGAATATTGAGCGTATAGGCAGTGTGAGGCGAGGAAGATGGCGTGGTGCGAGTGAGAGTTGTTGAGCTGGCAGAGAGTAGAGTACTGTACTGTACTGTATAGACTACTTAATATTCAGGTTGGAATGGAGGTTGATTCAAGTAGAAGACGCCACAACTAGAAGGACTCCATCGTAGACCATGTTTGGTTGGCATGCCTTACCCCCGTTCGCGCCTGCCATCCCAAGTCATTCATCCCAACTCAGACCGTACATACCTACCTTAGGTAACACGTAATCCAGTCCTTGTATGGTGTATGCATTACGTCCCTCATCGCACCTTCCGTGGCAAGCTGGTTGGGTTGGATGGCGCAGCGGTCATGGTTGCTTGTTACTCCCCTTCCCTTCCTTCCTGCCCCCGACTCCGTGCACGCTGTGCGTTCGAGCCAGCTGTAAGTCCACCGTCTTTTTTCTTATGCTCGCTGTATCTTATTGTATGTTATCATCAAACTAAAGTATGAAGCCATACCGACGACTAAGTGAGTGTGAAAAAAACTTGGATGTCAGTTGAATTGGCAACTAAGTTCCCTTCTGAAAGTCTTCTGCGATTGTGAGTATATGCAAACTGAGAAACACCCAAGGCATGTAAACAACCCATTATGGACAAGTTTTTGTAGCGAAAAAACAATCTTGATAAAATATATCTGTCGCATTTACTTTCTCCAATGGGTATATATGTGTATATATCTTCATCCCACTCCACCCGTTCACTCCTTTTTCCTTGATTTCTTCGATTCCAAAACTGTGAGAAAGAACAAACTCAATCCAACCCAGGTAAATGTCCCAAGCCTTCCAGACTGCCCAAACCCTCAAGACCGACCAGATCATCCATCAACCCCGATCCACCCATCGGATCGAACCCTCCTCCTCCACCTCCTACCGTCGCCATTCCCATACCCGTTGAATCGACTCCATTCCCTCCTCTTTCTGTCCCGTGATGGAAAGCGAACATGTTAGCATTAGCTTGATGCTGCTGTTGCTGCTGTGTCTGCGCAGCTAACCCCGTCATGCCACTAGCAGAACCTCCTCCTCCATCTCCTACGTCACCAACAGCAATAGAAGGCGGCCTACTACCAGTGTTTGTAGCCGTTACCGCTCCACCACCGCCCTCCAAATCCCAACCCTGAAATCCTTGCTGCCAGGTTACGCCGTCCTTCAGGTACCAGTCCTGTCCGTCGATGGCGTAGATCGAGCCGGGGCTTACGTGTCTTCCGATGCTCTTGTTGTTCCTGTTGTGGTTATTCGCCGTAGTGGCCAGGGTGTTTGCTTGTAGTTGAACTGGAGTAAACGTTTGCGCCGCCGCCGCCGCCGCAGGATGGTTCACAGTGCTCGTGGTTACTGGGCCGCCAGCGGTGGGATAGTGTTGCTGGTTTTGATGTTGGGAGGGTTGGGATATGTTGTTGCTGCTGCCCGGTGAAGAGGTCGGCATACCCCATGCGGTGATGGTGGCGAGGGTGTCGCTCATGGACATAGATGAGGCGCTTACCGGGTGGGTGAGCAAGTTGTGCTGCTGTTGTTGCTGTTGCTGCTGCTGGTAGTTCATGTGGTTGTGGTGTGGCTGCTGGGGTTGATGTTGTTGGCTTTGTAGGTGGTGATGTTGATGATGGTGTTGATGTTGGTGTTGATGAAGCCTGTGGTTTTGGCTTAAGCCAGGCATAGCCTGCATATTTTCATGTTGTTGTGGGATAAGCGGAGCTGATGACCCAGGCAGGTCGGAGAAGGCGACGAGATCGGGTGACATTCCGGCATCGGATAGACTCTCAGGGGCAAGATGCGGAGGCGTCGGATGGCTACATAGCGTAATTGGACTGTACGGTTGGTGTTCCAGTACTGCAGCGGCGGATGCTGAAAGAAGGAGAGACGCTTGGGGGGAGTAAGGTGGTGCTGGCGAGGATGGAGCGAGGGATGGGGCCGTCCTGTTGGGTGATGGGACCTCGGAAGTGCTGAACATTCCGTACTTTTCGTCTGTCCTTTTCAAAACGACTGCGGCCTCCTCGGGTAGTTCTACATTCCACTTTCGAGCCAGAACGCTGATAATACCCAATGTTCTCCGCGCACATGGCCAGTCTTCAGCCATCTCCTCCAACTGTTTAACTCCGTGGGTTATATCTCGCTTTGCGGTCTTTTCTGGCAGGTTAAGCATGTGTATCGTACAGGCGGAGTGTAGCATGTACACGGCAATGTTACATATTTGTCGGAGGTTATACAGCTTTTTGTAAAGCCGCATGAGTTTGGATATGCTATTGGCGTTGGTTGTGCATATCCTTCGGGGCTGGACCTTTTCGAGTGGCGAGGCTTCCTTTGTGTACTTCAAAAAGGGTCGGAAGAGATGGATATATTGTAGGTGATAAAACATACTGTCAAGTGGTCAGTAACTCCGCCCAATCTCAGTCAGTATTGAAGTAAAAGGCGAAAAACCTACTGCATGAGAATGACATTGGGTAACTGCCCGTCTTTGGGTTCGAATTCCTTTGGCAGCTCCGTCCTCCAGTCCTCCAGACGCCGATGAAGTTCGCTAAGCTTTTTGAGCTCAGCTGACTTGCCGCTCGACCTTCCAATGTGACTTGGGTGGTAGAAGAATAGTAAGAGATCACTGCTGATCTCGCAGAGTTTTGACAACTGTAAGCCTATAGCCCGTGTCCGGGATGGCTGCTTGCATGACTGGTCGAAGCCTGCATCGGTATAGGGGGACCACAGCTCAGAATCTTCGTCTGGAAACACATCATACTTCGGAACGTTATAGGTGTTTTTGGGGAGCTGTGGTAGCCTTCCCAGATAGTTTGACCAGCACTTGTCAAACAGAAAGCAACCCCAAAAGGTGATCCTCCGCGCATCAACTTCCTTTTCATCCAGCGCTCCAATGTCTAGGTTTAGGCCAATGTCTTGGGCCATTCTGAAGCTCATGCCGCTGTATACCCAGCCTTTCGCTTCCCGCCCGCAGCCTGCTTCTCGCACTGACATAAGCGCCAAAGCTTGCACGGTAGTGAGCCTTGGTTTTTCATACTCGTCGTTTTGAACGATCAGTCTCTTGGCCTCGGCGAAGAAGTGGTCACCCTTTGTCCTGCTGTCCCCAGGTATCGCAAAGGCACCGTCGACGCTTGTGAAGTGGCAGCCAAGCGCAAGCATGGCATTGACCAACAGCGACGAACAGTAAACTGTGGAGCGTGGTTGACCAACCGGTTTTCCTTTGATGAAATCCCGGTAAAACAAACTCCTAGACAGAGTGGTGAAGTAGGGGTAGTGCCAGTTGAAGTACATGTTGATGAGATGAATTATTAGCTGAGGATCCTTGGTAACCTCTGTCCAGGTGGTGACTGGATTTTCATCGCAGGTCGACAGGTGAGTTTCAAGCTCTGGTTCTTCAGGGGCATCTGTCGGTTCACCGAGATATATAAGATGCGAGGTGCCGCCGATAAACCGGACAGAACCATTTTCGATACGCAGCTCTCCCATCTTGCGGGCCAGGTCCCTCTCGCCTTCAACGGCTTGGTTGGTAGCATCGTCTCCAAGTTGAGTAGGCTCATCGCTGTAATCGTGGTCGTTGATTGCTGTCATGTTCTTCTCATCCCTGCGGATGGACTCGGCTACTGCGTCAAGGTCGTCACAGGTACGAATCCTCCTCACAATGTCGGGGACATCTTCCTCGGAAGCGTTCAAAATGGCCTCTATTAGAATCTGCAGCGTGGCGTTCTGGGCTTTCATGGTATCGTTCTTCTCCCGGTAGACGCCTTTGCGGCGGTGATCCGAGTTGGGGTCATAGATGCACTCGGTACCGTAGACGCTGGCACAGGCCGCGCAGCTCGGAAGCGCGCCGTCACACTTGGACTTCCTCCTGCGACAGGCGATGCAGGCCGTGCTTACACATCTTCGCTTTTGGTTGGCAGGGTCAGCGCCTCGCCTGGACTTCTTCTTGGACGGTAACGAAGCGGCGATGTTGTCGGGGGTGAGTCCGGCTGAGCCTGGCGCATCCTGAGAGGACATCATTCGAACATCCGGGCTGTTCATTTGCCGGTGAGTACTTTAGTAAACCACCAAGTACGAGCCGTGATAGTGGCTCTCGCAAGGGCGCCGACTGTGACAGCAAGTAGGACTCGACACGAACTCGTGACACCTGATACCGTCTGGCTGAACGGGTTCTGCTGTACCAGGGTCAAGTGGGGGGATTGCGGGGAATCGGCGGGAAGTCCCCGGGGTCTCAGCTCTCAGGGTCCGGTGTTAGACTGAAGACCGTGTACGACTGAAGCAACGGGGAATCTCTCGAACGGTTATCCAGGTCGCAACCCACGGGCTTTGTATTCCAACAGTGAAAACGTCTGCGAAGCCCTGTCGAGGTCGGCAACAGAGCTCCACGGCCCTCACCCGAGATCCGCAGCGTGGACGTGGGTCAAGATAGCCCAACAGAGGCAAGGGAGATCCGGGATGGTCCAGGGTAGGGATTTGGAGAAGGGCAAAGCAAGAACAGTGATGGCGATGAGGGCGGCCGAGTTGGTGAAGATGGCTCTTTAGTCTAGCGACTAAGGCTGGGTGAAAAGAGGATAAGAGACCGAAACAAGCGATCAGTGAACGCCGGCGCAAGCAGGACGTTCAAACAAGCAGACGGGCGGCTCTGGGAAACTAAAAGGCTGACGGATAAGCCGCTGAGATGTTGCGAATCTCCCGTTCTCCCGTTCTCCCGTTCCCCGTTGTTCGTGAAGTGGTTGCTGATCAATATAATGGAAGCGAAGTTTGAACTGTGAACAGTGAACCCAAACCCCAAGAAATCTAGACTTTGGACGTCGGCTGGTACGTGCTGTTTCCGTACGTACCCTACCCAAGCAGTTGATATTTTTTGTGTACGCAGGCATTTGAAGCAGTCGGCTTTACGCTTCGTGGTGGTACTCAAAATAGAGAGACAGAGCTGCTAAAACTCCATGGAATCGACCGTTCATGTATGAGATAAAAATTGGGCGACAATAAACGACAATTTGTGGTGCGTGGGCAGCTTTATGCTTCTACCTACCTATTTAGAGGTAGGTGGTTGCTAGTTGTAAATGTCTTCAGTTGTCTTTACGCTGTAATGAGGATGTTAGTTACCTCTAGGTACTTAAGGTACCTCAGTAATCCAGATCATTGCCCACGCTGAGGTTTTCTCGGCAATACCATTGGTCGAACGGGCGGTACCTTCCAAGTTTCAGAAGGTCTCGAGCACTGTGTGTGTTTTGTGACTCGCCCCTGCATCTCATTCGTTCCGTCAAACACTACCAGTAGTTCTAGAACTCCATCTTTTACATCATATGCTCACCCCGTCCTGATAGCCGACTGCGACGTACATAGCTGAGTACCATAGAATTCAAGTATTCAAGTTGATCAACGGCGAATTGTTCTCTGAAACGATATCATAAATGTCCTCGGCGTGAAAAGCCTAGACCGAAAGCAAATTAGTTACCTCTATTCAGTAAATGATGGCTGTTTTCCCAAAGCGCTCGAGACTGTCTCATTGTCTAACCACGCCATCAACTATGACCGCGCCGTTTAGGTATCTGCACATGATCCAATAAGAGAGGTCTTTGAGCTATCAGAGACCGCAACCACCAATTCCTTCAGGGTTCAACAAGCATGAGGCTCTGATATGATCAAGTACCTAGTGATCCATATACTCAACTCTCGTCTAGTAGAGCTAATATAATGTAACTTCTAAGACCGCAGCCTTTATACTGTGTATATATTTGCATGCAATTACCACAGCACGCTATCAACGTCAAGATCGGATGTTGTAGTACGAAATCCCTGCCCTTTTAAGTTTAAAACTAAACACCACCCATGTAACGCCGTCCGAATATTTTACAGCCTCAAGAATGATTCATCAGGAACAAGTCATCAGTCTGTACGGCCCAGCACTTGGAGCACACCAACGCCGGCCTCCTATTGCTGCGCAGCAGCCTCAGTCTTAGTGTCGACCTTCTTCGCCGCTGGCTCGGCACTCTTGTCTCCATCATCCTCGCGGGCACGCTTGTTGTTGTTGCTGCTGTACCTTACGTTAGTCAACGTTCGAGACCCAGTTTTCGGATGGTTGTTACTTACTCGTTGTTGCGGTCACGGTTGTCACGACCACCACGGCCGCCACGGCCACCGCGGCCACCCCTTCCACGGCCACGACCGCCCTTGAAACCGTTCCTCTGGTCGTTGTCACGCCGCGACTTCCAGTCACCCTTGTCGCCGCCGCTGCGGCCGCCACGTCCACGACCACGGTCAGCGCCCTTGATGCTGCCCTCGAAGAAGATCCTTTTCTTGCTGGTACCGGGCTCCATCTTGCCCTCCTTAATGAGCTGGGTCTTCTCGTCCAGGTAGTCCTTCTTCTTCTTGATGACGAGCTCTTGGTCCTGCCACTTGGGGGCGGGGTTCAGGGCAACAAAGTTGTTGGCCTCCTCTTCGGTCTTGAACTCAACGAAGACCGAGCCCTTGAATGTGTTCTCCTCATTGCGCCTCAGCTTCACCAGGTTGACCTGACCGAACTTGGTGAAGAAAGCCTCAACATCGAACTGAGTAGACGCGGTCTCTTTGCCAAAACCCTTGACGTAAACGCTGGCAGCCAGACGGGCCTTTTGCGCCTCAGTGGACGAAGTGTAAGCCTTCTTGCGCTTGACCGTCTCCTGGCCCTCCTCGCCAGACACCTCCAAGAAGGCGCTCTCCTTCAACGCGGCAACGACGGCCGAGTAGGGCTGAAACATCTGCATGCGCTTGAAGCTGCAGATGGTCTTGAGCGAAACGGGCTTGTTCTCCACGCCTCCGGTCGTCTCCCACATGAACTTATCAGTGGGAAGATTGCTGTCGCTGAAGTAGAACTCAACCTAAGACTATCTGTTAGACACAATGGTATGGGACATGCCGATTTTATTATCTGGGCGTACCTGGTTGCGGATCTTGTTGGGATCGTCAGTGACGGGCTGGGTCGAAGGATCGTATTTTCTGTTGTTCTTGTAGTCGGCGCGGTCGATAGACTTGGTAGCCTCGGGCTTCTTCTCCTCCTCCTTGCTGGCATCCTCGGTCTTGGGCGCCTCCTCGGCGGCGGGGGCAGCCTCAGCGACGGGGGCCTCTACGGCCTCGGGTTGGACCTCGGTCTGAACATTCTCGACGGCAGGCGCAATGGCAGGCGCAGCCTCAGTGTTGGCAGTGGTGTCGCTCATGACGAAGATCGGGTTGGGCTGGCTGTATTTGAAAAGGTCGAGTACAAGCGGCTAGAGAGACAATCGACCGTCTAACGTGACACGCGTGCACTGAAGAGAAGGATGGATGTAAATGGAGAAAAGATGATGGTGGATGGCTGATGAAAATGTAGAAAGTGCACTGGAGACTGGGGACCAAGCAGGCCAGCAAAACGACGAAATTATTTAGTGGGTCATTCAGGTGCACTCCAGTTTTGGGGCGGTAGGTGCAAAATGTTGTTGCAGGGTGGGGGAGTTGGTGTTAGTGCAGGGTTGCTTGTTGATCGACGCGACAGGAAAGACGGCCATTCACCAACAAGCCCAGGACGTGTAGTGTAAGTCAGGTAGGTACCTTAATCGACCCACCTGCTGCTTCATATGACTTGTGAGTTGTAATAAACTCTCCAGCTGGAACAGATGAGGGACAGGACTTCCTTTTGAGTCTTGTCGACTTTCGATATAACACATTTCTGTCAGGTACTGATGTACAGCAGCGTAACCTAAACCTATCTGACTCTTTCAGGGTCCGTCGGCATTGGAGTCATAACGAGGGACTGCGGCTCGTCAAACCTTCCCGATCCCCTCAGCGCCAAAAAAAAAAAACGAACAAGCAACACCACAACCAGCCCCACCGAGCTCCAGCCGCCTTTGGTTTTGAACATTTTGTGCCAGCATTTACCGCTCACTCCTGCTTCTAGCCCCACTCCACTTGCATCCCCAATCCGGTGGAGCTATACCGCATGCACTCTAGCTCCCGTGTCTTGTGCCTGCCAGTTCCCCACCATCCGGCCTGGAGTTCACACGCACAGTGGCCCGAGCTCCTCACGTGAATGCGACCAATGGGCGAACGCGTGCTCCAATTCGGGTCTGAAATAATTTTCGGAGGACGGCGCCCGATAAGAGGTGGAAGGGTCCCGGGAAGCTCCCCTCGTTGGCAGTGCTGCTAGGTGCCACGGACCGCTCCGGACTCGACAATCTCCAAACAACCTGCGCCGAACCGGTCCGTCCACTTCGCCAAAATCACGGGGCCTGCAGTCCGATCCGAATCCCCGAAGCCATCCCCCGACACACACCCAACATGAAGATCCGGAGGTTGTTCAAGTACCACAGTCTGAAGAAACAGGTATGTCCTATTCGATGTTTTGTGCCGCCATCGCCGGGTTTGCCGCCGCGATCGTCGCCGTCGCCGTCGCCGCCCCATGACCTACCTACCAATCCCACTGCCACGACACTCAACACTCACCGCTCCCGATCTTGCTGACATATCTTGCTTGTACTTCTGCTTCTCAATAGCCCATCAGGCCGACATGGAACAAATATAACCTGTACAACTTGGCAACAGCCCGAACAGCTATCAATACCCGCAGAACATTCTTCCAGCAGAAATGGCAGGCCAAGTCCTTGACACGAGCATACCACGGAGAGCACATCAAGGAACGCAAATGGGCGCGCATGTTTAGCCGTCGCCTACAGGCCGTCGTCAACATGGACCCGGCGTACATGGCCAAATACGACGGCAGCGAACAAGCCGCCGGCCGCGGTTCTGGCCTCTCAGAGCCCCCAGCCTACGCGAAGACAGACAATGGAAAACCTGCCAAGCGAGTCATCGCCAACCCGGGCAGGAAGGTCACCACACCGTACGAACAAATGACCTTTGCACCTCTCGAGAGGCGCCTAGATATCGCCATCTTCAGAGCCCTCTTTGCCAGCAGTGCGAGACAGGCCCGCCAGATGGTTGTCCACGGTGCCGTCACCGTCAACGGCAAGAAGGCATGTACACACACCACCACCATAACGTTCCAACCCCGGTTGACACAGCATCGTTACCTACACCAAGGTTGCTTATCCGGCGCTAACCTCACGCGATCCCCTTGCAGATGAAACACCCCGGTTACCTCCTTAACCCCGGCGATCTCTTCCAGGTCGACGTCGAGCGCGTCCTCTATGCGACCGGTGCGCCCAAGGATAAGAAGCTTCTCGCCGCCGCCATGAAGGCCGCCAAGCAGGAGCTTGCGGAGGAAGCACAGGAGGCCGCTGAAGAGGAGGGTGCGGGGGCGGAGGAGGCCGAGGAAGGAGACGCACAAGAAGCAACCTCCAAGTCCGGCAAGAAGGACAAGCAAGCCGACACCTCCAAGTTCGACGAGGCCTGGAATCGCAAGTACGAACTCCTGCAGCTCCAGCGTCTCCTGCAGTACGCCAAGCACATCGCGGACTCGCCATCCCACCAACTCTCCGCGACGCGCAAGCAAGCCTTGCGCGCTTTGAAGCGCGACATCAAGGCGGCCATCAAGCAAGCGCAGCGACGCGACGGGTCCGTTACGCCGACCGGTAACGTGGTGGACGACTTGACGATGCTTCTCGACCGCCTTGCGGTATCCCCTTCCAAGGCGATCCAGCAGAAGGACGCGGCCAAGGAGCTGAACGAGAAGCTCACCAAGCAGTCGCGCCAGGTGCTCAAGAAGGTAATCGAGTACAACGACGAGCACGAGGACACCGAGATCGACCCGAGCAAGCCGTACATGACCCCCTGGAGGCCGCGCAACTACATGTCCGCCTTCGCCTTTATTCCCCGCTACCTTGAGGTCAACCAGAACATTTGCGCGGCCGTCTACCTCCGCCACCCGGTCGCGCGCCCCGGCGAGTCCGAGGTACCGTCCCCTTTCGGCCCCGTTGTCAACCAGCTCGCGTTCAACTGGTATTTGCGCAGAGGTTAAAGGGGGGTTCGGTTAGGGCCGAGGCCTTAGGAGGTGGCGGAAAAGGAGGAGGAGAGGAGGGGAAGAATGGAAGTCACTCTCTACCGTTTGGCGGCCGCAGAATCCGGGAAAGACAATGGACTCCGCGCGTTCTGGTGTCTGAGTGCGCATGGGATATGTGAGTTCCGAAAGGAACCACGAGCACGTCCTATACAACTTGCTGCCTCGGTATCTCGTCAAGCTGGGCTAAGGATGATGAGGTGCTTTGCGACTTGGGTTTTGTGGTGAAAGTCCGGCCCGGATTCGATAAGAATGTGGCGGGGCGGACGGGCGGTTCTTGCGACCTCCGTAGAACGGGAGATGGATCATGTACGAGTTGAGTTGACTTCAGTACATATTTTGCGCACTCAGTTGTTCGTTCCGCAATACCCGAACAATCTGTGTTTTTTTTGCTTGCCCCATTCGGCATCGATGTACGCTACATGTATCATTACTACTATTAACTGAATGGATATAAAAAGGGGCATAGACAGATTTCTTTCTCATCGGTATTCGAAGGCGTGAAGATGAAGTACCTCAGTGCTCAGAGATCCCGAACTGAATGCCGTCGTAGAAGCCAAACGTCTGGCTACAGAGAGAAAGGATGGACTTGATACATGCGACCAAGTCACTTTTAAAAACGCTCGGCACGTGGCAGACACATCACCGAGCAAAACGGCCAAGTCACATTGAAGCGGTAGAGAGAAACAGGCTAAGAAATAACTATCTAGGAGAGGCTAAGTGCACGTTGAGTGTGTGTATGTTTTATGTGGTGAGAAAGAACCCCCGTGGCTGGAAAGCGAGCCCAGTAGTGAAAATGTCGGCCGGGAATGTTGGGTTGGGTATGACCGTAAACCGTGAAAAGAAAAACCTCCTACAAGAATTCCCCATGAAATCAAGACATCTGATCGCCGATGAAAGCAGTTAATAAAATACATGTGTTGTGTGGGATATCTGGTCGTTCGTTGCTTTTCGTCCAAGTGAGATTTCCCGCCTGTTCCCTTACGCCCCTTTGCAACTTGCATATGCTGCCCGTCGCCTAGCGTCGCGAGCACAGTTCAAACCCGACTCCATCCAATCCCTCTATGAGTTTCTCGGCTGTGAATTGCGCCTCGTGTCCGTCAGCCACATCATCCTAACCGACTTGATAGCCACGGTACCGGAGACATGACGTCGCTGACGGTCGGTCGAGAAGGCGAGGGCAATCGCAGCCGTAAAAGGGACTCGAGGGCCAGACTGTTGTTGCGCCGCGAACATCTGAATGGGGGACAGCTAACGAATTATCTTTCTTTTTCTCCCTCATATTTTCGGAACTCCACTCTCCAAAGCAGATGAGATGATATATCCGTTCGAACCATGCTGCCATTGTGAAGAAGATAAGAGATTCTCAAAAAAAAACTCCTCCGGTCCAATTACATCTGCATTAGCTTTTCAAGAACAAAGTCGACCGAACCCCGTCTCAAAAGACGGACCACAACGGCTTTTCGGGAACCCGACCGTCTTAGGCTGCCAACAGATATCTAGCAAAACCCATCCGTCTATGAAGTGGTCTGAAAAGAGTCTGTTGGCGTGCGAGGGGATCCTCCCGCAGGATTAGGAGGGTATGATTAGAAGATGAACAAATGGAAACAGAGAAAGAAGGAATGAAGCGGCAGGCCGAAGTGTATGCGGGATATCATGACAGTGAAACAGTCGTGAGAGGCGGGTGATGTCGCGGCCGCAAGATTATCGGAGAGAGAATCCCTTCCTCTTCGTCGGCTCTTTCTCAATTGGCCGCCCACTTTCGATTCGGGACTTCTTCTCCTCGAGCTCCTGTCGTTGGCGCTCCAGCTGCTCCTTCATCTCCCTATGACGAGCATACAGCTCCTCTTCGCTCTGTTTCAGCTTGGATTCCTTTTCAGCAACCTTTTGCTGGAAGACCATCTTCATTTCGGCTTCCATCTTCGCAAGCTTCTGTTCGTGGAGGGCGCGCTCTTCCTCTTGCTTGACGGCTGGGTTCACCTCCTTGAAGACGCTTGGATCTTGAGAGACGCCCATAGCGATCAACTTGTCCGTGCGATAGTTCTCGTAAAGGACGTTGTTGGTGTGCTCCTTGAGCTCCTCCATGTGAGTACGAATGAGCATCTGGCGGAGCTTCACAAAGTCGCAGTGCTCCTCGTTGTCCACCTCAATCACACCCCAAGGGTAACGGCGACCGCGAACCTTACGGCCATCGGCGTTTGTGATCTCGTTGGTCGCACCGACAACAGCGAAGGGGACCTTGGACATGATCTCGTTGTTCTCCGCAATGGTCTCCTCGTCGTCAAGCTCGTAGCGGGGGCCCTCAAAGATTTGCACCTTGTGGTACTTGATATCCGCAAGAATCTGTGGGAAGGAAAAAACAGTCAGTATTGATCGCAGAACAAGCCTGGCTGGGAAGACTTACTCTAGCCTTAAAAGCAGCAATCTCGTCGTCGGTGAGAGTATCCGACTTGGCAATGACGGGAATCAAGTTGACCTTGGTGTGGAGACGCTTCATGACCTCGATATCAAGGGGCTTGAGAGAGTGCCCAGTGGGCTGGATGAAAAAGACACAGGCATGGATCCTGTTGTCCACAATGTTCATGCGGTTCACCTTGTTTTCGGCATCCAGGTAAGCATCGAAGCGCTGCTCAATGTTGTCCACAATAGGACGCCAAGACTCGTCGTTGTTAACAAAGTCGCCGAAGCCGGGAGTATCAACGACGGTCAAACGGAGGCGAACACCAGCCTCTTCGATATCGGCGCTGATAGACTGAATGGTGACAGTCTTGGGAACAATGTCGAGGCTAGGTCCCTTGCGCTCCTTGGGAGGGTACAGCGAAGTGTTGAAAAGAGTGTTAACGAGGGTCGACTTTCCAAGTCCCGATTCACCTGCAGTTCAGGAATTAGTAAACCTGCTTCAACGGACAGAAAGGCAGTTACATACCAACAACCATGACATTGAAGTTGAAGCCCTTGCGGACACTCTTGCGGTGCCATTGGTTGGGAAGGTTGGCAAAACCAACGTAGCCCGTAAGCTTCCTTCGGACAATGTTTCGGTTGTCGCTCAGGGTAGAAGGGAGAGCTGCACCCACGGTGTCAGAACCAGAAGCATCTTGATGTTTCGTCTGAGATGGCAATGGCTGGGCAGTCGGTGACTGAGGTACGGGAGCCGCCCTAACAGGGGGAGAGGTGGGAATACCGTTCGAAGCTGTCATAGAGCAAATGTTAGCCTGATAGTCCGTCATCTTGTGCCCAAAAGTATGTAATGTATATCCAGTCAAGCGCGCGGAGCTCTCAACTATTAGAGGATAAAGGCCGCCTCCGTGGTAGCTCCTGGGACACAACCGGATCCGTAGCCTTGGGGTATAGCTCGTCGTACGAGAGTCGTTGGGTCATTGGCAACTTTGGGGCCGGTTCCTCAATTTCCAGCAAGCTCTTGTATCGGCGTAGAGCCTTATTGATCATCTCGTGATTCTCCCCAAGGGGCAAACTGCTGGTCCGTGTTCCGGGAACGGGAACGGGGGACACGGCACCATCCCGCGAGGAGCTTCCATCCATGGTTTCAGCAAGGCTGGCGAAGCTCTTCTCGAACTGAACACTCTTGGCGCGGCCCCGGGTGGCATTGTGCATCATGGTAGAGAAATGCATTGTAGCGGAGTCGTTTGGACAAAAGTATTTGGGTGGTAAGATGGTTCTCTTCCAAAAAGACGAATCCCAAGAAACGGTAGATGGCAAGCGGGCAACGAATGTGATGATCGTATCAGAAGAACGAGCTGTGATGTTGGTGGGAGAAGGGGGAAGAAAGTCGGCGAAGGGTGGCGCTGAGTCGGGTTTTGTTGAGGCCATGGAACGAGGAGTAAGGTACGAAGAGGTCGGTGATCCGGCGATGCTTCCTGCGGCTTGCTCCAACGGGCACGTTAAGTAGAGGACAGAAAGCAAGCGCTTACCCATTATAGCAGAAGGTACCGTGATGTTGATGTTTCGATCGAGTCAACCTGAGGTGAACGGTGAATGGAAATGGTTAAAAAAAGTTCGGGATCGTAAGGAAGGCGCGAAGTCTGGCAGGTAAACGGACAGCGTCAGTCATTGAGCTGGAAGCTTAGTTGCATGTCGAGCGCATGTATGGATGATCTTCCTCCTTCTCCGTGCAGACAGACGGCTACCGCCCACCCGTTCAGCTTGCCCTGCGAGCCCGGGTGCTGCCAGCGCCAACACCAACACTCCAACTTCAACGTGGATCGCGGTGGAGGCAAACAAACGGGCTGGCTAGACTGTCTCGTATCGGCGCAGCCCAGCGGCAACCATGAGGGGGGCTCGTGACGACGAAGGGCACGGGATATCAGCAGGCTGGGCAGTAGCAACAGAGCCGGAGGCAGTCGGTATCTGTCGAGCAGGATGGGCAGGCTGTCGGTGCGTGGGCCGGACCAGGAGCGAGTGTCTGTCTGGAGAGCATCGATCACGACCAAGGCAGCATCAACTTACCGGAAGGAATGCAAGCCGGTAGGGTAGATACCTCTATGGTTCGCGTATTGCCAAAGATAGGGTAGTTGTCAATGGGGCGCCGCCTGGTACGGAATCCAAAGGCAGTTGGCCGGTGAATCTGAAAGGTAACGCTGGATCGCGTATGAATACGAAAAGAGTGCCAAAGGTAAGGTACGAAATGAAGAATGTGATGATGGGGAGAATGCTGAGTTGTTGCCGGTAGAAAAGAATGGGAAATTTTGGGTGAGGTGCGACGGCAGTCAGTGTGGCAGCAGCAGCAGCAAGCAAGCAGCAGCAGCAGCAGGCAGAGCGGCTTCAGTCGAAGAAGATGGATGGACGGGATGGGGGTGGCAGGGTGGGTATGGAGATTGGGTAGGTAGGTGTTAGATTGCCCGTGTCTGGCTGGTGCATCGACGTCCCGTTTGGAGCAGCTCAAAAGGGGTTCAAGTGAGTTCGACGTGCCAGGTGGTGGTGCTGGAACCCGGATGGGCGCCGGGCTGGCCACGGCAGGCCCGACACAGCGTGCGTGCCAATACGGGCGGGCTCAACGCAATGTGCTCGCTGGTGGCCCGGCTGGCACACTGACCTGACGGGTTGGGCAAGGACATGCTAAGGGCGTGATCGGCTACCTGGAAATGGGCTTTCGGAAATTTCTTGGCAGTTGGGAAGTACAAAAGCTCAAAAAAGGTTGCCAAAGTGGTCCGGGCGCAGTTCCGAAAGGATTTCCATCACCTCGAAGGTGCGGAAATCGACTTTCGGAAATTTGGCCCGCCAAGATTTTTTTAGACCAAATATAAAGCTCGCATCGAAGGAAGTGGAGTAAATCAATTGCCAAGCAATTTCCGAGTGAAAAATCAGCCTGGAAATCGCTAGAAATTGTTAGAGGGTACAATTGAAAAGTGACTTTAGTAAAAAATTAACCCGAATTACTTCGAAGTACCGCACACGGACCATATTCCCCAAATCCATTTCCAGGTCCATTTCCAGGTCCATTTCCAGGTAGCCGATCACGCCCTAAGGGGGAACTAATAAACAGGGGTCGCACCCCATTCAGCCACATGATTGGCCAGGACATGGTTATAGCCCAGCATTTTGGAGAAAAGACGAGAGTGCGAATTCTTGGGCTCGAGAAATCCAATCTCAAAAACTTCTTGTTAACACAACACTCAACATGGTCTCGAGAAAGGACATCATCGTCAGTCATTGAGCCATCTACTCCATTGTGTTGGCCCTAGTACATGCACTAAGCCCCCACGACGGAACGCAATACCAACAAGAGCAAACATCTGACAAGCAAGCAGAAAGGAGTAGCCACAAAGATGCCATGTCCTTCTTAAAACACACTGAAGTTTAATGCCCGCCTCGGCTCAATTTGCCATGTCCGCACTGTACTAACATGGATGTGACAATGAGCTACCTTACGAGCCAAGGAGCTCCTTTAAAATTAAATTACGTGCATTTGTTGGAGACCAAATCCCGGTGCACTTTCACATTTTGATTTGTTTCGCGCTTCTCTGCAACTCTATTTGATGCTTGTCTTGTCTGGCTGGCTGCTCGTGATATTCGCACATAACCTACCTACTGAGCTTGGCTAGCCGGACTAGGGTTGAGCGCGCCTAGGAAATTTACACTCGACTCTGGAACCAGACGAGCGACTGTTTCACCCGGGACAAACAGCATCTGCTTGTCTTTGCTGAAAACCAGTTACCATAGGATGTGTGTTTTTATTTATACGTCTGCCTCCGCCTGGTTATCAAAACAGACATGGTGGGTACAGTCAAGCTACTATGGTATGGATGGATGGTCCTCGGGCGCTTGCATTCAACTATTGTCGCCGTGCTTTGGTGTGCATCCCGTGAGTTGGCTGGATATTTTGATGGGTGCGGTCGACAATAACCACTTTTCTTCTTCGAGGCCGTTACGGTGGTCGATCACCAGAGACCCTGGATGGCATCAGAGACGCAACATATGGGACCTCTTTGTTACCCCCATGATGGGAAAACCTGGGGACGGTGTGGCTTGGACATTTGGGCGCATATATGTCGATTCTTGGTGCTTTCTGGAGTGCCTATACCGTTCTGAAGCGTCTCCCAAGATTCGGAGGTTCATCCATACTCTACCTATTCCAGCTCATGGCTCGCTGATGGTCCGACACCCTGCGTGGGCGTAGAAACCCCAGTTCCATCATGGAAGCTCCTCCAGTTCCCGT
The DNA here is from genome assembly GCA_030685235.1 of Copromyces sp. CBS 386.78. Taxonomy (NCBI): domain Eukaryota; kingdom Fungi; phylum Ascomycota; class Sordariomycetes; order Sordariales; family Sordariaceae; genus Copromyces; species Copromyces sp. CBS 386.78. The sequence continues at coordinate 146,112 of MU839086.1, forward strand.
TCCTCCAAAACAAGCGAACGAGGATGGAGCCGCTGGCTTTTTAAAGAAACAACTCCCGAGTCAACTTCCCCACATCCGGAAGGGCTGGGCTGCTTGGACGCTTCGCTTCTTCGTCGTTTCTTCGGTTTCTGGTACCTACGACGAATACAACCTGAAAGGGTTTTCGGATCCTGGAAACATGTTACCCATTAACTTACCCATACAATCCACCTCCCCACGAGAGTCAGTTTGGCCCGTATGCGAAGGATAAATTCGGACGATAAGTACTGTGGGCGTTCCTGAGACGTCACATCGCACGTGTATTGGTGGACATCGAAGTGCATCTGGTAGCTTGCCGTTTGATCATTTATTACTGTGGTCGCGAGCGAAAGTAAAAACACCCCTGTCAGGTATCTTTGGCCACGGACGTCTATGGTTTTATACCTACCCCACTTATTTAAACTTACCCATCATACTAAGTAAAAGAGGGACGACTACAAACTTATAGTACAGGAATTTTCCCTGATAATGCATGTAATTCGGGACGGCACTTGTACGCATTTAGAAGCATATATGCACGAGCAGGCATATGTCAAGACTTCCTGCTGTACTGATCTTTAGGGGGTTCTTATAGTAGTTAAGCTCTGAAAAGACCTTAGAAACTATCATAGGGCTAAGGCCCGGAGCTGTAGCGCTCTAGTCTTCGCGACCAGAGCTATCACGCCGTAGCTGTCTCCGTAGCTATATTCGCGCAACCCCCCTTAAAACCTCGCACCTCTAATAGATCATTCTTAAATAGACTTTTCTCTTCTTTATAGAACTTTAATTAAGTTATACGACTAGTACCCGTATTAATTATACTATTTCTATTATATTAAATTCTATTAATAATAAATTTAATAGAATAAGATAAATTGGCGCTACTAATATAATTAAATGTAAAGAGATTATTTATCGATTTCGTCGTAGCTATTAATACTGCTATTATTGAATAATAGGCTACCGCTATTGTAAAGGCTAAACGCTTCGAAAATAAATACTTCTGCGTTTTTATAAATAAAAGAGCCTTCGTTATAAAAATCTTTATTAATAATAAATTCTCCGCCGCTATTAAAATTATAATTAATTCCGCTTCCTAAGGTATATAATACCCTATAATAATTACCGCTAACCCGAACGCCCTAATTAATACCGAATAAAAAGCCGTTTTATTATATAATTCTAAATGTAAAAATATTTATTAATTGAAATAAGATAATACCGCCGCCTCTTTTAATTTTTATATAATTCGATTAAGGTTTACTTATAAAGAGGAGAAAATTATTAGGATTATTGTTAGTAATAAATTTAGGTGGCTAATATTATTAAATATTTTCCCCGTTAATAAAATATTTATAATAAAAGCCTTCTAGTATTAAAGAAGAGCGAATAGAATATATAATTTTAAAGATTTCTTTAATTAATTAAAGAAAATTTTGGGTAATAAGAATAAAAAGCGCTTCGTACCTACTTACAATCCGTTCGTTAGGAAGATAATTAAATTCTATCCAAATAGTTCCTTACTTTTAAAATTAATTTTATTAAAATTAGTAGTTTTATTTAAAAAGACGATTTTAAATTTATTTAATTAGAAATTTCGGTATTTATAAATTTCTATAATTAATTAATTTCTATTTGTATATTTTAAATTTATTCCCTCTATATCGAATAATTGAAAAATATTATATATAAGTATAAAAATAATAAAATTTTCTTAGGGTATACTTTTTGTAATAATTATAATTCTTATTAGAATTCGCTCTCCCGCTATTAGGGCGCTTAGGCCGCCCTAATTACTCTCTTTAAAAATATAAACGGAAATACCCTTATAATAATAGGGTATATGAAAACGAAGAATAATAAAGATAAAAAGCGCGTTAAATAGGTTTTGTTATAGGGCTAGGGCCCGGAATTGTGGCGCTCTGGTCTTTACGACCAGAGCTGTTACGCCGTGGCTATTTCTGTGGCTATATTTGCGCAGCCTCCCTCAAAATTTCGCACCTCCAGTAGATCCGTTTTAAATAGATTTTTCTCCTCTTTATAAAACTTTAATTAAACTATACAATTAATACTTATATTAATTATACTATTCCCATTATATTAGGTTCTATTAATAATAGATTTAATAGAATAAAATAGACCGGCGCCGCTAATATAATTAAATATAGAAGGGCTGCCCGTCGATTTCGTTACAACCGTTAATACCGCTATTATTAAATAGTAGGCTACCGTTACCGTAGAGGCTAAATGCTTTGAAAATAAACGCTTCTACGTTTTTGTAGATAAGAGAGCCTTCGCTATAGAGATCTTTATTAGTAATAAATTTTCCGCTGCCGTTAAAATTGCGATTAATTCTATTTCTTAAGGTATATAATATCATATGATAATTACCGCTAGCCCGAACGCCCTAATTAGTATTAAATAAAAAGCCGCTTCGTCGTATAATTTTAAGCGTAAGAATATTCGTTAACTGAAGTAGGATAGTACCGCCGCTTCCTTTAATTTCTATATAATTCGATTGAAATTTATTTATAAAGAGGAGAGAATTATTAGGACTATTATTAGCGATAAATTTGGGTGGTTAATATTACTAAATATTTTCCCCGCTGATAAAATATTTATAGTAGAAGGTTTTTAACGTTAGGGAAGAGCGAGCGGAACGTATAACCCTAAGGATTTTTTTAATTAGTTAGAGAAGGTCTTTGGTAATAAGAATAAAAAGCGCTTTGTATTTACTTATTTATAATCCGTTTATTAAAGAGATAATTAAATTCTATCCGAATAGCTCCCTACCTTTAAAATTAATTTTACTAAGGTTAATAGTTTCGTTTAGGAAAACGATTCTAAATTTATCTAATTAGAAACTTCGGTATTTATAGGTCTCTATAATTAATTGATTTTTATTCGTATACTTTAAATTTATTCCCTTTATATCGAATAATTAAAGGATATTATATATAAATATAAAAATAGTAAAATTTTTTTAGGGTATACTTTTTATAATAATTATAATTCCTATTAGAATTTACTCTCCTGCTATTAAGGCGCTTAGGCCGCCCTAGCTACCCTCCCTAAGGATATAGATGGAAATACTCCTATAATAATAAGGTATACGAAGACGAAGAATAATAAGGATAAGAAGTGCGTTAAATAGGTTTTTATAGAGGAAAGAAATAAGTGTTGCGTTTAAAGCTTTTATTTACGATACGGAGCGAATGGATATATAATTAATAGTTATAAGTATTTGCTTACTTAATATCCTGTTACTATCAGCGTTAGGGCTATTAAAATTAGGCCTAAGGTAGAACTGATATTAGAGAATAATAGTAACGATAATTATTTTATTGTTAACGAATCGGAAAAAGAGTAATTCCTTTATATAATCGAATAAAAGAGCGTTTTAAAATACTAAGTAAGGAGATAAGAGTAGAAAACTTCCCGAGTCTTATAAAAATAAATATTATAAAAATATTTATAATTATTAATAATAAAGATCGTTTCTATACCTTCGTTAATAAAAGTTATTAGTACTATATTATAATTAGTAAAAAAGTCGTCGAATAATTGAAAATTCCTATAATCCTTATATTTAAGAGAGAGATTAAAGGAACGTCCGCTAAAATAGAGGGAATTAAAATTAAAGGAATAATATATTTTAAAGTAGATATTTACGGTTATAATTCTATAGTCTACACTTATATTGTTCTGTAATTAGAATTCCCGGTTATTTTAGGAAAATTATAATTAATAGTAATAAAAGCCTATTCTATCCCCTACGAATATAAATTCTAATATAGGGTAGCCGGTTACTAAATACCGTATTTAAAATATTTTTTAAAGGGTTTATCCCCTAAGGAAAAGGAAATTAAAAAGGCCGTTTATTATACGGCAATTACGTTTATAATTAATATAAACCGGATCTGGAAATAGAATAGTTAGAAAACTGTAGAATTGGCGATATTTTTGGTTAACCTATAAAATATCGAGAAAATTCTTAAATTAAAAATTAATTTACCGGAGGAAGAATTACGAAAGTATATTTCCGTAAAATTCTATAATTTTTTATTCGTATAAAAATAGTTTAAAGCTGATAAATTCAACCCCTATTACTTAAATATTAATTATAAAATCGAAATTAAGAAGGATAAAACCGGTTAAGAATTCCTACTACCTATAGGTTACTTCTATAGTATATTTCGAAAGGAGTTTTTAATATGAGAAAGTCTTTTCGGACAGTCGAAAATGTCTTCCCACATAGTCGCTCCACCCTTCCCGCGCGCTAAGGTACGCTAATGCATCCCAAAATTTTTTAAACTAATTAAATCGCTCGCATCCATTCTGAATCTCCACGCTCCTATTCTTAGCGTCAGCAAACCGTACCGCGCCCGCCAAGCCCCCAAATTATAGCCCATTATACATCCTACCCCTACACACGTATTACTGACAGTTGTAACAATCGCTCACAGCCGTAACAGCCGTGATAGCCAATCGCTAACAGCCGTAACAATTATTAACAGCCGTAATAGTTATAATAGCCGTAATAGCTGTAACAGCCAATTGCTAACAATTGTAACAGCCAATCGCTAATAACCGTAACAATTATTAACAGCCGTAACAGCTATAACAGCCGTAATAGCTATAACAATCGCTAACAACTATAACAATCGCTAACAGCCATAATAATCGCTAACAGCCAATCGCTAACAGCCGTAACAGTTATTAACAGCTATAACAATTGTTAACAGCCGTAACAGCAATACCTTATAAAGTACGCTATAAAGTAGCCAATCTGGGTGCAGATCTGGGCGCACATCTAGGCTGGGTACGTAACATTCTATAAAAGAATATACCCAGATTTTTAGTGTGAAATCTATAAAAAAATACTGCTGCCAAGCTGAGTGTAGAGACTCAAATAGATGCGAGCGATCTAATTGGCTCAAAAATTTTGGGGTGCATTAGCGCGCGGGAAGTGTGTAAGTGGGTGGGGCGACTGTGTGGGAAGACATTTTCGACTGTCTGAAAAGACTTTCTCTTTAATATTAAAAAAGATAATTAAAAATTTTATAAATAAAGGGTTTATTCGTACTAATAACTCCCCTACGGCTATATTAATATTCTTTATTAAAAAGTTTAATAGTAATTTATAATTCTATTATAATTATAGAATTTTTAACGCTATTATTAGAGCGGACCGCTACCCCTTACCGCTAATTAAAAAATTTTTAAAATTATTATTAAAGTAAAATAATTTATTAAAATAGACGTAGTATAAGCTTTCTATAAAATCCGTATAATAGAGGGCGAAGAAGGTAAAACGATATTTAAATATTATTACAAATTATTCGAATAAATAGTAATACTATTTAAATTATATAATATATTTATAATGTTTTAATAGTATATTAATAGTATTTTAGGTAATTATTTCGATAAATTCGCTTCCGCCTATATAGATAACGTATTAGTCTTTTCGTTTAGTTCGAAGGCTGATTATATAATTAAAGTACGTAAGGTCGTAGAACGTATAATAATCGTAGGTTTCTATTTCGACCCGAAGAAATACGAATTTACTATTAAGAGTATTAAATATTTCGGTTTTATAATAATTATAAGGGTCGGTATTTAAATAAATCTAGAGAAAATTAAAGCGATTATCGAATAGGAGGTACTTACGTTTTAAAAAGGGGTAAAGAATTTTTTAAGGTTTACGAATTATTACCGGATATTTATTAAAGCTTTCTCTTCTATAGTAAGACCGCTAACCCTACTTATAAATAAGGGGGTCCCTTTCGAATAAATTAAGGAGTGCGATAAGGCCTTTAAAAAATTAAAATAATTATTTATAGAAATTCCCATCCTTATTTAATAAAATCCAGATTTCCCTACTTTTCTAAAAACGGATTATAGTAGTTATAGTTTTAGTAGCGTATTTACTTAAAAGAAGGACGGTTAAAAAACCGCTATCGCTTATTATTCGTAAAAGTTATTACCCGCTAAACGTAATTACCCTATTTACGATAAAAAAATATTAACCGTTATTAAATATATAGAGGAATAATTAATTAAATTTCGCAATTATAAAAAATTCGTAATAATAACTAATTACTATAATTTAGAATATTTTATAAAGAAGCGTTAACTTTCTAAACGCTAAATATACTAAGTAGAATTCTTTTCCTACTTTAATTTCGAAATCTTTTATTACCCGGGTAAATTCGCCGTAGTTTTAGACGCTCTATTTTATCGGGACTAAAATAAATTTAATAACGTAAACGCCGAAGCGAAAAATATATAATCTATCTTTAAAACCGCCTTTAAAAATTATATTCGTATAATTCCTACTACTATTATTGCGGGAAGGGGCGTAAAAATATTTAAAAATCCGGATTTATAGTAGTTCTACAATAAATTCTCCTAAGAAAACGAAATTTACTAAATAGCCTACAAAATAGTTATTAACGAAAATAGAACCTTCTTAGTATTAGTATAGGGTTTAAACATATAGTTCGGCAAATATACAATTAATAAATTGGGTAGACTCTATTATAGAGGGCGCATTTAAATTCCCGGCGCTTCTATAATTATAAAAGTGGCCGCTCTCTATATATCCCTAGAAAATTTAGAGAGGAACGTTCTTTATATTTACGTTATTTAAAAAATTTATAATTCGAAGGCTTTAAATTACCCTAGAAGAGAAGGTATTATTTATATTATAAGTAGAGACTTTTATTAACTATTAATAAATATATATATCCGTCGGTTCTTAATTAATTATAATATATATAATAAAGTGAAGTATTAAAGAAATTAGAAAAAGGGGCTACTAAAACCCCTCCCTATCCCTAACCAATTCTTTAAAAAAATTTAAATAGATTTTATTACCGATTTCCCTTCTATAGGAGGCTATATTAGCCTTCTTATTATTAAAAATAAGCTTAATAAAATAGTAATCTTCAAATTTATTTTATTTATAAAAGTAAAAGTAGTTATAAAAGCGTTTCTCCGTTATTTTATAAAATATTATAACTAATTATACTTTATTATTAATAATAGAAGTATAAATTGGATTAACCGTTTTTAAAAGCGCTTTTACGACCTTTTAAGGATTAAATAATTATTAAGCACCGCTTTTTACTTATAAATAAACGGCGGTCCCGAAAAAATAAATTAGGAGGTCTAAGCATTTTTAAAAGTCTTTATTAATTATATTTAAAATAATTAGGATTGTTAATATCCGGCCGCCCAATTAACAATTAATAGCCGGATTAGTATTATAATTGGAATATCTCCCTTCTTTATTACCTATAATTATTACCCGTAATTATTAATAGCCTTCGTAATACCCCCTATAAAAATAGAATTTAAAGACCTATAAGCGAAGGCTAATGATTTTATTTCTATATTATAATAAATTACGGATTTATATTAAGCGATAATAGCTATATCCGTTTAAAAGTAAAAACGTTTTACTAATTATAAGAAGGAGTCCGTAGAAGTTTTTAAAATAAGAAATAAAATTTAATTCAATTTCAAAAACTTCTTTATAGTATACCCGAAGAAAAAGTTTAATTAAATTTACATTAAATATATAATATTACGAATCTTTAATTTATTTATAATAGAGTTTTCCGACCTTTCTTCGAAAGTATTTAATAAATTTTACATCGATCTACTTAAAAGAATTAAAAATAACCCGCTATTAAAATAAATTATTACCGACTCTTAACCGCCGGCTATTATAATCGACAGTAAAAAAAAATATATAATAAAAGAAATCTTCTATATAAAAACCGTTAAAAATCGTAGGATATTTTTAGTTAGCTAGGAAGAATAGGTTTAGTAAATATAAGAGCCCTTAGAAGAACTCGTTAATATAATTACCTTAAATCGTTTCAAAGTAGAATATAACTTAGTAAATATTAATAATAGGCTAGTAAATTATTATATTACGGAATATATAAAGTAATAACGCCGGCAATAGTAATGAAATAAGGTCGGTAGGCGAGATAAATTATTAAGAATTTCTATTTTGAATTTTAAAATTATTATTTTTTCGGGGTTTTACGAAGGCGATAACCTTCGGCCTTTAATTCTAAGATCCTCCGTTCGTAGTCTTTTAAATGAATAATTAATTTAGTAATATTATTAATAGCGGGCGTAGTGGCGGGGCGGGCGGCGGGGCGAACGGCGAAGCGGGAAGGGGTAATATAATTTAGGAATAGCGTACGGGCGGAAATAGGGGTAGTAGTAAGAATAGCGGCGTAGGTTAAAGTAGCGGGAGCGGCGGCGACCCTAAGGTTAGGGAAATCTAATAACCGGTTATATTTATATTTAATTATTATTAATTTTATTTATTTAGTAAATTTAAAATAAAGGATAAAATTTATTAGTCGATAACCCGGTCCTTTAAGAATTTAATTATATTATGTTAAATAGTGAAATTCCGGCGTATATAAGTACGTACTTTCCCCTTCTATTTAAATTCCGCCGCCTACTAAGTGGCGGCGAACTATTAGGTAAAGGGGGAGGCGTAGTTATATTTTTTATTATTATTATAGTAGGAAAAGTATAAAATAATATTAAATTTAGTAATATAATTACGCTTAGTATTAAAGTACGAAACGTAAAGGACTATAGAAGGTTCGTATTTATCCTACGAAAAAATATAGTTAATTAATGAATAGTTAGGATAGGAGACGATAAAGAATGTTTATTAATTTATAATACTTCTTAATAAGCTTCTTAAGAATTTTAAAAGCGTTAGGAATAATAATAATATTAAGAGTAGTAGCGGTACCGTTATTGCGGCCGCGGTTAGTAAGGGTAGGCGGGGAGGCGTATAAGGGAAATTAGGGCGAACGTAACGAGAAGGAGGAATATTCGTTAAGGAAGAGGGAGAATTTAAATTCGGGGGAGGTAAAGCGGGGTATTTATATGCGTAAATATTCGTAAATAATTAAATGGATTGGAAAATAATATTTATTTTAATAGTTAAGTAGTAAATAAAGAAGGGAAGAGAAAGGGAGAGGGGAAAAGCTAGGGAGGAAAAGGGTTTTTATAAATAAATTTCTTAAATATAGTTATACGTACGGTTACCTATCTTATTAAAGGCCTACGGGTAAAAGCGATCGCTATTTAATAAATTATTTAATTAGCGAAGAGATAGAAGGTAAATATTATACGGTTGCAACGGAATAATAGGGTAGGAAGGAGAAGGAAAGAGGGAAGGAGGGGGGTAATATTATAGGGCTAGGGCCCGGAGTTGTAGCGTTTTAATTTTTACGATTAGAGCTATTACGCCGTAGCTATCTCTATGGCTATGCTCGCGTAGCCCCCCTCAAAACTTCGCACCTCCGGTGGATCCGCTTCAAACAAACTTTTCTCCTCTTTATAGAACCTCAATTAAGCTATACGACTAGTACCCGTGTCAACCGTGCTGTCCCCGTTATAGGTTTTTATAAAGGAAAGAAATAAGCGCTATATTTAAAACCTTTATCTATAATACGGAATAAACGGATATATAATTAGCAATTATAAATATTTACCTATTTAATATCCCGCTACTATCGGCGTTAAAGTTATTAAAATTAAGCCTAAAGTAAAGCCGATATTAGAAGAAAATAATAATAATAACTATTCTACTGTTAATGAATTGGAAAAAAAGTAATTCCTTTACGCAATCGAATAAAAAAACGCTTTAAAATATTAAATAAGGAGACGGGAATAGAAAACTTCCCGGGTCCTATAAAAATAAATATTATAAAAATACCTATAATTATTAATAATAAAAATTATTTCTATACCCTCGTTAATAAAAATTATTAATATTATACTATAATTAATAAAAAAGTCGTCGAATAATTAAAAATTCCTGTAATCTTTATATTTAAGAGGGAAATTAGAAGAACGTCCGCCGAAATAGAAGGAATTAAAATTAAAGGAATAGTATATTTTAAAGTAAGTATTTACGGTTACAATTCCGTAATTTATATTTATATCGTCCTGTAATTAAAATTCCTAATTATTTTAAAAAAACTATAATTAATAGCGATAAAAGCCTACTTTATCCCCTACGAATATAAATTCTAATATAGGGTAGCCGGTTATTAAATACTATATTTAAAATATTTTCTAAAGGGTTTATCCCCTAAAGAAAAGGAAATTAGAAAGGCCGTTTATTATATAGCAATTACGTTTATAATTATTATAAATCGGATCCGGAAATAGAATAGCCGGAGAGTTGTAAAATTGGCGATATTTTCGGTTAGCTTATAAAATATTAAAAAAGCTTTCAAACCGAAAATTAATTTATTAGAGGAAGAGTTGCGAAAGCGTATTCCTATAAAATTCTACGATCTTTTATTCGTATAGAAATAATGTAAAACCGATAAATTTAATCCTTATCGCCCAAATATTAATTATAAAATTGAAATTAAGAAGGATAAAACCGGTTAAGAGCTCCCGCTACCTATAAGTTACTTCTATAATATATTTCGAAAAGAGTTCTTAATATTAAAAAAAATAATAGAAATTTTATAAATAAAGGGTTTATTCGTATTAATAATTCCCCTACGGCTGTATTAATACTATCACGGTGCAAAGGCATAAGGTAGGTGAGAATATACGTAATTGTACGAAGGAGTAAGAGGAAAGGTTTAAGGGTGCAATCCCAGATTGGTCTTTATAGAAGCCAATTTAAGAGATCAGCTCTACAGCAATCTCATAAGTACTACAAAGCTGGCACGACCTATATAGTAATAGCGATAATAAGGCTATCGTAACCTTTTACGAAGGCCGTAATAGCCTTATATTATATTCGGAACTATAGTTTAATCCTTAATTCTAATAGTTACTAACCGTATACTCTAAATTATTATAAGGCTAACCCTATTATATTACCCCGGATTAAAAGAAATTATATAATTGACTAACAATATATAAAACGATTAAAATGCTTATTAATCGTTTAATTTACCCTATAAAAGCCTCTATAGCTACTACTACTCTACGCGGCGACCTCTTCAATTTTCCGTACCCCGTATTTCCTACTAGTACCGGCTAATCCGCTCCTACCTTTACTAATAGTAGTTAGTCCGTTTTTAGCTACCGGTCCATTATTATTCTATACTACTTTTTTATAATAATCCAATCTAGCGGCGCCGGTTCATTTAAATAGCTTTCCTAGAATTTCTATACTACTTTTAAGTATATTATAACGTTAGCCTATTTTTATTAATCTAGTACGTATAACGGTGTTTATAGGACGTAGTATTTTTATTATTTATTCTTTAAGTTTTATTTATAATTATTTATATTATTAAAATCCTATTCGATAAAGTTTTTCTTATTATTTATCTATTTTATAATTTTCCTTTAATTTATCTTTACGTTTCTTTTAGTATATTTTTCCTAAAGTTTTACTTTATTAACGTAAAATATAAGATTATACTTTATATTAATTAGGAATCGAAGAGTAATTATATAGTTACTAGCTTTTAGGATTTCGAATAGCCTTTCTTAAAATAGAATTAATTTAACGTATAATCTTCTAATTTCGAAGTTTTTTATATTTAGTAAAATTTTATCCCTAACCTTATATTACGGGGCGTCCGACCTCCTTTTATTAATATTATCCTTATATTACTTCTACGCTTCTTTTACTTTAGTCGTTACGTAATTTAAAATTGTTTTAAACTGGTTAACGATTTTAATCGCTTTAAAATACTTATCCTATTAAGTTTTTAATATTTTTAGGGGGTACGGCGTAACGGGCTCGACTTTTATTCGGGGATAGAATTTATAATTAATAAAAAATAGCGAAATTCCTATTATTTTTAAAATTAAATTATTAATAATAAATTTTGCTAATAATAATTAATCGACTTAATTATTTTATATTTAATTAATAAAGGTTCGTAAATATTTTTCTATTTCTACGTTAATATATTCCGTTTACCTATTTATAATTAGGTAAAAAGCGGAGGAGGGCGTAAAGTTAATCTTTAACTTCATTAATAACGCTCTTTAAAATTATAAAATAAATTAGGAACCCCAATTAAATATAATAGTATTAAGTAAACTATAAATACTATAAACCTATTCTATAAAGCGGTCCGCTAGTTCTTCTATAGTTAGCCCTACTATAGGGATAAAATACTATATTTTTATTAATTTATTAATAATTACTACGACGTATCGAAATATTTATTTACGACGTTCGTAGGGCGTTAATAATATAATGTAATTAATAGAAATATTTTTCTATAGAGCGAAAGGTACCGGTAATAATTTTAAAAATTTATATAGCGCGTATTGTAATGGTTTCGTCTTTATATCCGTTAGGCAAATCTTATAATAGGTTTTTACTACGTTATATATTCCTAATTAAAAGAAAGATTAGAGGAGAAGGTTATAAGTCTTTTCCCTCTTTAAGTACCCCGCTCTTAATATATTATAAGTATAGTAGATTAGTTAGTAATAAATTTCAACGTTTCTAGGGTTAAAGAAAACCGAATTGCAATAATAGATCCGGCCTTATATAGCGTGGTATTTTACGAACGAAAATTTTTTAAAACTCCCTTTAATTTCCTTTAACTATATTTTTTTTATTAGGTCTATTAAATAAGCGAATACGTTTTAAAGAAGGGTTAATTTTTTATAGGTCTCTATTATTAAATTATTTACCAACGTTTTATCTATGATTTTTAAATTATAAAAGTAAATTATTCCGACGAAAATTTCTGAATCCCCTTTATTTTTTAGGATATAAGAACTATTAACGAAAATATCTTTCTCTAATAAAACTTTATTCCTTATTAGGAAGCATTTATCGCCTTTATATTTCGGGATATCTTCCGGTTTATAATTTAATATATTAAGGCGGACTTATAGCGAACCTAATTGATATTAAATAATAAAATTAAAGCGGGAGAGAAATTATAATTACTTTATATATTATAATATTAATTATTTATTAATTATAAAAAACTTTAATCCCTTATAGTCTATTAAAACTTCGAATAACTATTATACTCCTTCCAACTTTAGCTTCTACTCCTCTAGCACTTTAATAATAGCGAATAATTCTTTATTATAAATATTATAATTATACTCTATTAACAAATATCGTTAATTAAAATAAATTACCAATTATAATATTCTATTTTCATCGTATTAAAAGAGAGTACTACTATAAGCCTAATTTAAAGTATCGGTTTTTATAATTATTTACTTAAATTAATTATAAATATACAATATTAATCTGCTAATAAAAATTCGTTTAAGTATATTAAAAGAACGTTAGTATTAATCTTCCTATTTTTAATCTTTAACGGTCTTTTTTATTAATTCGTACAATAGTCCTACTAAAATAGAAAAGTATTTAATAAATTGCTAATAGAAATTAGCGAATCCTAAAAAACGTTAGAACGCCCTCTTAATATTTGGAACCTCCTACGAAGTAATTACTACTACCTTCTCTAAGTCTATTTCAATACTTCTAAAGGTAATAATAAGCCCTAAATATTTAGTCCGTTTTATATAGAAATTATACTTATTAATATTAATTTATAGGCCTACGTTTATTATCTTCTATAGGACTTTATTAACGTACCCTACATAGTCTTCTTCATTCTCCGAATAAATAAAGATATTATTAAAGTAAATAGTAACGTATATATTAAAAATATTATATAGGACGTCGTTAATATAATTCTAGAATATTTCTAATACCCTTTATAAATTAAATGGGTATACTAAAGATTTAAAAAGCCTAAAGCGGGTAATAAATATAGTAAGCTATTCGTAGCCTTCCTTTACCCGTATCCTATTAAATATATTAATAATATCGAACTTAATAAAGATCTTTACCTTATACATAGCGTTAAAAGTTTCTTTAATTAATAGAATTAAATATTATATTTTTAAAGTAATATTATTAATACTACGGTAATTAATATAAATACGGATTCCCCCGCCCGGCTTCTATACTAATAAAATAGGCGAAGCGGCGGCGGATTGGGAGGGACGGATGAACTTCTTTTTAAAATTCTCGTTAATCTATTTTTTAATAATAGTAGCCTTAATAAGTAATATTAGTTTAAATTTGGCGTATAGTAATTATTCTCTTAGTCTAAATTCGATTTTATAATCGTATAAATGGTACAAAGGTTTTTTATCGGCAAACGTAGGAAGAAAAGCGTCGATATATAATTAATAATAATCTATTAATATTCTTTTTATTTCTTTCCTAATTTTTTAAAATTTATTTATTTTATTGAAGAATTTTTAAATATTTTCTTTTATTACTTTTATTAAGTGAATATAATAGATAATTTCTTTATAGAATAATACGTTTTTAATTAAATCCCTTATTAAAGTAATAAATTTAGCGATTATTATTACCTCCTTTTTTATTTTAAATTTGTATTTACTAGCTATATTATTAATAAAGGAGTAGAGGGAACGTAGAAAATTGTTTTTATACTTCTCCTTTTGCCTTTTAATAATATTTTCTATAATTTCGTATATAAAATCTATTTCTCGGAATTCTAAAATAGTAGTTAGCTTCTCTAATTAAATATAGTTAGTAATATATAATTAAAGTTAATCCTTTTCGTAAATAAAGTTGAAGGTGGCAGCATTAAATTCCCTAATATTAATAAGGTTTATATTATCCTTAATATATTTACCTATCCGAATAATAGTACGGCGCGTACCTATTAATATATATTTCCCGTTAAATTTAATATACGGTTCGTATAGTATATCCCGCTTAATTAATATAAAAATAGTAGCAATACTTATAATACCCTATATTTTTACATTTATATAATATATAATAAAAGCTTATAACAGAACTATTAATAATATTTTAGCGGGAGAATTGGAAGTCTATTCCTTAAATCCTTTATTTTTAAATTAAGGAGCCCTAATAAATTAGTCCTCGATTTCTTCGTATTAGGCCGCCTCTTTACGAAAATAGCCCTTAAAGACGTAAGAAGGAGAAGAAGGGAATTTAAAATTATTTTAGGGAGGCGCCTTCTTATAGGCGCGGGCGGTTATAATAGAAATAGGGTTAGAGAAGGTTCAGAGTATTTCCGTCTAATTATTAAGGAGCCCTATTAATAAATAACGGTCTTTATAACCCGGGTAATTAAAATATATATTACCTTTCTTATAATTAATATATAATTTATAGAGTTTTATTTAAGGGAATTTTAAAATAATTAAATATTTATTAAAAAAGTTTTAAATTAAAAAGGTAATAATTTTTTTATAGTAATTTATTTGTAGCCTTCCTATTATTCTTTCGCTAATTATACCTTTAATGTTTCTATTTATAAATATAAACTTTTTAGGACGAAGAAAGTAAAAATAGGGAAGATTGTATTTTATAACGAAAGAACGGTTAATAAATATAAATATAAAGTATCTATTATTAATAAAGGAAATATAGTAGTTTTTACGTATAGTAGTAATTACGTACGTAGATAATAAAATTGAATTTAGAATAATATTATTTAATAATTAAATTTATACTTCCTTTAAATCTATTAAAGGATTCTATTATTTCTATAATATAATTACCCGGTTCGGCCTCTACGTACGATTAGGTATAAAGGTTAAGTATTTTCCAGTTTATTATAATATTTATTACTTACGGCCAATTTAATCGCAAGAGTTGTAATTATATTAGCGGCTCTTACTAAGCGGACTTTTATAAGTTCTTACCCGGTATTGCTATTATTATATTTACCCTTACCCTTTTACTTCTTGCTGGTTAATTTACTATTAATACGAAATTTATTACCCTAATTAATAGATCTGAGGTAATTATAGGCGATATAATTTTATTAGCTATAATAATAATAAAGGCCCTTCTCCTTTCGTTCTTTAAAAATTTCGGGGTCGAATATAGTAGAGAGATTTATAAAATTAAAATCTATTTAATTTCCTCCTTAATTTATAGGTTTATCGGCTATAATGGGAAGGGTTACTATAGCGTTTTTAAAAAAGGAATTTAAATCTTTAAAAGTACTTATAATTATTTTATTATAATAGTCGGCGTCTTCTAATTTCCAATTGATTTTTTTTACGAACTTTAATTATATAATATAATTATCGTCCTCGGGGAAATCTTAAGTAATTAGGGTACTTCGAAACTATTTATTAAATTTATTACGAAGGTAATAAACCTTTATTGTATTATTAAATCCGTATTTATTTATAAATTTAGTAAATTTAATTTCGAAGCGTAAAAAAAGAGTATTACCCTAGTAGAGATTAATAAGGCGTTTATTAGTATTTAATTTAATATTAATATTATTATATCGGTCTATAAAGTATATAAGGAAAGTTTTGCCGGTCGCCTACGATTATTTTTTAAGCTCCCTAGGGAATTTTATAAGTTTTTTTAAGCCGTCGTTTAATACTGAATATAGGTTTAGTTCTAACCGGAATATTGTACGTACAATTTAACCCGTTCCGTAAGGAAATAAAAGGAATTGAATTCTTACGTAATTTTAATTTAGTTCTGCTATAATTAAAAAACGTTATAATATTTAGTATTATCCTTATCCTTTTTAATAAAGATTGGGGGGTTTTCGATAATGTATTTAGGGGGTTGGGAAACGGCTATTATAATTTCTTTAAGGGCGTTAGAAGTTTCTAGTATATTAAAGGGGGCTGTAGCGGATATATTTATAATTTATTATTATAGAATTGTAGTTATATATTGTACTGTATTTTATTATTTTACTATAGTATTGTAATTTGTAATAATTGTCGAGAACGCCCTTCCTAATAGTTTAATAATAAATTTGAAGGTTAGTTATTAAGCGATGGTCCTAGTAAAGACCTTGTAATTTCAAGAAATTAAATATAGCCGAATATCTTCTATAAAGCCGTTTATAAAATCCCGGATACTACGAATAATATTAATAAATTAAAAAAGGGCTGTCTAATAAATTTTAATATTAGGAATTAAATCTTTAATAAGAACGTTGAAAAGTTCCTTAAAGTCGAATAAGTTGGGGGAATCGTTTATTAATAAGTTAATTCCTTATTTTATTTTTTAAGGATTTGGAATAATGTAATCCGGTAGCGAAATATTATTACTACTATTATTATTATTATTAGAGTAATAGTTGTAATTATTATTATTTTCTACGAAGAAGTTAATTTATAATATAAAGGGGATTATTATAATATAAAAGCGTAATTAAGGGGGACCGCCGTAATATAAAAATATAGTTGTAATAATTAGATTACCGCTTTTAGGGTCCGGTCTTAACGAATTTGCGGTTTAATGAAGCGATTCTATATATTGGGGTTTATAATTCCTATAAAGTAATTTTAATATAGTTTTAGATTACGCAACTTTTCGCCGAAAAGAAATGTACGTATAAATACAATAGTTTAAAAGTATAATTAATTATTATAGTATAAAGGTATAAGGTAGGTAAGAATATATGTAATTATATAAAAGAGTAAGAGGAAAGGTTTAAAAGTACGATCTTAAATTAGTCTTTATAGAAGTTAGTCTAGGAGATCAATTCTATAGTAATCTTATAAGTACTATAGAACTAGTACGACTTATATAGCGATAGCGATAATAAGGCTATTATAACCTTTTACGAAGGTTGTAATAGCTTTATGTTATATTCGGAACTATAGCCTAATCCCTAGCTCCGATAGCTGCTAACCGCATGCTCTGAACTATTACAAGGCTAACCTTGTGATACTTACTCTTTATTAAGAAGCCTAATAGTAATTTATAATTCTATTACAATTATAGAATTTTTAACGCTATTATTAGAATAGACCGCTACCCTTTACTACTAATTAAAGAAATTTTTAAAATTATTGCTAAAATAAAGTAATTTACTAAAATAGATGTAGTATAAGCTTTCTATAAGATTTATATAATAGAGGGCAAAGAAAGTAAAATAGTATTTAAATACCGCTATAAATTATTTAAATAGATAATAATACCGTTTAAACTATATAATATATTTATAATGTTTTAATAATATATTAATAGTATTTTAAATAATTATTTTAATAAATTCGCTTCCGCTTATATAAATATTATAGGGTTAGCCTTGTAATAGTTTAGAGCATGCGGTTGGCAGCTATCGGAGCTAGAGATTAAGTTATAGTTCCGAGTATAGTATAAGGCTATTATAGCCTTTACAAAAGGCTATAATAACCTCATTATTGCTATCGCTATATAAATCGTACTAATTTTACAATATTTATAAAATTACTATAGAATTAATCTCCTAGACTAGCCTCTATAAAAATTAATTTAAAATCGTACCCTTAAACTTTTCTTTTTACTCCTTCGTACAATTACGTATATTCTTACTTATTTTATACCTTTATACTATAATAGTTAATTATACCTTTAAACTATTGTATTTATATATATATCTTTTTCCAACCTTTAGAATTGCGTAGCGAAAAACTACGCAGTCTAGAACTATACCGGGATCGCTTCGTAGGAATCGTAAACCCTAATATATAGAATCGCTTTATTAAACCGTAGACTCGTTAAAACCGGACCCTAAAAATAGTAGTCTAATTATTACGACTACGTCTTTATATTGTAGCAATCCCCTTTTAATTACGCCTTTATATTGTAGTAATCCCCTTTATATTTTAGATTAATTTTTTCGCGGAAGACGATAGTAATTACAATTATTATTCTAGTAATAATAATAATAGTAGTAATAATATCTTACTACCGGATTACGTCGTTCTAAGCTTTTAAAAAACGGGATAAGGAGTTAGCTTATTAAATAATTCCCCCGACTTATTTAATTTTAAGAAGCTTTTTAATGTTTTTACCGTAGATTTAATTCCTAATATTAAAATTTATTGGATAACCCTTCTTTAATTCGTTAATATTATTCGTAGTATCCGGGATTTCGTAAACGGCCTTACGGAGAATATTCGGCTATATTTAGTTTTTTAAAATTATAAAGTTTTTACTAAAACCGTCGCCCGATAACTAACCTTCAAATTTATTATCGGACTACTAAGAAGGGCACTTATAATTGTTATTATAAATTATGATACTATAGTAAAAGAACGGAATATAGTATAATGCGTAATTATAATTCTATAATAACGGGTTATAATTATATCCGCTATAGCCCCCTTTAATATATTAGAAATTTTTAACGCCCCCGAAGAAGCTATAATAACTGTTTCCCGGCCCCCTAAGCGCATTATTAAAGACCCCCCGATCTTTATTGGAGAGGATAAGGATAATATTAAATATTATAATATTTTCCGGTTATAGAGGAACTAAATTAGGATTATATAGGAATTTAATACCTTTTATTTCTTTATAGAGTAAGTTAAAATTGTACGTGCAATATTCCGGCTAGGATTAAACCTACGTTTAATATTAAATAACGGTTTAAAGAAATTTATAAAATTCTTTAAAGAGTTTAAGAAGTGGTTATAAGCGACCGATGAAACTTTCTTTATATATTTTATAAACCGATATAATAATATTAATATTAAATTAAATGTTAATAAACGCTTTATTAATTTTTATTAAAGTAGTATTCTATTTTTGTATTTTAAAATTGAATTTCCTAAATTTATAAATAAATATAGATTTAATAATGTAATAAAAATTCATTACTTTCGTAATAAATTTAATAAATAGTTTCGAAGTATTTTAGTTTTTTAAGATTTCCCCGAAGATAATAATTATATTATATAATTAAAGTTTATAAAGAAGGTTAGCCGGAAATTAGAAGACGCCGAATATTGTAATAAAGTAGTTGTAGGTATTTTTAAAGATTTAAATTCCTCCTTTAAAAATGCTATAATAACCTTTCCTATTATAACTGATAAACTTGTAAATTAAGGAGGAAATTAAATAGATTTTAATTTTATAAATCTTTTTATTATATTTGACCCCGAAGTTTTTAAAGAACGAAAGGAGAAGGGCCTTTATTATTGTTATAGTTAATAAAGTTATATTGTCTGTAATTACTTCGGATTTATTAATTAAGGTAATAAACTTCGTGCTAATAGTAAATTGGCCGGTAAAAAGAAAAAGGGTAGGGGTAAATGCGGTAATAGCGGTATTAAGTAAGAATTTATAGAGGTCTATTTAGTAAGAGCCGCCGATACGACTATAACCTTTGCGATTAAACTGGCTGCGGACGGTAAATATTATAACGAACCGGAAAATATTTAGCCTTTATGTTTAGTCGCGTATAAAGGCCGAACTAGGTAGTTACGTTATAAAAATAATGGGATCTTTTAACGGATTTAGAAAAAATATAAATTTAATTACTAAATAATACTATTCCAAATTCAATTTTATTATCTACGTATATAATTACCGGCACGTACAAAGACTACTATATTTCCTTTATTAATAGTAGATATTTTATATTTATATTTATTGATTGTTCTTTTGTTATAAAGTATAATCTTCCTTATTTCCGCCTTCTTCGTCCTAAAAAACTCGTATTCGTAAATTAAAACGTTAAAGGTATAATTAGTAAAGGAATAATAAGAAGGCTACGGATAGGTTATTATAAAGAGGTTATTACCTTTTTAATTTACAATTTCTCTAGTAAGCACCTAATTATTCTAAGGTTCCTTTAAATAAAATTCTATAAATTATATATTAATTATAAAAAAGGTAGTATATATTTTAATTACCCGGGTTATAAGGACCGTTATTTACTAACGGGGCTCTTTAATAATTAAATAGAAATACTTTAAGCCTTCTCTAACCTTATTTTTATTATAATTGCCCGTGTTTATAAAAAAACGCTTCCTTAAAATAATTCTAAATTCCTTTCCTTTTTTTCTTATATTTTTAAAGAGAACGTCTTTTCGCACTGCCATAAAAGTCTTCCTACACTGTCGGCAAAAAGGCATATTTCTATAACTTCGCCAAATTTGGGATAAGAGGTATAAGAATAGGGTTTGAATTTTTGGTATTTTTTACTCTATAAAACAGCGTTGACAAGGATCTTTAATCTAGCCTCTAGCGTCTTTCCGAAACGAAATATTAAAAAGGAATAAATTTTATTAAAATCTTTACCTTTTAGTTATAACTCTCTACGGAATAACGTTGCGATATAATTGTAGGCATAATATTATAAAGAAAAAAATAAGAAAAATTCCAATACAACTCTTACTTACCTAAGCCTTTATTTAGATAAGTTACACCTAATTTTATTTTTTACTACAGTGTAAAAAGACTTTTATGGCAGTGCGAAAAGACGTTCTCTTTTTAAAAGCTATTTCTGTAAGGAGGCGGCTTAATATAAAGAAATCGAGGATTAATTTATTAGGGTTCCTTAATCTAAAAACGAAGGATTTAAGGAGCGGATTTCCGATTCTCCTGTTAAAGTATTGTTAATAGTTTTGTTATAAGCTTTTATTGTATATTACGTAAATATAAGGGTATAAAGTATTGTAAGTACCGTTATTGTCTTCGTACTAATTAAGCGGGATATACTATACGAATTATATATTAAATTTAATAGGAGACGTATATTAATAGGTATGCGCCGTACTAATATTCGGGTAAAAAAATATATTAAGGGTAGTATAAACTTTATTAATATTAGGGAATTTAATACCGCTACTTTTAATTTTATTTATAAAAAGGACCGATTTTAGCTATATATTATTAGTTACGTTTAATTAAAGAGGCTAACTACCGTTTTAAAATTCTAGGAAATAAATCTTACGTACGAAATTGTAAAAAATATTATTAAAGGGCGAAGGAAGAAATATAAAGATGATTTTCTATATTCCCTCTATTCTTTTATTAATAATATAGCTGGCAAATACAGATTTGAATTAAAAAAGGAAATAGCGGTAATCGCTAAATTTATTGCTTTAATAAGGGATTTGGCTAAAGATATATTGCTCTATAAAGAAATTATCCGTTGTATTTACTTAGTAAAAGTAATGGAAGAGGACGTTTAAAAATTCTTTAATAAAGTAAATAGGCTTTAAAAGACTAAGGAAGAAATAAAAAGGATATTAATAAATTATTATTAATTATATATTAACGTTTTTCTTTTCGCGTTAGTTAATAAAATACCCCTATACCGTTTATACAACTATAAAATCGAATTTAAACTAAGAGAGTAACTACTATACATATCACAAGATTACCTATAATGGCACTGGGTACTACATAGTCGAATCTATTGGCCATTGGCCAATAGGACCGCATATACGCAACAATGGACCTCGGTCCCGGATCTAGGGCACGGCATAGCCTACCCTATATCTAGACCGCACTCCTCCCTCCTCCTTCTTTCCTTCCTCGTATAACTACGTATATCTAACTATACCCCCAACGGTATTATCCCTATAATAATTAATTATACCTATTATTACGCTGCGCGCGTACACTTCAAAATAAATTCATCGCCGCCGTTGTAAATATTTCTAACGAGCCCGCAATTTCGTTATACCATAATATACCTCTCTTTTATCGTACTACAATATACCTCTCTCGTTATATTATAATAAACCTCTTTTTCGTCGTTATAAAGTAGTTAACGGATATTATTTACACTATAAAATAATAAATATTTACACTATAAAATAGCAAGTACTAATTAATTATTTAAATGGCGGCCCCTATTACTAATTTCGATATTACTATTTCTACAATTAATACTATTATCGGCTTTAAATACGAATAACTATTTAAAAACGTTATAAAAACCTTTAATAATACTACTCTTTAATACTCAAATAACTTAATTACAAAAGAAATTTTTAATACCGTTTCTAAATTCGCCTAATATACTACTTTTCCCTACATTATTACTACTCTCGCCCAATTAATTTATACGGACTTAATTTAAGCTAATACGTTCGTTAGCGCTGTTTAAAACTCCTTCGAAGCCGCTTACTAATAAATCGCTAATTAAGAAAATACCGTTACCAACCTTTAATAAGAATTTACTAACCTTTAATAAAAGGTTTAATAGCTTCGTAATAATTTTATTATAATTAACGAAACTAATACTAAATTTAAAAAGACCGCCGAAATTTAAATTAAGGCCTTTAAAAAAATCGTTCGTAATAAAATCGCTATACCCGCTTCTATCCCTACCCCTAATTCTAATAATAAAGAAATAGCTACCTTTAAATCCCGTACTAGTAAAAACCCCGCCGTTTATACCGGCGAAGATACCTTTACTATTAAAAGAGCCGAAGCTTTCTAAGATTAGAAAAATAAAATTTAATTTTATTAATTCTAGAACGCTTAGTAATTTAATTAAAATAAGCGTTATAAATTCGTTCAAATTTTCTTATATTTCGGTAATAATACTTTTAAAATTCTAGCCCCCTATATAATACTTATTATTAAAGAAGTAGACCTAACGAAATAGAAGTAGGCAAATATAGAAGCCCTCTTCGAATACTTAGGTATAAAATATAGTCGTATAGACCTCACCTTCGAAATATATTAGGACTTTAAATCTTTTAAAATATCTAAGGGTATTAAATAATTCGATTTTAAAAATAAATTTATTATTATCATTAATAAATACAATTTTAATAACGCTATAAAAATATACTACTTAAAAATAAAGGTTATAAACGAAATCCGTAATATTATTACTTATTAATAGGATACCCTAACCTATAATAATTTCGACGGATAATTCACCCTTTATTATAAGTTTACTACCAATTTAAAAGAGCGCGACTAGCGTAATAAAACTAATATTTACTTTAAAACCGGCACTAGTACTAGTAACGCCGCTACCCCCGAACGTACCGTTAACCAAAATAGTACTACTATAAATTTTAACGCTATAAACGCCGTTAACGTTTAATTATCCCGTATAATTAATAAAATAATTATTAATTACCGTATAAAAAATAGATTTTATAAACGTTACGCCTAAATTAGCCACTACGCTTACGAATATTATAATAATATTAATACCGGTATCCTTAAAGAATAAAGGGAGCGCGAACGTTATAACCGTCGCGCTAAAAAAAGTAATAACAACCGTAGTAAACCTACTATAAATTAGACCGGCTATAGTAATAATAGTAATAACGGCGCTTATATTAATACTATTGCCACTAGTAAGCCCGCCGCTCCCGCTATACCCCCTACTCCAACTCCCGCCTAGCCTACGGAATATAACGCGGGAAATATACCGCCTCTCTACTAAATTGCTTAGAAAGGCCGTCGTTTATAATAATAGAAGAGGAGGTAAATAATCTAATAAATTTAGAAATAGTTCAATTTAAGAATTTAAATTTAAATAGTTATAATAATAATTCTATCTTCTTTTCTACTTAAATTATCTATAGACCGTATAATTAACGTAGTAAATATATTATTTTAATTAATAACGGATATTCCGCTCTCGCTTTTATTAATTGTAATTTTATTGTCCGCTATATTATCCTACTATTAAAACTCCCTAAATTAAAGGCCTTATACCTAGTAGACAGTATACCTAAAGACCTTATTACCTATTATTATAAAATCTAATTACGGATTGGTTACTATATAAAAACGATCGCTATATTAGCCTACGACCTAGCCGACGACCATCCCATTATTTTAAGTATATTGTAGTTTAAACTTTATAACCCTACGATATTATAGCTAGATAGTACCGTTACCTTTACTAACTACTATATAAACTGCTACTTTCCCGTAAATTTATTACCCTCCTTATAGTACGCGCCTAAAGTTTGGAAATATATTTATACGCGTTATTACAAAATTATATAAGGTATAACCGAAGTAATCGGCTCTAATACCTTAATCGCGGACCCCGTTCCTAATACTGTTAAAAACGATACCACCTCTAATCCCACCCCGGTCGCGGATACCACCCTAGATCCCGCCCTAATCGCGGATACTGTTACTGAAATTCCTAAGCGGACTAAGCCTACTATTTACTGTACTGTAACCGGCCGGCGAAGATTCGACCCCTATTACTATATTATAGTATGCAAAATGTATTTTTCGAACGAGTTAATTAACCCCGTAGATATTAGGGATATAACGGCCGCCAATTTCAATTAATTATATAAAAAATATTATTTACGAATATTCTGTACTTCGTATACAAAACTCTATAAAATTTTAGAAGAAGCTAGGGCGGAAGAGGAAGCCCGGGCTAAAGAAGTAGAGGAAGGCGCCCTAAAATTTAAGGAATATAAAAATAATAAAGGCGTCGTTAATAGAGGGGTAAGAATAGGAATTAAATACGACTATAATATACTTAACGGTTTAGCGAACCTTACCTTAAAAATAGAATAAGAAATTTAGGACGGTAACGGCGCCAAGTATAAAAAATTATTAAGTAAGCGTTATTACTTATAAATTAACGCTTATACTAGTAAAGGATTTAAAATTGCTATCCAAATAATAAAGATCGTTAAATACATCTACTTCAACAGCAACGTAAACAAAAATTTCGAACGTTATAAAATTATTAAATTCGCCGCCAATATTATAGAAGAAAACGTAGCTAAATTTATAAAAAAGCTAATAAACTGCTTAAGACCGACGCTTAAATTAAAGAGAAATTTCTTAAATAATATTAAAATTACTTTAATATTTTTAAACCTCGTGATATAATAGTTTTACCCCCCTATTACTCTTATAATTTTAAAATTGAATTCCGTTTAGGAGAATAAATGCCCTATATAAAATTAAAGGTATTTAACCTTAACGAATTAAATATAATTAAAAAGTAAATCGATGAAAATTTCTGTAATAAGTTCATCCGTCCTTCGTAATTAGAGGCCGCTTCCTAAATCTTATTAGTATAAAAATTAGGTAGAAATATTAAAATTTATATAAATTATAAGGGGATTAATAATATTACTTTTAAAAGCTATTACCCGTTCCCTTTAATTAAAGAAACCTTTAACGCTATTTATAAAGTAAAAATTTTTATTAAATTAAATATTATTACCGCTTTTAATTATATTCGTATTATGGAAAGATATAAATAGCTAATAATATTTATTATTCGTTTTAGTTTATTTAAATTATTTATTTATTTATTCGGCCTATAAAGAATATTTAATATATTTTAAAACTACGTTAATGATATCTTGTATAATATCCTAAATATTTATATAACCGCTTATTTAAATAATATCCTTATTTTTTTGGATAACGAAGAAAATTATTAAAAGTACGTAAATAATATTTTTACTTACTTAGAGAAAGCTGGCCTATAGGTCGATATCGATAAATATGAATTCTATACTAAAAAAACCAAATATTTTAAATTAATTATTATATTAGGCGGTATTAAAATAGATTTAGTGAAGGTTAAAGTTATTATAGATTAGTAACCCCTAATGTTAAAGAAATTCTTATAAAGCTTCCTAAAGTTTATTAATTTCTATTGTTATTTTATTAAAGGTTTTTCGATAATAGCGGTACTATTATACGACTTTACGAAAAAAAACGTAGAATAGTTATAAATTGTAATATAGTAGTCCGCTTTTAAAGTTTTAAAGGCTGCGTTTATTAGTAGACTAACTTTATAGATTTATAATTAGTTTAGAAAAATAGTCGTCGAAACCGATACTTTAAATTAAGTTTCTAGAAATACCTTTTCCTAATATGGAAATAATAGCGAACTTTACCTAATTACGTACTTTTTAATATAATATTTAATAACGGAATATAATTACGATATTTATAATAAGGAATTTCTTATTATTGTTAAAGTATTGGAAGAGTAGCGCTTAAAATTAGAGGGTACCTAATAACCTTTTAATATTATTACAAATTATAAGAATTTAAAAACTTTTATAATAAATAAGTAATTTATACCCTATTATATATAGTAATTATAATTCCTATTATAATTTAATTTTTTAATCTTCTATACGCTAGGGTTATAGAATTTCTACCTTAATATATTAAATAGGAAGTTAGAAGATATACTTTTAAATATAAATAATTACCGTTTAAAAGTAAAAAATTGTAAATTTATTGACCCCGTTCGCTTTAAAGAAGGGTATTTCTCCCTATTGGTTATAATAATTAGTAATAATTTCGATTTTGATAAAAAAATATTCCTACTATCCCTAAATACTTTGGAAGAGTTAGATAAATTAACCGATAATATTATTAACGTGAATTATAATTAGTCGACTTTAATATAGGAGGCTATTAATTGCTTAAAGGACTTAGGTCGTACCGAATAGCACCCCTATATTAAAAAAAAATTTAAAGTCGCTTTCGCCGAATATTCTATAATAGGAGGTAAAATTTATTATAGAGGAAGGGTATTTATCGACCTTAATAATATTGCTACTTATTTACTATTAATTTACCGCGTTTATTCGTTATTAATGGCCGGTTATTTAGGTAAGGATAAAATATAAATATAAATAAATGAGTATTAATATTAGTTAGGTATAGCGGAGGCCGTTAAGGCCTATTATAAAGGTTATTTAGTATATTTTAAAATAAAGGTATTATAATAGGTTAAAGTAAGCTACTTTAAACCTATACTAGTAATTTATATACTATAAATTAATATATTGGTCGATTACGTTTCTCTTTTATTAAAAAACCTTTATTTAGGTTAGAAATTTAAATATATTGCTATTATTGTAGACTACTTAATAAAAATATATTATTATATTCCGACCGTTATTATAGAAGCGGAAGAATTAATAGACCGTTTTATTAATTATATTTATACCTTTTATAGTTTATTTAATACTATTATTTCTAACCGCGGTACCTAATTTATATCCTTATTTTAATTTATAATCTATAAATGTTTAATTATTAAGAAATTATAAAATTCTACTTTCTACCTATAGATTAATACCCAAACGGAATATATTAATATAGAAATAGAATAATATTTACGTATTTTTATTAATTAAGGTATAAATAGATTAGGTATAATAGTTATTACTAACGGAGTTCATAGGAAATAATATAGTATTATTAATTATAAGCGTAACCCCTTTCTTTATTAATTATAGTTTTTACCCCTATATAGGTATTGAACCCGTAGCGGTTGTACCGTTAGAAAGTTTTTCGCTAGTATAATAAAAGAAATATATAAAGGCTAGTGAATTATTCGTTCGTTTCGAAGCTATTTAAGATTATATACGTACTTTTACGAAGAAAGTACAAAACTAATATAAGGCTAACGCCAACGAAAATCGGTCTAATATATTGAAATACCGTATTAAGGATCTCGTTTTATTTAATACAATTAATTTTAATAATGGTAAATTATATAATAAATTATCCCTACGATAGGAAAGCCCCTTTAAAGTAGATTAAGTGTAATCCTATAATATTAAACTAATTTTACCTATTAATATAAAATATTCGCTAATATTCTACGTTTCTATAATAAAATTTTACTAAAAAGGCTTCCCTAGCTAAACCAATTTATAAAGCGATATACGAATTAATAAAAGCAAAATTATAATTAAAATAAATAATTACGAAGAAGTAGCGGAATAGGAATTTAATAAATTCTGAAATTATTTCTAATAAAAAAGCAACTATTATTAAATTCTATACTATAAAATAAAAATATTATAATCTTATTAATAAACCCCTTAATAACGTTAAAGGAATAAGGGATTCTATTATCGTGTTTCATTACGATTACTTAGATACCCCTATCCCGCCAGCGGTTTAAAATTAGCTAGAAATTAAAACTATACTTCAAGAGCGGACCCTAAAGTAGAAGGCCCCAATACCCTAAATACGCTATACGGCGTCCCTAGCCCCGCCCCCGAAACGTTCTAAACGTATTACCGATCTAAAGGAGTAGATTAATACCGCTGTAACGGATATTGTAGCAGGCCGCGAGGGAGAAGCTATAGTCGAATTAGTAAGCTAGGAATTCGAACCCTTATCCGAAAAGGATTTAAAAAAAATAAATGAATTCTTTTATAAAGTATTTAGGAAATTAACGGAGGTCTAGTAAAGAAAGCGGCCCCCGATAAAGAACGTAGAAGTACGATTGGAGGCTAGAACCTATTAGTAGGGTGACGACGATGTTCGATTACGGATTATAGGCGTTGAATTACGGATTAAGGAGTTGGAAGACGGGGATTGAAATTGAAGTAAGATTCTATTATTTTATATATATATACTAAATAGATCGTTTGAAGCTCTGTGAGCTTCTTTTGTAGGGAGGTAATATTATAGGATTACTTGTGATAGTACTGGGTACTATATGGTCGAGTCTATTGGCCATTGGCCAATAGGACCGCATGTACGTACCAGTGGACCTCGGTCCCGGATCCAGGGCACGGCACAGCCTGCCTTATATCTAGACCGCACTCCTCCTTCCTCCTTCTTTCCTTCCTCGTATAACTACGTATATCCAACCATACCCCTAACGGTGTTATCCCCGTGATAGTACGCTAAGCTTAGACCGATATTACCTATTGAAACTACCGTTATTAAAAAATAAATTAACGAGAACTTTAAAAAGAAATTCATCTGTCCCTTCTAATTTACCGCCGCTTCGTTTATCCTATTAATATAGAAGCCGGACGGGGGAATTTGTATTTATATTAACTACCGTAGTATTAATAATGTTATTTTAAAAATATAATATTTAATTCTATTAATTAAAAAAACCTTTAACGCTATTTATAAAGCGAAGATCTTTATTAAATTCAATATTATTAATATATTTAATAAGATACGGGTAAAGGAGGGCTACGAATAGTTTACTATATTTATTACCCGCTTTAGGCTTTTCGAATCCTTAGTATACCTATTTAATTTATAAAAGGCATTGGGGACGTTCTAAAATTATATTAATAACGTTTTATATAATATTTTTAATATATACGCTATTATTTACTTTAATAATATCTTCGTCTATTCGGAAAACGAAGAAAATTACGTAAGGTACGTTAACGAAGTCCTATAAAGGATAATCGATATAAGCCTATAAATCGATATTAATAAATATAATTTCTATACGAAACGGACTAAATATTTAAGATTTATTATTACCTTTAAAAATATTAAAATAAATTTAGAAAAAGTAATAATAATTATTTTATAGGAAGTTCTAAATATTAAAAGGGCGTTATAGCGTTTTTTAGAATTTATTAATTTCTATTGGTAATTTATTAAATATTTCTCCATCCTAGTAAGACTATTATACGAACTAATAAAGAAAACTATTAAAAATTAAAAATAAAAAGATTAATACTAACGTTCTTTCGACGCGTTTAAGCGAATTTTTATTAACGGACTAATATTGCGTATTTATAATTAATTTAAGTAAATAATTGTAGAAACGGATACTTTAAATTAGGCTTGTAGTAATACTCTCTCTTAATATAACGAGGATAGGGTACTATAATTAATAGTTTATTTTAATTAATAATATTCGTTAATAGAATATAATTATAATATTTACAATAAAGAATTACTTACTATTATTAAGGTGCTAAAGGAATAGAAACTAGAATTAAAAGGAATATAATAGCTATTCGAAATTTTAATAAACTATAAAAGATTAAAATTATTTACGGTTAGTAAATAATTAATATTATAGTATATAAAATAATTATAATTTCTCTCCCGCTTTAATTTTATTATTTAATACTAATTAAATTCGCTATAAGTCCGCCCTAATACGTTAAGTTGTAAACCGGAAAATAGCCTAAAATATAAAGGTAATAAACGCCTCCTAATAAAGAATAAGGTTTTACTAAAGAAGGATATTTTTATTAACGGTTCCTATATCCTAGAAAATAAGGGGGATCCGGAGGTTTTCGCCGGGATAATTTACTTTTATAATTTAGAAATTATAAACGAAATATCGGTAAACAATTTAATAATAGAAATTTATAAAAAATTAACCCTTTTCTAAAATGTATTCGCTTATTTAATAGACTTAATAAAGAAAGCGTAGTTAAAAGAGGTTAAAGGGAACTTTAAAAAGTTTTCGTTTGCGGAATGCCGTACTATATAAGGCCGGATCTATTATTATAATTCGGTTCTCTTTAACCCCGGAAATATTAAAATTTATTACTAATTAATCCGCCGCGCCTACAATACGCTAAGAGCGGGGCATTTAAGGAAGGAAAAAATTTATAGTTTTCTCCTCTAATCTTTCTTTTAGTTAAGGATATATAATGTAGTAAAGACTTATTATAAAACCTACTTAACGTATATAAAGATAAAGCCGTTATAATATACGCTATATAGATTTTTAAAGTTATTACCAGTACTTTTCGCTCTATAGAAGGATATTTCTATTGACTACGTTATACTATTAATGCCCTACGAGTACTGTAAATAAATATTCTGATATATCGCGGTAATTATTAATAAATTAATAAAAATATAGTATTTTATCCCTATAGTAAAGTTAATTGCGGAAAAATTAATAGACCGCTTTATAGAGTAGGTCTATAATATTTATAGCTTATTTAATATTATTATATCTAATCGGGGTTCCTAATTTATTTTGTAATTTTAGAAAGTATTATTAACGAAGTTAAAAATCAATTTTACGCCTTCCTTTATTTTTTACCTAACTACGAACGGGTAAACGGAATGTATTAACGTAAAAATAAAAAAATACTTATAAACCTTTATTAATTAAGTATAAAACGATTAAGTCAATTAATTATTAATAGCGGAGTTTACTACTAATAATTTAGTTTTAAAAATAATAGAAATTTCGCTATTTTTTGTTAACTACGGATTCTATCCCTAGATAAAAGTCGAGCCCGCTACGCTATACCCCCTAAAAATATTAAAAACTTAATAAGATAAATATTTTAAAATTATTAAAATTGTTAACCGGTTTAAAATAATTTTAAATTACCTAATAATTAAAGTAAAAGAAATGTAGAAATAATATGAAGATAATGTTAATAAGAAGAAATTGGATACCTCGTAATATAAAATTGGGGATAAGGTCTTATTAAATATAGAGAACTTCGAAATTGGAAGATTGTACGCTAAATTAATTCCGTTCCGGAAAAAGTTATTCGAAGTCCTAAAAATTAATAGCTATATAATTACTCTTCAATTCTTAATTAATATAAAGTATAATCCTATATTCTACGTTAATAAAGTAAAATTTTAGGAAAGATGTATTGAAAGGGATATAAGGGTAAATTAAAGGAAGATTATAAAGCGGACGGATAATAGGAAAGACTTTATTAAATAGGATTTTAATAATATAAGCGGTTGTAAATAGAACTTAAAAAATAAATGATAGGAATATTACGTCTTATAAGTACTATTATACGTATTAAACTAGTAGAAATGGACTAACGTTATAATATGCCCGGAAGCGGTGCGGAAATTTTATAAGAGCTACCTAAACGAACCGGCGCCGCTAGATTAGATTGTTATAGAAAAGCGGCGTAAAATAGTAATGGACCGGTAATTAAAAGTAGATTAACCGCTATTAACGGAAGTAGGAATGGATTAATTAGTACTAGCGGGAAATACGGGGTATAGAGGATTAAAGAAGTCGCTACGTAGAGCGGTAATAGTTATAGAGGCTTTTATAAGGCAAATTAAACGATTAATAGGCATTTCGATTGTTTTATATATTATTAATCAACTATATAGCTTCTTTTAATCTAGAGTAGTATTATAGGGTTAGCTTTATAATAGTTTAAAATATATAATTAGCAGTTATCGGAATTAGGGATTAGGCTATAGCTCCGAATATAATATAAGGCTATTACGGCCTTTACAAAAGGCTACGATAGACTTATTATTACTATCGTTATATAGGTCGTACTAGTTTTATAGTATTTATAAGATTATTATAGAACTAATCTCCTAGATTAGCTTCTATAAAGACCAGTCTAGGATCGTACCTTTGAACCTTTCCTCTTACTCCTTCGTGTAATTACGTATATTCTTACCTACCTTGTGCCTTTGTACCGTGATAATAAATAACATATTAATCTTCTCATTTAATTCGAAAGCTAATTATATAATTAAAGTATATAAAGTTATAAAGTATATAATAGTCGTAAATTTCTATTTCGACCCGAGGAAGTATAAATTTATTATTAAAAGCGTTAAATATTTTAATTTTATTATAATTATAAGGATTAGTATTTAAATAGATCTAGAAAAGATTAAAGCAATTATTAAGTAGGAGGTACCTATATCCTAAAAAGGGGTAAAGAGCTTTTTAAAGTTTACTAACTATTACCGGATATTTATTAAAGCCTTCTCTTCTATAATAGGACTACTAACTATATTTACAAATAAAAGGGTCCCCTTCGAATAAATTAAGGAGTATAATAAAATTTTTAAAAAATTAAAATAATTATTTATAAAAATTCCTATCCTTACCTAATAGGATTTTAATCTCCCTATCTTTTTCGAAATAAATTACAATAATTATAATCTCGGTAACGTACTTACCTAAGAGAGGGACGGCTAAAAAACCGCTATCGCCTATTATTTATAAAAATTATTACCCGCCGAATATAATTACCTTATTTATAATAAAGAAATATTAGCTATTATTAAATATATAGAGGAATAATTAATTAAATTTCGCAATTATAAGAAGTTTATAATAATAACCGATTACTGCAATTTAAAATACTTTATAGAAAGGCGTTAACTCTCTAAACGCTAAATATATTAAGTAAAATTCCTCTCCCACTTTAATTTCGAAATCTTTTATCGCCCGGGTAAATTTGCCATAGTCCTAAACGCTCTATTTTGTTAGAATTAGGATAAACTTAATAATATAAACGTTAAAGCGAAGGATATATAATTTATTTTTAAAACCGCCTTTAAGAATTATATTCGTATAGTTCCTACCGCCGTTACTGCGGGGGGGGGCATAAAAGTATTTAAAAATCCGGATTTATAATAACTCTACAATAAATTCTCCTAAGAAGACGAAATTTATTAAATAGTCCGCTAAGTAATTATTAACGAAGATAGGACCCTCCTAATATTAATATAAGGCTTAAAAGTATAATTCGGTAAATATATAATTAATAAGTTAGGTAAACTCTATTATAGAGGGCGCATTTAAATTCCCGGCGCCTCTATAATTATAAAAGCGGCTACTCTCTATATATCCTTAGAAAATTTAAAAAGGAACGTTCTTTATATTTACGTTATTTAAGAGATTTATAATTCGAAAGCCTTAGGCTACCCTAAAAGAGAGGGTACTATTTATACTATAAATAGAGACTTCTATTAACCGTTAATAAATATATATATTTATTAGTTCTTAATTAACTATAATACGTATAGTAAAGTAAAATATTAGAAAAATTAGAAAAAAGGGCTATTAAAACCCCTCCCTATCCCTAATTAATTCTTTAAAGAAATTTAAATAAATTTTATTATTAATCTCCCTTTTATAGGAGGCTATATTAACCTTCTTATTATTAAAAATAGGTTTAGTAAAATAATAATCTTCGAACTTATTTTATTTATAAAAATAAAAATAGTCGTAAAAGCGTTTTTCTATTATTTTATAAAATATTACAGCTAATTATACTCTATTATTAGTAATAGAAGTACGAATTAGACTAATTATTTCTGAAAGCGTTTCTACGACTTTCTAAGGATTAAATAACTATTAAATACCGCCTTCCACTTATAAATAAACGGAAATTCCGAAAGGATAAACTAGGAAGTCTAAATATTTTTAAAAATCTTTATTAATTACGCTCAAAATAATTAAGATCGCTAATATCCGGCCGCCCAATTAATAATTAATAGCCAAATTAGTATTATAATCGGAATATCTCCCTTCTTCGCCACTTATAACTATTACCCGTAATTACTAATAGCCTTCGTAATACCCTCTATAGAAGTAGAATTTAAGAACCTATAGGCGAAGGCTAGCGACTTCGTTTCTACGCTATAGCAAATTACAAATTTATATTAAGTAATAATAATTATATTTATTTAAAAATAAAAATATTTTACTAACTATAAAAAGGAGTTTATAAAAATCTTTAAAATAGGAAATAAAGTCTAATTTAATTTTAAAAACTTTTTTATAACGCGCTCAAAAAAAAAGTTCAATTAAATTTATACTAAATATACAATATTACGAATCCTTAACCTATTTATAATAAAATTCTCCGACCTTTCTTTAAAGGTATTCGATAAATTTTATATTAATTTATTTAAAAGAACTAAAGACGACCCGCTATTAAAATAGGTTATTATCGACTCCTAACTACTAATTATTATAATTGACGGTAAAAAAGAATATATAATAAAGGAAATCCTCTACGTAGAAATAATTAAAAATCGTAGAATATTCTTAATTAATTAAGAAAAATAAGTTTAATAAATATAAAAACCTTTAAAAGAATTCGTTAATATAACCGCCTTAAATCGTTTTGAAGTAAAATATAGCTTAATAAATATTAACGACGGGTTATAATAATAATAATAGTCTTATTCCCTATGCTATTTATCTATAGCGTTTTATTGGTATAGGGTACTTCTCCTGGTTTTCTAGAGGAAACCGTACGGCGATAAGCGCTGTTGGATAAAAATTGTTAGCTCCTTTCGGTTGCGAATGAATTGCGCCTACTCTATTTTAATTCTATTTATAGCGGTGTTTACCTACCGCCTTAGTAAATAAGCTACTTTTCTTCTACCGCCCTCGATCTAATATTAGAATAATCGAAATACTGTTCTTGTACGCCGCTCTTTCTTCCTAAACCGCCTATAATAATCGTCCCTTCCCTATCGTTTACCTTTACTCCCGCTTCGTTATTATCTTTTAAATTCCTACGATTCTATTAAAGTTTGTATAAGCGTAAAGGCCCTTCTTTTCCTTCTATATAAGAATTTTTTTCCGTTGCTATTTTTCGAATTTTCCTTTTTTCCCTATTTAATTAGCTTTTAAGATAGCGTCCTCTTCTATTGGTTATATTCCCGACCGTCTTCCCGGCCGTATATTTAACCCTTTAGGCTTTGTAATTTGTGTTGATTGTAGTACCGTTGAGTGCGGCGTCGATTTTGTTTGTATAATAGATTTTCTGTCTTTTAAGTTCGTTTATTCCCCTACGCCCCCCTTTTCTTTAGCGCCTAAATTTTAAGCTTTTGTCCGGGTATTATTTATTAACCTTATTTTTAACCTTTTTTTTAGCTGGTAAGTCCTTTTTATTTTTACGTTTATTTCCCTTTCTCTTTGTTAATTATATTAATTAGTATTGTCCGCTGTACTTTTTACTTTTATTATAGTTTAAAGTTTATTAATTATATTTATAATACCCTATTTTTTAATATAGTTATAGTTTGTACGTTCTTTGCGGAATATATTTATTATATTAATATTAAGAGTAAATTTCCTCCCGCGGTCTTTTTTTTATTTTTTTCTCTAACGTTCTTCGAGACGCCGGTAAGTAGAGCGTTATTTATTTTTTTATTAATACGAAATATATATTAGATATTCTATTAAGTTATTGCGATAAATATAACGCTATTTAAGTTATAATTATTATTTTGTCCTACTTTTAGGGTAATATCGGTCCTTTAGTTTATTATTTTTGTAACGCTTATATCGACTTCTTTAAAGATATATACGAGCGTTTAATTACGAACGGCCTCTTGTACGATTTTAATATCCTTTTCTGTTATTGGAATATAAAGGTCGAAGATTATTAATGTAAGGGATATTGTAAAATATTTTTAGCCGATTGTTTTACCGTTCCCGTTTTCGGTTTTAGTAGAAGAGGTATTAATATTAGTTCTCCGATAATAGTTAATAGTTTTATCGGTCCCCCTCCGGTTAATAAGGGTTAGGTTTAATAGTACCGCGAAGTTATTAAGAATTAGGAGTTAATATTTAATATATTCCGCGAATTCTTTGTCCGCGAAGAATATTAATTAATTATTTCGGTACTGCTTTTGTAGTTAGGTAATTATTATAGTTAGTGTAATTTAATTCCTTTTTTTCCTATTTCTTTTGTGTTCTTTTATTCTAATATTATAATTGAATGTATTTACGAGTATTGCGCGAATTTATTGCGTTATTCTCCTTTTAATTCGATTGTTAAACGGTATTCGTTTAGTCTACTAAGTTGTAATATTTACGAAAAGATTTTTTTAATTCGGGTTCTATTATTTAAATAAATTTAGAGTTTTTCCTTCGTTTACGGCTAATTGGTTGCTATTATTTAGTAGTCGGTTATTTATAAATAGTTTAGGACGATATATATAAAGGTTTCTTTACCCGTATTATAAGAATAGATTGGCGTTATAATATTTGGAACTTTCCTCTAGAAGAGGAAGGATTGGAGGCTTATAATTTCTGTCTTTATTTAGGTAAGAAGGGAATTTTTCGTTTTAAATAATAGGTATTATTCGTCGTTATTTTCCGGTTATTAAGCTTTCTTCTTTTTTCGTTTTATACCGATTATATACCGTTTTATAATATTATTATTAAATTTTGGATTGAAGTTAGCGATAGTAAATTCGTATTATCGGTTTAATTTAATTGCTGCCGTTGCTAATTAGTAATTATAGTACGATATTTATTTTCTTATTATTATTTTATCTAATTATTTTTTACAGTCTATAGCGGTTAGTTTTAGTACTTATAATGGGGGCGGTAGCGCCTCCGTTACTAGGGGTGGATTTATTATAATTGCTAGAAGTTTTTTTATTGGTATTTATTCTTTAATTTATTTAGTTTTAATAGTATTGCTTTCTAATTTATTGGCGGGTAGTCGACTTTTTACTTTCTTTGTTTAAATACGGTTAATTATTTAAGTTATAATTTTTTGGACGAACCCTATTTGGTTCGTACGGGCGAGCTTTTTTTCGAAGGCTTTAATTTATTTATTAAAATAGAAGTCGAATGGCGGATAAAAGGTTTCCGTTTTTAGGTTCTTTACCGATATAGTTTTATATGCCCTGGTAATAATTTTTAAATATTTAGTTTAATATTTAATTAATTTAATTATTATCTTTCGTAATTTGTTGTAGATTTCGGTCGGTTGGTAGAAGGCTAATATTCCGTATACAATTATATTTTGAATATATTTAGTATAAATTTCCTTCGCTTATATAAAAGAGTAATTTTAAGTTTTCGCTGCTAATTGTATTAGTGCGTTCGTTTACGTAGTTATTTTCTTTTTTACTATTTTTGCGTATATTTAGTAATTAAATTTCCGATTTAGTTAAATTTTAAGGAATTTAATTAATTCCGTTAGTTTAAGTACGATTCCCCCGATTTAGAGAATTTCTATTCTTAATTCCTTCGTTTATATAAAATATATAAATTTTGTTTTATTTGCTTCGAATTCTATCTCTTTCTTAATTACTTAACCCGAATAGATGTTTTATATTGTTTAGAGCGTCCGATAATTTTCTTCGGTAATTTTAATTATTGTAATAATATTAGTATTGTTAGCGAAGCCGATAGTAATTGCGTTTTAAATAGTAGTTAATTTATAGTATAATAAGGTAATAAAGAGAATAAAAAGGATTAGTAAGAAGGAGGAGCCTTATAATACGCTTACTATAATATTATAAGGTTAGGAAGTTTCGTCGTTGAAGAAAAGAGAACTTTTTTTTTTAGTAACGAAATTATTAATTTATTAGAGGATTTATTTCGGGAATTATATTTTTTATAGTATATATAAGAGTTATTTATAATTGATTTTATTAAATACGCCCTTTAAATCGAGGAGTATAAAAGATGTTACGGCTTTGAATTTTTATATTATATAGATTGCGTCGGTAATTATTCGGACGGCGAATTCGGTTAAATAGTTTACTTAATTACTTATTTAGCCTTCTGGGAGGAGATTGTACTCTTCCGCTACTTATATCAATTTTTTGGCTATAAGGGCTTTAAAGATTTTTCTAACGTTATTTAAAAGCGATATAGGTT
Source organism: Copromyces sp. CBS 386.78 (assembly GCA_030685235.1). NCBI lineage: Eukaryota > Fungi > Ascomycota > Sordariomycetes > Sordariales > Sordariaceae > Copromyces > Copromyces sp. CBS 386.78. The sequence continues at coordinate 185,030 of MU839086.1, forward strand.
ATTATATTCCGGCTAGTTTTTATTATTCGGTATTCTTTTTAAGTTTTTTAAAAATAATTATTTTTATATTTTTAAATTATTAGGGGAAGTATCCGAATTGGAAGTTCGTTGCGGTAAAAGTTACTATTATTTATTTAAACGGTTCTTTATATATTTTTAGAAATTTATTTAAGAATTAGTTAATATTCGGTGCTTTATTAGGCGTTATTTTTGAAAAGATTTCTTAAATATCTTCTTTAGTAATTAAATTATTAATAGGTACTAGGGTATTGTTATTTAGTAGTTGAGTCTAATTTGGTAGATAGCCCGTTGGGACTTCTATTTTCGGAAAGAAACGGTTGGTAAGGATGTTTGTTTTACTATTGTAGTCTTCGATTTCGTTCGCCTACTTATTTTATTTAAAGGGTAGTAATTTTGGCGGATTTATTAGGTAATAGTTTTGTATTTTAATTTATTTTTTTAATAATTAAAGTTTATTTGGGTTTTTCAATGTGTTTATAATATAATTGTACTATTTCGCTTTTTAAATTTTTGTAATAAATTTCTTTTTTTTATTGCTGCTTCTACAAATTCTTTTTAATTTAAAAGCGTCCGGTTTTTAAATTAAATTTACTATTTCCGCTATATTTCTTTCGTTACTGTTTTATATTTTAAATTTTATTAGTTTGTTTATTTTCCCCGACTTTTTTTTTAGTATAGGACGAATTCTTTTGTAATACTAATAAATTTTCCGTCGAGTTTATTAAATTTTAGTTCGAACTTTTCTACCGTTTCGATTTCTTTTAGAATTGATATCCTTTTTTCCGCCGCTTCCCGTATTTTTTCCGCGTTTATTAGATTTTAATTAAATTTTTCCTCTATTTCTATTTTTTTATTTTTTTTTCCTATTTAGATTTAAATTTTTTAGGGGTAATAGTCTAAGCCCGTTTATTTATACTATTGTATTCCCTAATATTCGGCCTTAATACTTTATAAAATTTATATATAGTCGATTATTTTATTTTTTTCTCTTTTAGTCGTATTTCCGAGTTTCGTTAATTCTTCGCGGGGGGTAACGAGGCTAAATTTCTATTGCTATACTTATATAAATAATTTTATAGCGTTTAGGCTAGTTTTATTTTCTAAGTCTTAATCGGAGTAATAGAGGTTGTAGTCCTTTATAGTTATATATTAGCCGGCTGGGGGTTTTTTTTCGAAGAGTTTGAGGAGGGGAAACCTTTATTAGTATTCCGGCGTACTTTAGAAGAAGATAGGGGAATAAATAGAGTAGACGGTTATTAATTTTCGTAGATTCTTTAGTATTACTGTAGCCTAATTTTTCTTAATCCGGAAATTTAAGTCCTTTAAATTCTATTTTTTATTTATGTAAATTACTGCTTTACCCTTCTCTAAATAATTGATATTATAATATTTAAATTCTTGCCCGGTTTTTAGATTGCTACGATATTGTAAGTCTCTTTCTATTTGAATAGCGTTTTCCTTTTTTCGTACGATTTCCCTACATTTTAATAGAATATTTTTAATTAGATTATTAATTACCCTATAAGAGGTTTCCTTTTAATTTAACGGCGGGCGGGGGGGGTATTATTCCTTTAGAAGTAATAGTAGTAATTAAAGGCGTAATAGCGATAGAGTTAGTATGGGTATAGTTGTTTACGTTCTAGGAGCGGGTATAAACGTTTATCGGGTTTATACTTACGGATTTCGGCCGAAAGCCGCCCTTAATCTTCTTAGGGCAGCCTCTTTTTCTTCTTCTTATAAGTGATTTCTCTAAAGTTGTAATTGAATAGGAGTTAGGAGGGGCGTTAGGGATTATAACGTCCTCCTCTAGTTCTATTATTAGTTTTAATACCGGTTTAGCCAGTCCTTTACAAATAGTAAAGCTGCGAAGTTTTTTAGCGTAGTCGATAGATACTTTCGCGTAGGCTATTCTTATAAATAGGTACTTCTTTTTATTGAAGGCGAAATACCCCGACTTCTTATACGGTTTATAAAAGATTAGAGAATTATTTTCGTTTAAAGGGTAATTTTCTTCTCCTATACGCAGCCCTTCGTACTTAACCTTACTATAATGGTTATAAGCGTCTTCCTAGCGATAGAATTTCGCTGTATATCCGAAATATTAATATTTAAAATATTATTAGGCGGAGGCTATAGTTTAGAACGGTTCGTATACGTATATACTGCTATTTTAGAGGAAAAAGTTCTTTTAGAGGAAGATTGTAGCTTTTACGGTTGCGATTTCTATTAAGAGTATTCTTCTTTCTTCCCTTTTATATTTTTTCTAAAGTTTAGCCCGAATAATTTCCGCCTCCTTATTCTTCGCCCTTATTTTTTATATAATTAATTCGGATTATTTCGCGTCGATGCTAGCCTATGGGATTCCTTTGACTAAAACGGTTATAGTACTTAGGGATACGACGGCTTCTTTTCTAAAGACCGTCTTAGCCCAAATTTGGTATTTCCAATATTAGTCCTTAGTTAGTTCGTCGAAGATAATTATATAGTTTCCGCTCGTTACCATTTTAGTAGCCGTACGGACTACTTTATACGGGCTCTCCTTCAAGGCGCCTTTGACGGCCTATTTTGTATTATCGTTCGAGCGCGTAGTAAATTCGGCGGCAATTTAGGCCCCCTTAATAATAAGCTAGCGTTCGCGGTTGGAGGGGATGAATTTCTTAGTGGTAACGGCGGGTGGGTGGTGGAGGGTAGCGCTGACCCTGTCCGGCGACTTCCGGACAATGTCAGCCCATCTCTTCGGCGCCTCTTGGGCGTCTTTCTTTATTTCCTTCGAAATAAACTTCTTCAAATCGTCGATATCCTTCCTAGTGACAAACTGGGCCTCGGCGGCCATTAACGACGGGTTAGCAAATTATTATATTATAGAATATACGAAGTAATAACGCTAGTAATAGTAATAAAATAGGGTTGGTAAACGAAATAAATTATTAAGAACTTTTATTTTAAATTTTATAATTATTATTTCTTCAGGGTTTTACGAAGGTAATAACCTTCGGCCTCTAATTCTAAAATCCTCTTCTTATAGTCTTCTAAACGGGCGATTAATTTAATAATATTATTAATGGTAAGTGTAATAGCGGAACGGGCGGCGGGGCGGGAGGGGATAGCGTGGTCGGGGAGAAGCGTACGGGTAGAAGCAGGGGTAGTAGTATAGGCCGGAGTAGTGGGAGCGGTAACGACCTTAGTATTGGGGAGATTTAATAACTGATTATATTTATGCCTAATTATTATTAATTTATTTATTTAGTAGGCTTAAATATAATAGGGGGATAAAATTTACTAATTAATAATTTAATCTTTTAATAATTTAATTATATTACGTTAGATAGCGAAATTCCGGCGTATATAAATATATGCCTTCGCCTCTTATTTAAGCTCCGCCGCCTTTTAAGTAGTAGCGAATTGTTAAATAAAGAAGGAGGCGCAATTGTATTTCTTATTATTATTATAGTAAGAAAAGTATAAGGCGACTTTAAATTTAGTAATATAATTATATTTAATATTAAAGTATAAAATATAAAGGATTGTAGAAGGTTCGTACTTATTTTATAAATGAATATAGTTAATTAATAAGTAATTAGGTCAAGGGACGACGAAGAATATTTATTAACTTGTAATACTTTTTAATAAGCTTCTTAGGAATTTCGATAGCGCTAGGAATAATAATAGCCTCGTTATTATAATTACGGCTAATAAAAGTAAGTAGAAAAGGGCGTAGGGGAGATTAGGGCGAACGTAACGAAAGGGAAAAATATTTGTTAGGGAGGGGGGAGAATTCGGATTCGGAAGAGGTAAAGTAAAGTATTTATACGTATAAATATTTATAAATAGTCGAAGGGATTAAGGAATAGTATTTACTTTAATAATTAAATAACGGATAAAGAAAGGAAGAAAAAAAGAGAGGGGGAAAAATTAGGGAAGGAAGGGGGTTTTTATAAATAGATTTCGTAGGTATAATTGTACGTACGGCTACCTAATTTATTTATAGTTTACGGGTAGGAATGGTCGTTATTTAATAAGTTTTCAGGTAGCGAAGAAATAAAAGGTAAGTGCGCTATAACTATAATAAAATAATAGGGTAAAAGGGGGAGGCGAAAGAGGGAAGGAGGGGGGTAATATTATAGGGCTAAGGCTTGGAGTTGTAGCGTTCTAATCTTCGCAATTAGAACTATTACGCCGTAATTATCTCCGTAGCTATATTCGCGCAGCCCCCCTTAAAACTTCACACCTCTAATAAATCCCTCTCAAATAGACTTTTCTCCTCTTTATAGAACCTCAATTAAGCTATACGACCAGCACCCGTATCAACCGTGCTATCCCCGTTACAGAAACATTTGCTATTAGATGCATATACACTAAACTAATAGCCTAACAGATATGCATTTAAGCTTTGATTGACTTTCCTATATTAAATAGGTAATTGCGACTGCTAGATTTCAAGCATTTGGAAGGCTTTATGCACTTTCAGGTACATGCACTTTCAGAGGTAATTACTGTAGGCAGATGCAAGATCCCACTTGTCAGCGGTACCTAGGTATGAAATCACATACTGGAGGAAATAATAGTGTTTTTAAGATCCACTACAGCCATGACGAGTACATACTTCTACCTATACACTACAGTCAACACATTCACGTTGGCTGGCTCCAAATTCCAGCGTTGGATCGAACAAAAAGTCTGGCAAGTTGGAATGTCCGGAGTGTTTCCCGACACAACTGAGCTAATAGACGGCGGGGACATGGTAGAGGCAAAAAAACCTAATGTACCTTAGACATGTGAAATACTCGTCAGGTCCTTCAGTTCTTGCCCAAAGACTATTCTATATGAGATAACGGAAGTGAACATGGACATCTAGAGGCTCCCGTTGTTTTCCGGTCGCTTATCGGGCTTGCACGGAAGGTAAGGTACCTACACTACAGGTTGCTGGGTGGTAGACGGCCGGCCCCTCCAACTACCAAGCCCCATAGTTATGATGTCAGAATCGCAACACAATCAAGCCAAACTCCAGCTCGTAGAATCACAACTAAGCTGCCGACGATGGAACTTGGACGGAAAGACTAGGAAGGTCGTCAAATAACCCAACCTGCCTCGTCAAGCGGACCCGGCGCTTTTCGGCCAAAATGATGCCTGTTGAACGGGAGCAATAACCAAACAAGAATCGTGTCGAGACCTGCCGTTGATAAAGGACTCCAGGTTCCTCCCTAGAAGGTAGCTCCCTCCCGTCCCTTCACAAGTAATTCGAGACTGCGCGCAACACCAGCTTAACTTTGGTGACATCCGATTTCAACCCGCATTGCGCCGCATCGCATATTCGACATTTCCACTAGCCTTGTCAGCGGAGGGACTGCAACCCACCAGCAACCGCGAAGATGGCGCGGCTGGCCCAATTAACCTTTGCCATCTCAGCAACGGGTCGCCGATCTCTCCTGGCAAGGTCTCATGCACAAAATAGCGCCATCTCGAGAGCGTCCATGAGAATCAAAACCTCCCTGTTACCCATCCAACAGGCCCGAACTGGCTTCTTCGCTTCAGGCGACGACAAGCCCAAATCAAAGACCCGGGTCCCTCGATCCCTCTCGGCGGTACTCCTCGGCCCCCTGCTTCTTTTCTCGCTCAACCCGACGGCTGATGTTCTCCAGACTTTCGACTCAACCGACAAGACTGCCAAGACTGACCGATCGAGCAATACAGAGCTCCCCCCTCAGGAGCTTGAATCTCACGGCAAGATCGACGACCATGGTACCTGGTCCAAACTCGTCGATGGCTTCGAAGGCTTCTCGGCCGTGACCTCGGCCGAGGCAGGAAAATTGTCCAACAAGCTGGTCGATCTGGTTCTTCCCGAGTGGTCAAAACTCATTCCTGGCTACATCAGAAAGCTCCAACGGGAGCTCAACATGGCCCCAGGTTCTCTCGCCGCTGAGATCTGGGAGGAGGCGCGCGATCCCGCCGTAAATCCTGAAGTCCAGTACTCTGCCAAGGTCCGCGTTTCCGAGGACCTTTGCGACGAAGAGAAAACCTTCCTGGCACGCAGGAAAAAGATCACAGCCGTTGCCTTGGCTCACTATCTTGGCATCAAAGAAGAAGACATCAACCCGGAAGACGTTCCCACTATCGCCATATGTGGCTCTGGCGGTGGTCTCAGGGCGCTCGTCGCTGGAACCGGATCATACATGGCGGCGGCTGAGGACGGACTCTTTGACATTGTTACGTATACATCTGGCGTCAGCGGTTCGTGTTGGCTTCAGGCTCTGTACTTTTCCTCGCTTTCGGGCGGTGATTTTCAGCGGACTATAAACCACCTAAAAGCACGTCTCGGCATCCATATTGCCTACCCGCCTACTGCCTTCTCGTCTATTCTGTCTGCCCCTACGAACAAGTTACTACTGACGGCCATGGTGGAAAAGCTGAAGGGCGATCCAGAAGCCGACTTTGGGCTCGTTGATGCTTACGGGATGCTGCTAGCGGCCAGGTTGTTCATTCCCAAGGGGGAACTCGGCGTTAACGCGAAAGACTTCAAACTATCCAACCAACAAGAGTACATTCGCTATGGACAAAATCCCATGCCCATTTATACAGCTGTACGTCACGAAATTCCGGAGCTTGACGATGCCGGCGGCAACGAACAGTCTCATGCTTCGGAGACGGCCAAAGCTCAAGCAAAGAAAGAAGCATGGTTCCAATGGTTCGAGATGACCCCGTTTGAGCTTTTCTGCGAAGAGTTCGCTGCCGGTATCCCTACCTGGGCCATGGGCAGGAGGTTTCAAAATGGTGTCAACCTTCCTACGACAGAAGGCTTCTATCTTCCCGAAATTAGGTTGCCCGTACTCCTGGGGATATGGGGTAGTGCGTTCTGCGCAACACTGAGCCATTACTACCGGGAAATCCGCCCTTTGATTCAGAGCCTTGGTGGTTTCCAGGCTGTAGACAACCTGATATGGGGTCACAATGAGGATCTCAGCAAGGTTCATCCAATCGACCCGGCGACAATCCCGAACTTCATCCATGGAATGAATGGCAAGCTTCCAAGAACGGTTCCTCGGCTTGCTTACGATTCGGATTATATCCAACTCATGGACTCAGGCATGTCCAACAACCTTCCCATCTATCCCCTACTGCGGCCAGGTCGCAACGTCGATGTCATAGTCGCATTCGATGCCTCTGCCGATATCAAGACGGACAACTGGCTCTCCGTTGTCGAGGGTTATGCAAAGCAAAGGGGTATCAAGGGATGGCCAATAGGGGCCGGTTGGCCCAGGCCCTCTGCATCGGCCTCTACGACGGCCAAGGAGTTGAAGGAGGCGGAAGAATCTACAGAGGCCGAAGCCGATAATAAGCTCGCTGAAGCCAAAGCCGATCAAGCCCGCCGACATGCCGATGACCCCAACGTGAAGCCCGAAGGCGGCAGCGACAAGAGTCTGATGAGCCAGCAGGAGAAATACGACCAAACCGCCAACGAGCTCGGCTACTGCACCGTCTGGGTCGGGACGACTCAGGAGCGACGTACCGACACGCCACCACCGCCGCCGGTAGACGATAGTTCGTCGTGGAAGCTCATGGAGCCGGACGCCGGCATTGCGGTTGTGTACATGCCGTTCCTCGCCAACGAGAAGGTTCCCGGTTCCGTTAACCCGGCCTCTAGCGATTACATGAGCACTTGGAACTTTGTGTACACGCCGGAGCAGGTTGATCAGGTTGTTGCCCTCGCAAGGGCGAACTATGACGAAGGGAAAGAGAAAATTCGGGCGACGGTGAGGGCGGTGTATGAGCGCAAGAAGAAGAGGAGACAGGAGATGGAGCAGAGCATGGCGGAGGAGAGGCAGAAGAGGAGGGTTAAATTGGGGATTGAGCGTACGCTGGCGGAGGGGGATCACTTCAGTTGAGCGGGCATGTTTGTGTCTCTTTTTCCAGCCAAACTGTCTTGCGATGAAGAGGGTAGGAATCGGTTACGAAAAAAGGGATGGATTATGATGGATGAGATAGAGGCGGATGGTTATACCCCAAAAGTAGGAAGAGCTTAACAGGCAGGTTATGCCATGGAGATGAAGCGGGGCCTTGCTAGAGATACCTAATGTTGATGTTCAAGAGAACACCTTAGACGCATTCACCCTTTCCTACACGCACCTAACACTGAAAAGACTTATCAGTACTTGCACGCAATGAATGCCAGCCGGTCCGTTTGAGGGATCCGTCAAACGTGACTCTTGATTGTACTTACAGCACGCTACAAAAATTCGCGCTCCGAATTGCTAACCCCTAACGAACCAAACAATCATAATTCAGTTACCTTTAAACGCATTCTCACGAGGTTACAAGGTATAGCAGTGGATAGGACTTCGAGTATCAAGAACTTGGCAAGGATTTCGGTCAAGTTGTCAAGCAGTATTTGGGTATGGAAAGGGAATGGGTAAAAGGTTGGAAGAATGATAGTGAGGGTAATTCACTTTCCTATGTCCTCTGTCATCAAGTTCATCTTCCCTCTCCTAGGAAAGATACAAAAGAGAAAAGGCCAAAGAAGAAAAGGAAGAGACAGACAACTTTACACCTTTCAGAGTTCGAACCTGTAGCTGATGGATCTCTTCTCTTTGACATTTTGCGCCGAGAGTGATGCTCGGTCTTTGACAAGATATTCGTCGGGATTTCAACTCGAACATGGACAGTGGGATGCCTTGACCACTGCGGCAACCGCGCTTCTTCTAAATTTTTTCTCTTCTTAAAGTTTTGTTCTTTTGTTGCCACGAGTATGTGGAGGAGTACACTTTGTATATTGCCCCAGGGCAGTGGAAAGGCCCGATGTGATAGAAGGGAAGATGAGAGGAAGGAGGGATTGAATGATTGAAGGAAGGAAGGAGCTACCTCTACTGGCTCGGCTCTGGTCTGTATGAAGTAGGTAGATGGGAGGCGCGCAAGCTTCCACTGAGGAGCTTTGGTCCTTTCGTCTATTTTTGCTCTTGCAGGTTCTGTGTTCCCTTCAATCCGAGTCCTTTTCGATGGCGGTGGTGCAGTATGAAAAAAACGAGTACACATCTTGAAAACTTGTGACATGTGGTGCATGTATGTTTCCTCCGTCAGGAAGGATTATCCTGTCATGTACTTCGTTGATGCCTCGTAAAAATTTGACTTCTTAATGCTACACATACAAATGACCTTCCCTTCCCTCTCCCTGGCCCCGGCTACTTTTTTGATATTATACACTGAGAAAAGAAAACACAAATGCATGATTGTGTTTCCATCCCGAAAGCAAAGCCAAGCAGCCACCAATCAGCCGTGATCCCAATCCCGCCCAACCCTCATCCCCTTCTACTTGGTATATGTGGTGGGGCCGTGTGTGTCTGTGTGTGTATATGTATGTATGTCCGTTGCGCGCAAGTTTGTATACAACATCTCGTCTTCGGCAAAAGGAGCAAGAAACAGTAGAATGACAAGGGGAAGAATACAGATGAGCGTGAATCATCTTATTCCACATCCCCACCTCCGCATGACAATTTCCCGTCCTCGGGACAATGACAGGGTGAGGACAAGTAGGCGGGTTTTTATACCACACCACCAGCATCCACTTGTTGATTTTCCCTACCGGTTCTCTTGCGTCGTTTCCCATAAAGGGGGGACAGCCGGTCCGAGTTGATGGGCCGCACAGCCAAAAAAAAAACGAGAGTCCAAGAAGGCCGCCTGCTTGTCTCTATTTCTCTTTCGTTTCACACACTTCCCAATGCCTTTACTCTCCCCTGCTATTCCCGCCCTTCCCCATCGCCGAGCTGGTCCCCGCTTAGCGGGAGATAACCTCACCCATATCAATGTATGCTGGCGTCCAGGGCTTGGCACCATCCTCGAGCATGTCGCTGGGTACCCGAGGGTTCTCGCCGGGGCTGTAGAGATACCAGGCCTTCAGGGCGTTCATGGCGGCCTTGAAACGGGCGTGGTCGAGAGAGGCGGCGGCACCCTCGCCGAGCTTATCGCTTCCACTGTAGATACCAACAACGAAGACGGGGGTGCGCGACTGGCGACCCGTTTCGGAAATGAGGCGAGCCACAGGGGGCTCGAAGTTCTCACGGGCGCAGAGCGCGGCGAGCTCGCGGGTGGGGTACTTGAATTCGAAGAGCTTGGCGATGTCGAGGGTGCGAGACATGATGTGCCCCTTGACGAAGGCCTTGGCGGACTCGCGGCCGCAGTGGGCGTAGATGGCACCGACGACGGCGCGCACAAAGTAGGCGTGGGCGCGCTCGGCAGAGGCCCGGGTGTCGGGGTTGCCGTAGCGGTCGTAGCTCACGTCCTGGTCCTGCTCCTTCTCATTGGCCATAACCTCGGCCTCCTCCTCGTCGGGAGTCTTGTCCCGATCCTGCTCTTCCATCGCCCTCTCCAGGTCGGCGGCAACCTTGGGGTCGCTGCGCACGACATCACCAAAGTCGTCGTCGAGAACGACACGCGAGGCCATACCGCGGCGCCACTTGAACTTCTCGAGGTACGCAAGCTCCGTACGCTTGTAGCCGAAATTTGTGATGGAGATGCCGGGCTTGAGGGCATCGAACTGCAGAAGACCGGGATCCACCTCGCCGCCGGGCACGGCGGCGGTATCAACACCCCATGACCGCGCAGTCTGGAGCAAGGGCTTGGGTCCGGCATAAGCCTTCATGGCACTGAAGAGAATTCCCTGGGGTAGGCGGGGGTATTTGCAAAGGAGCCATTCGGCAATGTGGTAGTTGATGAGGGTCTGGCCAACGAAGGCGAGATTGGCGTTGTTGAACTGCGGGTTCTCGTCGGCCGAGGCGTCGACCAGTGTCCTTGCCAATGTCTGTAGGGGAATCTTGGGCGAGAGGTTCAAACGGGCGTGGAGGGCGGCCAGCTTGGCCGAGGTCAAGGCCCGTTCGGGGAGGGGCGACGGTAGGGACTCGGCCGTGGGGGGGAGGGGCTCAAGAGGGGGGAACCGGCCATTGTTGAGGTCGTGGGATGCATCGTGCTGGGCGAGGGCAGCTGTCGATTGCGATCGTACCGAGATTGCGGATCGGGATCGGAGGGCGGCAGTGGCGGGCGACGCTCCGGAGCGAGCGGCGACGAGCAGCCGGCTCGTCAAGCTGGGCGTTGCTATCCTCTTCATGGGCGATATATTTATGGGTGATGGTCGGCTCGACAACCGGATGTTGACAGCGCTGGGGGCCCAGGTTCCGTGTGTGTGCGCCGTCTGGAGGCCCTGCCAAGGATAGGATGGAGTGAGGGAAATCGGACGGGCAGGTGGTGAGCCGGTGGTCGCGGGGTGGGAAGCTGCTCGGGGTCCCGGTCGGAGTCGCGCGTTGATCGGATGGGTTCTCGTTCAGACTCGGCCGGCCGTCGAACACGGGTAAAAAAAAGTTCTCCAATCTGAACGCTCACCACACGTAGAGCCCACCCAGCCGTGAATCAGTGCTCAAGCGCAGGGGTTTCACTCCCCCAAAACCGAGCCATAAAAACCTGCTGACATAATTCGTTGTTGGCCGACTGAGTGGTCTCCACTATCTGCACTGTCTGTTTAGCACGCGGTGCACCGCAGTGGACAAGCGGGGAGCTGCCCGCCGCTCGCCTGCCGCATGCGCCCTCGGCCACGGTTAGGACGACAAGGTGACTTTTAGGCCTGGAGGTTGATGCGGTTTGGCCCCCTCGTCAGCCGAGGCGGATTAACCATTCGTCCTTTCTTCTTATTGCTCCCTGCTGTAACATCACCACTGTTGTCGTTTGCAGTGCATCGCAAGTTCAAGTTGACGATACAAACCGGCCTTGCTTGATTGCGAGGAGGAATCCTTGTCCCACGTCTAACCTACCTCACCAAATACCCCCAAAACTCCATCACAATGGTGCGTATCCATCCAATTGCTTAGAATGTCCATCATCGACACTATGCCTTTCGTCTGCTAACTATTTTCCCCATCCATAGGGCGGCGGTCCCCGAGTTCCGTGAGTTCTATCGTCCTCGAACATGCGCAAAACCTCCGCGCATTCTATTCCAACCGAGCCCCGTGTCGTGTCATTGATCCGTCCTAATCATTACCTTCGCTTCTAAACTCCAGCTACCCCAAGCACGTCTGGTCACCTTCGGGTGGTTGGTACGCTCAGCCGGCCAACTGGAAGATGAACACGGCTGTCATCGGCGGCGTCGTCTTCCTCATCACTGCCGCAGTCTGGAAGCTTAGCGCCGAGAAGGAGTACCGTCACAAGATGCCCGAGCCTGGTCGCTTCTATCCCAGCAGATAGTATGTTCAGAATCCCCTTCCAGGCTATACCTGCGTAACGTATTCGCGCGCAAGTCCGCGGGGATGTTCGCAAGCTGACGCGACGATTTCAACTACGCCAGCTGGAGCAGACAGATCATCGAGTACGAGCGGGCGCAAAAGGAAAACGGGACGACGCAGGAGAAGAAGTAGATTTCGGCATACGTCTCGCCACCACCGGCCATCGGGGAGACAGGACATGGCTTTCGAAAGCCTTGATGGAATAACAGGACATCTTGGCTTAACAGGTTGAGGCCGGCCAGTGGCGGTAATAATACAATCTTTGGAACACACTGAACGTCGGCTACCCTCCGCTGGCTGTCTGTCTTGCGCTGGTGCTCCAAAACCTGCATACATCGTGAATTAAGCTAACTTTGATGTGGTTCAGTTTTCTTATGGATCATAGAGGAGACCTATTCTTACCGTTCAGTTTCAAACCACCCGGGCGATAAATATGATCCCCTTGCGTGACTTGAATGGTGAACATTCCTCGATCCTGCCTTTCGCAATGTTTCGGTGTAAATAGCAACAGCTTGTAAGCTGATGTGGAAACCTCAACTGTCTATTTAATCGAGGTGGGCCTCTACGGAACTCAGTTCATGGCTGTGCGGAGCTTTTCGGTCGGTTCATGACTCGGGTTCAAACCTCCGGGCCGGCGGGCACGGTGACCTGGTCCGGGAGCCACCCAAACGCAGGACCCGCACCCGGATGGAGCTGGGTCCGTCCGAGCCCGATCATCCCGGATCGGAGCTGCCGTAAAAGAGTCCAAATCCGTCTCCACGTAACCCTACTCCCCCCCGGAACTCCGCCTGGCTGGCCCCCAAACACGCAATGGCAACTCATCTAGTATCGGACGATACCTGCTGGCAACAGGATACGTACAGGTCAGGACTACTGACACTCATCGTAACCGGGGCCAAATAGTGAGAGTGTCGACTGTTCTTCAGGAACCCTAGTCCTATTCCAAGAGCCGTTATGTTTTTCTAAGGCGATGTACAAAAATCACTCCGATTTCGACTCCATGAAAGCCCCTGCCGGCCGGAGGAATGAATGCTAACCCACCAACATCACCCAAAACCCGAATCACACATTTTCTGGACAGTTGTGTTTTGATCTTGGGGTTGCCAGATCTATTCAGTGATTTATTCAAATCAAGTTGATTTGTCCCGCGCACTTTATGCCCATGTTCCCTGGACCAAGGTAATTTCACACCCTGTTTCCTGCCTTTTCGCGAACAGTTAGACATCTTTAAATCCAAAATCCAAGACGCAGGGGTATAATATCCCAAAGCAAGACACAAACTTGGCAAAACATCGTACTTGAAATTGGCCCACTTGTCTTTGGTAGACCGAAGCTAGGACAACGTATTCTGACGAGTCCTAGTTACCGGTTACAAGAAGTAGTCGGCAACTGGCTTCTTGGCTGGCATTCCCCTCGAGTCCTGAGGAGCCGCCTGGAAGACCCGGTAGCGCCTTGCTGGACCCTTCATCGGTTGTGGCTCACTGTCCCCGAGCCCACCTCCACCGCCATCACTGCGATTGACATCCCCATTACTGCGGGCGAGCACGCCCAAGCCCGAGTCATCTTCCGATAACTCAAGAAGTGCAGCAACGTTTCCGCAGCGGTAGCAGTAATTTGGCGCCGACCAAACGGTAACGATGCTGGCATCAAACATCTCCTTAAAACCTTCCATGACCAGCTGATGGGCACGGGCGATCAGACTGAGGTCATTACGATGGTTAAACACCTTGACGATATCGGCTCCAAAAAGGAAGCCGGCACCACGAGGCGACAACCCCCAACCGTCAATCTCGTCCGGATCGGACCACAAGAGGTCGCACATAGCGCCCTCATGAGGAACCTCCTGCTTTCGGTCGAGAAGCCTGATCTTATCGACCTTGTCTATCAGTGGACTAAGGCCGCCGTGCACACATAGTACGGCGCCGGCTGGGTTGCCCACTGTTCCTCTGCTCGATCCCGACGCCCCTGAACCAGGCGGGCCCGTATTACTCGGTGGTGGTATCCCGTTGGTCCTGCTCTGTAAATCGTTATTTGTTCCATTGGTGGGCCGAGGAAACCTGCTCATCACTTCGCCCTGTGCGTTGCACACCTCGATTTCCACCTCGTCCCCTTCAGGTGTTGTTGGTATACTGGACTCCCCGGCACTTGGGGAGATAGTGTTGGAGGCCCCAAGAACGATAGCGCCCAAGGCGAGATAGTCGAAGACATCGCAGCAGTAGCGCCAAACGTTTGCGCTGCCATATTTCCTATAGCACTCGTCGTAGAAACCGTACACCGTCGTGATCTGCCGTGACTCGTGGTTGCCTCTGATGAGGGTCATGCGGTCGGGGTATCGAACTTTGAGACAGAGAAGAAGTAAGAATGTTTCGAGCGAGTAGAAGCCGCGGTCAACGAAATCGCCTGTCAGTATCCGAAAACGGAACAGTCAGCTTAACATGATCTCGGTGGTAGGAATTCCAGGCCAGGAACAACTCTACCCATAAAGAGATAATTGGTATCGGGAGGATCGCCGCCGACGCGGAATAGTTCCATCAGATCGTGAAACTGGCCATGAATATCTCCGCATATCTTGTTCCCGCTTGGTCAGATTCGGTGCGTCTTCATTTCGGTGATGTGAGCTCGAGACATACCGTTACCGGCGCATTAACTGTGACTACATTCCCCTCTTCAATCAAGATTTCTCGTGCCTTATGACAGAGTTCGCGGACGTCTGATTCTGGTATTGGCCGGCATGCTCGCAGCTGAGCGATCGCCCTATCCAAAGAGGTCAGGCATCACGAACGAAGGTCGCCGGCGGGGGGTACGTATGCCCGGTCGCAGGAGCGCAAGGGCACTAACCTGTCCAGATCACTCATGGCTGTGAAGTTTATCGGTGATAAGTAATGCTGCTTTGATGCGAGTGGATGCCGCGCAGAATGGGAAGACCAAGCCGGGCCGAAGCTTGTCTATGTAAATGGAAATTGAAATGCGATGTCTCGTAGGGTCGCGTCAGCTTCGCGTCATGCTATGTCGAGATGTTTCTGGCCCGCTTGCAGATGTAACAAGCACAGGTCGGAACGCTCTTGGGATCAGTCGCGATGATGTCGTGGGGATGGGGCGGATGAGCTTGTCTGGACCGTACTGGGAGGAGGGGGGTAGAAGTTGTCGTCAATTGACCATCTGTAATTTAAGAACTATTATCTAACTATAAAAGTTGAAAAAACGTTGAAAATTATAGACGTTGGAACATTAGGACGTTTATACGCAAATAACGGTCAAATAACGGTAGCCAATTTCTAACGTCTAGTAATTCTCGGACGTTTGGAGGAGTTAAACGCCAAAGAAGTACCGTTACCGCCTAATTTAGTAAGCGAAGTACTTAGCGCCCGTTTTGGCTCAGGGGCAGCACCCGACTACGGTAAAATTCTAAATATTTGGAAAAAAGTTTAAGTATTATACTTACTTTGTACACTATATCTTTATATCTATACTAGTATACGTCTTCTAAGTATTTTAGGCCGCCTTAGTTTCTATTTCTCTTCTTTTTCTAACCTCTATCACCTTTCTTACTAACCTTATTACTTTAAAGAAGGTAACCCTATGTAAAAAGAACGGTGGTACATCGATTTATTAACAAAATATAGGGTTAGTTATATACCGAAATTTTTCGCGATTTAATATATATTCGCAATTCAATACTAAGGGGTATGACAAGCGATTCGAGCCCACACGACGGGAGTAGGTATATATTACATTATTTTATTATTTGGTAATAGCTTTATTTTACTAATTTTACAACGATAGGATTGGAATTTCTAATATACTGCCCTTAGACTTTGCAGGTTCAAGCGGGGGTTGGGCGTATAGTACACGGGCGCGCGACAACTAGGCGCGGAGAGGGTAGGAGGGTAAGCGAGGGGTAGGGTCGGGACTAGCAGAACTAGGGCGTACGTCTAGATCTAGGCTTATCGTTATCTTTGTATAGACGTTTTCCTATACTAAATGGCCTAATCTAGATAATCGTTAGAATTTGCCCCGACGGTTAATTAACGGTCAATTAACGGTAGGCTTGTATTGGACGTTTATATTTTCGGACGTTTCGCGGGGTTTTATCGTTAGCCCGTATTAACATTTTTAAATTTCCGTACAGGACTTGGATTGTTCCCCTACCTGTAAATGTCTGAAATTTCCAACGGTCATTTTACGCTCAATTAACGACAACTTCCACCCCCCCCCTCCCAGTACGGGACCGAGGTGCACTAGGCTGGCGGCTGTTTTTTGTGACGGGAGCCTGGGGATGGTGCGAAACCACAACCACGAGAATGGCAAGAATGGTATGGCAGTGGTCGCCAATTGTAGAATATGAGCACGTGCAGGGGTATTCTGGAAGTAGGGAGAAGACTGTGTATTGTGTTGAGTTCTGTGTACCTAGAAATCCCTCACAGAAAATCTGGTTAATGTAATACACTAAACCCGCTAAATTATATAAACACTACCCCTATACATCCTCATTTTTAATATACCCCCCCAATTGCATTAGGTAGGGTACCTAGAAAGCTAGTATATAAAGCTATTTACAATTTTAGTCCTTTTTTGGTATCTCCCCCAACAATCGCTTTTAAAAGCGTTACCCGCTATTAATTCCCCTTTATAAAGAAGGTCGATAATATTAATTTTCAATAACGACCCAGGTCCCGTAATTTAGTAATTAAAGCGTTAGAATTAAATTTTAAATTATTCTTATTACTTAAATATATTTTATAATATATTTATTAGTATTATTAGTAATTTATAGACTATCTTTAAAAGTTATAAGTTCGAACCTTACTAGGATTAATATTTTTATTCCTTTTTCCTCCTTATATAAATTACGTACTATATAGGACCTTTTTATTTTATAGAAGTTATTTCTATTATATTATATAGGTAGGTAATTTATACTTATAATTACCGTTTCTTCCCTTTTTATTATTCGATAGAGTTTATTCCTTTTAATTTTCTTTATAAATTTTTACAATTAAGTGGCTCGCTTCTACCTTAAATAACAATTTATTTAATTCCTCCTTTACTACTTTAATATTTTAAAAATTCAATTGGCTTATAAACTCCTTATACTTATTAATTAGCAGCGCTTTTATTAAATTATCGGCGACTATTTCCTTGGTAAGTACGTAATAAATTTCGAAGAAACCCCGCTACTACCTTTCTTTAAATTAGTAGTTATAAATATCAATATATTTAAATTTAGTTTAGAATTTGGCATTCTCTTTTATAATAAAGCGGATTATTTATTTATTATTATATTCTAAAGGGATAATATTGAATTTAAATTTTATTATAAGAATTTAGAGGAAGCGTTTTATTTATATACTTTCTTTTATTCTTTAAAAAAAGAATAATAATTCTATTTTAATAGTAGAAATTATAATTATATTTTATTTATTAGTTCGCTAGTCTATTGTATTTTTAAATAATTATATTACGAATTTTTAAGAATTCTTACAATTAAATATATTATTAGCGAAAGACGAATTTATTAATACGTCGAAATTATATTTACCCCCTAATTATAATATATAATTTACAATACTTTTAATAAAGGTTTTAAATTAATCAGTAATATAATAGTAATAGGGATTAAAATTAGTAAGGAAACAAATTAATTAGGAAATTATAAACAATAAATTTAGCTAGGTAATAATTATTAAATAGAGAAATTCGCTAATAGCCTTCTAATACTATTTAATTAAATATTAGAAGGTTATTTCTATAGAAGGCATTAATTCTTCTTATATTATAGGGGTATTAAGAGCTTTTTTATTCTATACGAAGCTTTCTATAATCTTTAAAATATATTATCGTTAAAATAATTAAATTAGCCATTTTAATTTATTTCGAAGGATTTCGATATTAAGGAATTATTAAAGATTATAATTACTTATAAACTAATAGTAATCTTTAAGTATAGCAACGATTTAATTAATTAAATTAAAGTACTTTCCTTTATAAGCAATAATAATATTATCGATATAGAAAAAGATTATTACGTTACAGTAAATATAAATATACAATTTTATAAGGATAGTTGAGAAGCTAATTTTTAAAAGGGTTTTAATAAATTCCTTCCATTATAATAAAGGGGATTTACGTAAATTATAGAAAGTTTTTAATAATTTTAATATTTTTCCTTTCTATTTTATCTTTAGGGCGCCCGTATATAAATAAGTTTATTAAAATACGTATTAACGAAGGTATTAATAGTATTATATTATTTGAATTCGAAATCGAAGTAAATTACAATAATTATTATAATCCGTAAAAAATAGATTGCGAAAGTAGTTGCGTACGTATTACGTACGCTATTACGTTTTTATTAATCTTTTTATATAATTAAACGAATTTTATATTTTAGGAAGAATCTTTTTACATTAAATTTATATATATATACCTATATAGAATCGAAGGGGATTTTATTATTAATCTTCTATTCGCTTTTATTAATTTATATTTATAATTTCTTTTTTTTATAATTAATTATATATTTTTATTTAATTCGATAAAAGATAATATAGAAGGGATAATAATATAATTCTTTATACGATTTGGGGTGAGGAGGAAAGTTTCGCTATTAAAATATAATTAATATATATATTATATTAAAGTAATTAATTTTATTACAGGTTAATTTCGAATTTAATAAGAATTCTTCCTTTAATATTTTTACCTTAAATTCTATAAAACGTAATTAATCTAATTTTCTTTTCGAGATAGGGTTACTTTTAAAGATAGTTATATTAAGGCAGGAAGGTATAGTTAGGAAGTTTCTTACTTATTTGAGATATTAGTTGTAAATCGGCTAGTTCTTTTATAGTTGGGAAGTATTTAACCCGTTAATAAGAAACGATATTAGATATTTTAGAGGAGATAGATATACGGTTCTAACCTCTTCTTCTTTATTTAATATTATATTTTATTAGTTGTTATACAATTCCGGTACTTCTTCATACTTTTAAATAAATATAAATTCGATCGGATTAGTTAAAAGTAAGTTAGTAGCGTCGATAGTAATTAATATAAATTCGATTACGGGACTTTCGTTTTCGTTATTTTCGTTTTCCGCCTATTTAATAGGGAGAAGTTTAAAAACGTCGATATTTAATTAATAGAGATTATTTAATTATATAGCTAGTTCTTCGAAGGATATATTAAGGGTATTATAGAAGGTTTAAATATTATTTATAAAGATTTCGTTTTCGTTAAATACAATATTTTATATAATAATTACTTTATTAGTATACGGATTCTAAATATAGTAAATATTAATTAATTAATAGCCTACTAAATATTTAATTTAAATACGTCGTTTTAATTTCTAAATCTTCTTTTAATTATATAATATATTAATTATAAGTACGAAAGCTTTATACCTATATATTTTTAAATAGGTTAGCTTAGGTATTACCCGTTACTACCCGCCGTTTTAGTTTATCGTATACGCTATTAAGCATTCTTTTAGGGATTTCTAATTAAATTCCCTTCGTAGGATTCTATTTATAAGGTAGGCTGCCGCTATTATAGTCTCTCTCTAGAATTCTTAAGGCAAATGAGCACCGTTTATCATCGCTGCCGCCTTCTCCTTGACCGTCTGTCATCGCTGCCGCCTTCTCCTTAATCGCACCCCCCGAGCGCTCGGCGCCGCCGTTCTAAGCCTATAAATAAGGAGTTGAGGGCTCAATAATCGTTCTTTTTTAGGAGAGGAAGGTAGTAATACGGGGTTTCGATATTGTAATCTTATTATTGTATTCGATTATTTTTATTTTAATTTAATAGTATAATTCTAGATTATTAAATAATAATATAAGCGTAATAATGATTAAATTCGTTAATTAGTGAAATAGGTAATATAGTTATATATATCCGGACTAGCGATTTATAACGATTATTAAGTTAGAGATAGTTCCTCCGCCGGCTTTTATAGCCAGATAATTAAAGAAATCGATTACGAATTTTATCCTTAGGCCTTTTAGCGCGTTATAAACTTCCTTTCATATTTAGTACTTTAGTTTCACTATTATATAAGAATTGTAGTAAATTAAGTCTAGGCTTTTTAAACGGATTATATATTCCTAATTAATTAGTTAAATTAGTGTTTTTAAATTAGGGTAGTTAAGTCGAAGGTACTAGTATAAAATATCGCCCTCTTAAAAATTTTTAATAATTTTATTAGTAAATTGGTAAAATTGTATATAAAAAGAGGATTAGTTAATATATATTTCGAGGGGGACGTATTCTAATATAAATTATTTAAATTTTAAAGAGAAATTATAAATAAAAGAATTATTTGAATAGAAATATAAATAATTGGGTTTAATAATTTAATTCTAGTAGAATCTTCTTTCTAGTAATTTTCTTAGGGAAACGAAGTTATAAATTATCTTTGGTATAAATGCGACGTCATTGAATTTAAGATTTATAGGGTAACCCTTATTATTATTTATAATTAAATAAATTATCCTATACCCTTCAATTATAATAAATTTATCTCCTGCTTAAATGTAATTTCCTTTCGTTACTTTTATAAAGTTTTTAAAACGGTTAGCCTTATTAAAAATATAGATTATTGTATTTAAATTAAAAATCGCTAAGTTTTTTAGTAAGTATTTAGGCCCCTTATATTGAAATTTTAGTATTAAGAAATTCGCTTCGCTATTAATATTATTAATACATCGACTTTTTAATTAAGCGCCGCTAGTACTTTCGTTAAAGGTAACTTCCGTTCCTTCCTTATTTAAAGTTTTTATTCGAATCTCCTTTATCCGTTAAACGAGTTTATAATTTTTCGAATAGTTTTTTTTAATACGGTTTATAAGGAAGGGGGATTCCTACTATTAATTAGGGGTTATAAACTAGTTAATATATTAATAATTTTTTAGATTATAGTTTATATGTTTATAAGTAAGGTAAGTTTTCTTTATTTATTTTCTTCTTTAATTATAGGAGGCGCTAAATAATCTTTTATTATTATTTTACTCCCGGGAATTATTAAAATAGGCGTCCCTTCTAATTTTTTTGGCAAAAGTAATTCTAATACCGAACGCACTGCTTTTTAAAATTTAAGAGCGACTTTTACTTTGTAGAAATATATTAGTAATAATTTGCCTAAATTTTTAGGCTACTTTTTAATACGTATAAATTTTACTATTTAAATTTATACGATATATAATAACTTAATAAGTAAAAGGGGAATTAAAAAGTCTATTTACCGTTCTAAAGAAATTGAATATTTAATTATTTTATTTAATATATTCGTTAACTTTAAAAAATTTACTAATAGCTATAATTTACTCCTATTCTAATAATTAATTAAATTAGCTTTTAAGGTAAGTAGTAATCGAAATTTTATTAAAGTATTTAACCTTAGCGTCGTTTCGAACCTTTTCTTTATTATATTTAATAATTTAACGGAGTTTATTATATTAAATAATTAGGGTAGCCGGTTTTAGGAAGTAGGTTAATTAGTAATATTTCGCTACGTATTTAACTATTTACTCTTTTAGGGTAAGGGTCTTTTTAAGGAATTTATTCTAATCCTTTTTTTTATAGTAATATTCCGTAAGGGCTAATTAATAGTCGTAGTAGTCCTATTCTATAGTAAAGCCTAGCCTTTTGGCTACGTAGGAAGCAAGTGGCCCGACTAGGATTAAGGCCGTAGGCGGAGGAGCCGTAGCCCCTCTAACTATTTAGGAAGCCCGGGTATTAACGGCCGGGGAATCTTCAATAAATTTTAGAATATTATACTAAAATTAACTATTTATAACCGTTCCGGTTCCCGGGGCCGGGGCTCCCGGGATCTCCTAGAATTTAGAAATATCCGGTTTTACTAATTTTATAGGCTAGTCTTCTCTAGTTCTATTATCGGTAATATACTTCTATAAATTAAAACCTATCGCCTTCGATTTAAAACCCTTTTCCTAGAGGAGCCAATCTTCAATTTTAGATAAAATAGTTTCGCCTATTTTAGTAAGATCCTAGTTAAGAGATATAATCGTTATTATTAATATCTGCTAGTACTATATCCTACTCGGTTTACTATAATCGGTAATAATGCGTATAAGACTTTTAATTGTAGAATATAAGTACGTATAAGGGTATTCTGGAAGTAGGGAGAAGACTATATATTGTATTAAATTCTGTGTACTCAGAAATCCCTCACAGAAAATCTAGTTAATACAACACACCAGACCCGCTAAGTTACATAAGCACTACCCCTGTACATCCTCATTTCTGACACCAATCCAGCAAGAAGCAGGGAGCAACGAGTTAGCGACAGGCCCAGGGACCTGGGACTGCCAAGTGAACCGTAGAAATCCCTGTCTGGTGGGGAGAGCGAATGTCAAATGGGTCGTGCGTTCTTATCGACATGCTAGCCACCATTGGTCAGGTTTTGGCGCTAGACAAGCTCAGGTACGTACTTTCCGTGGGGAAGCTTGGGGCAGGAGCGAAGATGCACTTTCAATTCCAGTGCGGAAAAGCGCGGGAAGCTACCACTGAAGGCTGAAAGCTGGAGCTGGCGAGGGGTCCACTGACGAAATAATTTCGAGGACCTATCGAACTGCAAGAGGAATCGAAGCTCCATCTTCCCGAAGCTCGACGACAGGTCTCGTCCAACGGTCCAGCCCACCCAACGACGGCCTTGACAAGGAACCCGCCCACCTGCGTGGTACCTTAACCCTGACAACATCCGCATGACGCGTCGAGGTTGACCTCAACAATCTTGTGATATCAAAGGGTCCAGTTCGTTCCCAACGCATGATGGTCCTATAACTGTTGCAAAAGCCACGAGTGAGTCCGGTTGGCCCGGAGCCCAAAATGCGAACCTCAATGGCTGATAAAAATTGGCGCAAGCTCCCCTTGACTTAGACCCCCCTTCCTCTGGACCTCTCTCTTGTTCAATCTCGCCCGGTCGCCCTCTAAATCCGAATACCACCCATCATGCCCCCGCCTCACCTCCACCCGAGGTCGCGTATGACTTCCTCCCTCTTCGCAGCAACTGTCGTGGCCAGCTTCCTTGTCGTCGGCGTCCCTCACATACTGCCGTGCCCCGCCCCCAGGGTTGCCTTCGCCGATGGAGATATGTCTGCCGACGGACAGCCCAAAAGACGCAGACGCAGACGCGTGGAAAACACCGAAGGCAAGGACGAGATCCTGCAGTTTGAGACAGAGCCTGGGCCTAGCGACGCAGACAGGGCACGAGCTCTGAAGAGAGAGTGCCCAGTGCCCAAGCCCGGGGGTGCGCTCGGCAGCATGCTCGGCTTCCACAAAGACGACAATAACAACAACCCTTCATCCCCGTCCGACAGGTGATGATAGCTCCGAACACGCTATTGGATCTCCGAGGAAATGGACATCTATGACCCATAATATACGCTCTGTAACTAGACGACGTACGTCATCAATATTGTACATACGAGCTGCTCAATCCACGGATGTGGGCCACATCTCGAACTAGGTCATGATGGTGCTTGCCATTCCTCGATCTATAGCATATCACATGTCTCTGGCTACATTGCTCACAGTGAGTGATCAAAGAGGTGGATGTCTTGTTGGCCGATTACAAACGAGCCTTCTCTTCAGCAACCAACGGTTCGGGATACGCCCTTGCGAGGAAAGCATGGTCCGACCAGTCGGTGTCCTGTTTGGTTCGAAGGAACCTCTACCTATACAGGATTGTTAACATGCTTTGCTATAATTGCTCCCTACAGCATACTCGAGCTCCCTCGAAGAATAACAACGGCAGGTATTCGTGTTCAACCATGCCGTCCTGCCTGGGTGTTGGGGAAAGGACTAATAGAACTTTAAAGAACTGCTCTTGCCTGGCCACATACCTGCTACTTGAGGTGTTGCCTAGGAAGTCTGTTTCACCATCAGCTTGTGCCAGCTCTGCCCAGGAAACTGTGCCTTGGTCTTCCGCGCCTTGGTGACTTCAGTCATTTCCCTCAAGTTCCCCTCAATGGAATTTCAACTCGAAGTTATGCCCCTAGCCCAGAGTCCAGATGGCGATACGCAGTCGGAATGGCTTCCTTTTGCCTGGAAAGATGCATCATAGTAGCTCGGATGCGCAGGGGCTCCCGAGCCCCAAAAACCCATGCACTCTCTTTTGGGATCGGGGTGCTAGCAGACCGAACAAGAGAGCCATGGTGCGGTATGGGGTTATGAGGAAACTATTAGGGCGAAAAGAAGTATATCCCCATCAATGGAATACCTCGAACCCGAACCCTGTAACAGTTTGGCGTCACGATCAGGGGTTCGGAGCGGATGGGGCCCGTTCATGCGCCCCAGATCCAACGTTAACGCGGGGGTGGATCTCGGACGGTGGATATGCGGCTCTCGTCACTATCCTCCCCAGACATTGACTTCATTCTTTCCCAATTAAATCCACAAGAAATGGAAAATCCACGGATTGGCCTTCATAGCCCGCCGCTCTATGGACTTTTCAAAACAACACATCAACTGTTCCGAATCTTGGTGCTTGGAGGTAACCCGTGATGACACTCGGCCTCTCCATCTACAGCCCAAGCCTCAAATGGTCGAAAATGAACCGAACCATGTTGTATCCAACCAAGATGTGTGTTCTTCATAATCTCAAGCTACGTCTTCATACATCCAGCCAAGCCCCTGACAAACCGGGTTCTTCGGTCGTGGACTCTCCCGAGCCATGCAGCTGGTATGGGTCCAGTGCATAAGGCAGTCGACACTTGAACCAGTCTGATGTGTCTTTCAGTCCCATATGTATCCATCTTGTCTTCGAGCATTAGTTCGAAATTCTTGACGGTGGCTTCTGTTCCACACTGATCATACTCCCGGATCACATTCTGTTCCGCTTTCCGAAATCAACAAAAGTCACCGAGAGCCTAGACACGAAACTAGGTAGTGCTTATGCTAGTTCTCGTACTTCTTAGAAGTTTGCGTTGCGATAAGACCTCATGTAGACGATAACTCGACGATAATTGTTGTGTCTGTCCCTCACACTTCTAGTTTTTTTTAAGGCATGCTGTCAGATTCCTAATTTCAGACGTTCACCTCCCAGAGGTAGTGTTTTCGTTGTCAAATCTCATTTGGCAATTTGCATATTAACAAAGTGTATAGCTGGGCTCACTCTAACTTTTACTCTTTATCCTAGAAAGAAGTTCAGGTATGTGCACAAACGGTGATCGTCATCACATAGGAGTTATATGAATTGAAGGATACTGACAAGACACATTCCATTCGTGCCTCTTGTACAAGTTTTCATAGCCACAATCTCGTAATCTCTCGTTTTCACCAACCTCCGACCGCCAGGATGAAGCCCAGCAACTTTCTCATCTCCACGGTTGTCCCCTTCGCTGCCGTCGCTTCCAGCGCAAACCCCAAAGGCCATCATCACAGAGCGGGCCATCTTCGATCTCACCCCCCTTAACAACCTCACCAATTTCAATCAAGCCAATCTCAACTACCTCCTCAACATCAACGTTTTGGATCTCCAACTCCTCTCCGTTCTCAGTTCCGCCCACAACTTGAACATCCTTGGATTTCGAGACCTCTTCCAAGCCCCTTCGTTCGACGTTCAGCGCCAGCTCCAGCTGCAGCGGTTGCAGACTCTCCTTCAGTTTCAGCGGCGCGGTCTGTTTAACGGCTTCGACCTTGCCGGTCCCAAGCTCGATTTGCTCCAGCTTAGTCTGATTAACGGGGTTGGAGTGCTGGATCTTGCGCAGTTTATACCGAGGAGTGTTGCGGGACAGGTGCAGGCTGTCGCTGAGAGAGGTGGGTACTGAGTAGCTGTTGGTTTTTTTTTTTTTTTTTTTTTTTTGAGAGAAAGAGAGGGGGGGGGGGGGGGAAGGGGGGGGGGGTTTGGGTATGTGCTAATTTGTTAAGCTAGTTGTGGTTATTAAGGTTCACAAGGAGTGAGGAGGCGGTTCATTGATGATGGGGCAAACAATTGTTGAATGAGAAACTGAAGATGGCAATGATGAGAACGTGAGGGTCGAGAAGGGAACAAGGAAGCTGAGGGGTCTAGACATTTGGATTTCCGTATGGCTGGCAGAGGAAGAAGGAGAAGGAATTGAATCGCGGAGCTTCTAACGTTGTCATGTTGACTATTTGGTTGGACCAAGTTGACGTGAGAAGTCTCTCAACTCGCAGATATGTGTCGAGTCTGGATGCAGGTATAACCCTAACCCAGAGCAATTCAAAGGAGGTAAGTTTGAATTCTGGCATATTACAATACAGTACTCCAAGGCAGGACACTGGATACAACCACGCATCTACCCGTTACCAAGCGTTGCCGTGACTCCCATTGGGACCCATGAGAAGCGTACGAGTGAACGGATAGATATGTCAGGAGCCTGAGAGCTTCGGGAGGTTTGGTGAGCTGCGTGTCTTGGAAGCACGTCTTGGACATCGAACCGATGAAGAGAGCCACCTAGATTCTAGAACATTGTACCGGAGAAGCCAAGTGACCCATATTCACGTGCTGGAGGATCAAGATATTTGCTGGTCCGCTAACGATGAGCGGGACCCATGCCCGGGAGTTGTGTGTGTGCGGGACGGAGGAGACGGGACCACGACGGTGTCATCGGCTAGGTATTTGCGTGACGTCGGGTCGGTCGAGAGCAACCTCGAACGTTTTACAGCGTGTTCTCGGCTTGAGATACGCTGAAATTTGGGCGCTTTCAGAACGAGAAAGAGTGACCTATTCCAACGCGTCGCTTCTGTTCTGCCTCGGTTGATGGAAGGTTGGCCGATACCGTTCCACGGATGTCCTTGATAAAGAGCTCCACTAGGTACCGACCGCCAGCCGTCCGCATCTCCACTATTTGCCCCATGCACTGCGGAGGTGACTTCCATTCAGCTGCTGCTTGCACTTTAACAACCCCGTCACCCCCTCGCCGCCGTTTCATCCCATCGTCCACCTCAGCCCGTGGCGCAATCAAATGTGAATCGAACTTTCCAACATCGCATCAAATCATTCACGCAGACCGCAGTTGAACCCTACGTCAACCAAGGCGGACCGCATTACCTTTCTACTTCTAAAATAATATCCCTTTCCGCTGAGCCGAGAACGGCACCTTTGTCATCACAACCACGCCTCTACTTGTATTACCCGTCATCACGTTTGCCGCATTTTGTAGTGGACTACACGCATTAGAGTTCTTCGATTTTGTCCCTCTCGAAACCACGACTACGATGACATAAACCATTACGACTATCAGCATCCCGATTTAGATAAGCAAATCGATAATCATACCTGCCTATCGGCTCTATATCCCCTCTACAAGACCGATCCCGGTTTCTCCAGATTCTCCGGATTTCTCGACATTACACGAACTCCACTATAAGTCGACGTCCTCATGGCTCCCACGCGAGCACCAACGGTCACGATACCGCTTCTTCCGCTTCCTAAGGGGACCATCCTCCTACCAGGCGTTGTCCAGCGCATTGCAGTTTCGTCTACCAGGCCCGACATCGCCTCGTTGCTCGCCGCCGTTTACGCGAAGGCCGCTTCCAAAACTCCCAATGGGCGCATCGATACGATCCCCATTGCCTGCATGCCCCTGGCATCCCCCTTACTCGGACCGGAGGGCCATCTTCTGATTGGGAGTGGCGACAACAAGATCGAAACCGCGGCCGATGTTGATCCGTCAAAGGCTACCAAGGCTGACCTCTTCCCATATGGCGTTGCTGCGAAGATCACTGGTGTTGAGGGGCGTGGTACCGGCGAGTTCACTTTGCTGGTCGAGGGTGTGACACGAATTCACGTCGAAAAGGTTATCGCGGACAAGGCTTATCTGGAAGGCAAGGTCTCCAGCTACGCCGATCCCGCTCTGATCACAGACTCCGCCCTCGAGGAGCTCTTCATGTCTCTCAAGCTCCTGTCCAGGCAGTTTGTCACAATCCTCCGGCTGTCATCACTTCTACCACAGTCTTCCGGCACCCCTGGCCTGTCACCTCTGCTTGCCCGGCGTCTCGACTTCTACATTGCGAAGCAGAAGTATCCCGGTGCCCTCGCAGACTTTATGGCCAACATTGTCGAATCCTCGTATGAGGAAAAGCTCCAGATTCTGACCTTGATCGACGTCAAGGAACGTGTGGCCAAGGTGATCGAGCTGCTTGACCGCCAGGTAACAAACATTAAGAACAGCATGAAGATCACCACCATCACAGCCACGAGTCTGCCATTCCCAATGGACCCCGATTCGACAAAGCCTGGAAAGGTCAAGCCGCTTGTAAAAGCCCCAGGACAGGGCGTAGGCTTGCCGTTCCCACCACAGGGCGGCTTCATGGGACGAGGTGGAAATCCGGACGACGACCAGGAGCCTAACGAGATCGAAGAGCTGCAGAAACGCCTCGATGCCGCACGACTCAGCCCTGAAGCGGCCAAGGTGGCTGATCGGGAGATCAAGAGATTGAAAAAGATACATCCAGCACAGGCCGAGTATGCCGTGACTCGGACATATCTTGAAACTTTGTCAGAGA
The DNA here is from genome assembly GCA_030685235.1 of Copromyces sp. CBS 386.78. Taxonomy (NCBI): domain Eukaryota; kingdom Fungi; phylum Ascomycota; class Sordariomycetes; order Sordariales; family Sordariaceae; genus Copromyces; species Copromyces sp. CBS 386.78. Next base: position 213,796 of record MU839086.1, read on the forward strand.
TCCCCTGGACGACTACTACAGATGATCGCCTGGGTCCCGACACCCTTAACCGGGCAAGGAAGCAACTCGACGAGGATCACTATGGACTAGACAAGGTCAAGAAGCGCCTGCTCGAGTATTTGGCAGTCCTTCGTCTCAAGCAAGCCATTAATGATGACGTGGATAGCCAGATCAAGCAGATCGAACAGGAACTCGGGGTAGCATCCGAGGGCAGTAAAGAGGACGCTGCTCAACCTTCTGCTATCGACCTTAGTGTTGGCGAAAAGGTCAAGGCCGGTGGTGCCAAACTCGAGGCTTTGAAGAGCAGGCGCATGGTGGACAAGTCCCCCATTCTCCTCCTGGTCGGACCTCCAGGTGTTGGAAAGACGAGTCTTGCTCGATCGGTCGCCACTGCTTTGGGAAGGAAATTCCATAGAATTTCTCTTGGTGGTGTGAGAGACGAAGCAGAAATCCGCGGTCATAGACGTACCTATGTCGCCGCCATGCCTGGTCTTATTGTCCAGGGTCTGAAGAAAGTAGGCGTAGCAAATCCTGTCTTCCTCCTTGACGAGATCGACAAGGTCGGCGGCTCTAGCATTCACGGTGACCCTTCGGCGGCTATGCTCGAGGTCCTCGACCCTGAGCAGAACCATAATTTCACCGATCACTATGTTAATGTGCCTATTGATCTCAGCAAGGTGTTGTTCATCGCCACGGCGAACAGTCTCGATACCATTCCGGCACCGTTGCTGGATCGAATGGAGACAATCTACATTCCGGGCTACACGACTCTCGAAAAGCGCCACATTGCGATGCAGCACCTGGTTCCCAAGCAACTTCGGGTCAACGGCCTTGACGAATCACAGGTTTCCTTCACTCCAGAAGTCGTGTCCAAGATCATCGAGTCGTACACCCGGGAGGCCGGCGTGCGCAACCTAGAGCGGGAGATCTCGTCCGTTGCGCGTGGCAAAGCCGTCGAGTTCGCCGACGCCAAGGACTCGGGACATCCTGAGAACTACAACCCACAACTGACCGTGGACGATTTGGAGAAGTTTTTGGGCATTGAGAAGTTTGAAGAGGAGATAGCCGAGAAGACTAGCCGTCCAGGAATTGTGACTGGTCTGGTTGCATACAGTTCCGGTGGAAATGGTAGTATCCTCTTCATCGAGGTGGCCGACATGCCAGGCAACGGCAGCGTCCAGCTGACGGGCAAACTCGGTGATGTGCTGAAGGAGAGTGTCGAGGTGGCCTTGACTTGGGTCAAGGCGCACGCGTATGAGCTGGGACTCACTCAGAGCCCGAACGAGAACATCATGAAGGACAGGAGCATTCATGTGCATTGCCCCTCCGGTGCTGTTCCCAAAGATGGACCCAGCAGCGGCATCTCGCAGGCCATTGCTCTCGTTTCCCTGTTTTCTGGCAAGGCTGTCCCACCAACCATGGCCATGACGGTAAGCATGTCCCAAACCCATTTCTTCGGCTCCCTCATTCCATTGTAGTCCCATTCCTTTTGTTGTGGTTTCCTCTTCCTTGGGGACTCGAAACACAACACGACGAAGCAGGGCAAGGGAAAGCGGATCTTACGTCCGTTTGGTTTTCCCGATATGGATAGAAGGACGAAAGACTGTGCTTCCATGTTGTCTGTGCAAGGCTAACACGGCGTTTGTTTCTGTGTCACAGGGTGAGATTTCCCTCCGAGGACGGATCACGGCCGTCGGAGGCATCAAGGAGAAACTCATCGGAGCGCTCCGGGCGGGTGTCAAGACGGTCCTACTCCCGGCCCAGAACCGCAAGGACGTAAAGGACTTGCCCCAGGAAGTCAAGGATGGATTGGAAATCATCCATGTCAGGTAAGTTGTCCAGTCTGATATCTGAGACCCCTCCAAATGACCCTTCTCTAATGCTGGCGTTGAGACCCTGATTTGCTAACGAGGCATACTATTACCAGTCATATCTGGGAAGCTATTCGTTACGTTTGGCCAGACGGCCAGTGGCCTAGCGAGCACGATTATCCGAGCGTGGAGAGTCGTCTCTGAATTGGTTGGCTACCTAGTCTACCACAATGCCTCACCATTTGCGTGCGTTGTTGTCACGGAGTTATGAATTTAGTGCTCGTTGCATAGCAGGTGTCGTGGATGGTATTAGCGGCTTGCCATTGATGCGTGTTGGTGCACGAATGTCACCGACGATAATCAGTATCACCACTCCCCTCCCTCTGTTATTCCCTCCTTTTCCACTCTGAAACGAATGATGGCTCATGCACGTTGGTTGCTTTTTTCTACAGTCATTTGTCAGCCGGCCGGTATTGTCATGTCCACATACTTCAGTGGACAACAGCAAAGCATTAGATAGCGAGAGGTAGTTCTATCAAATGCATTTGGTATTCACCATCAACCTCAGACGATCACTTGCTATTCCCAGTGCCCTATCAGGACGTGTAATCATTCCCTGCCCCTTCTTTTCCAGACAGGCATGCGTGCGCCTCTCTCCACCAGCACCTTGTCCCCCAACATCCACCTCGCCGAACTCACCCAAGCCTTCGGTATCACTTTCGTTGCAGATAAAGTGCTGCCTGCAGTGCAGCAGCAGCAGCGCGACGTCCTATTACGTACTACCGTTTCTCGGTAACTATCCGAGACAGCTGCGGTGGTTCCTTCCATCGGAGCCAGTAAAGAAGGTGCAAATATCCGGTACCGGTCAGCGGATAAATGTAGATGTATATGCACTGCAAATATGTTATGCATATTGCATGAAATGTAGGGCGGGTAGGCACAGCTGCGGAGGTTACGACGGTAAACGGTTCCCAAGTAGCAGCGCCCAAACAACCGTAGCCAAGGCCGGAATGCTTCGTCAAGGGGACGACGGGATGGGGGAAGACGCACAAGCAAGAGGTAGGTAGGTAGGTGACCAGATGAGCTATAGGAGATGGACAAATGCTGTGTAATGCCACATGACAGAATTGTACGACTGTTGCACAGCAGGGACATGATGTGCAGAATTGGGTGGAATGGGTGGAAACTGGAAACATATCTCGCAAATGGTCTTGTAAGAAAAAGAGCGAGAGTGCGAGAAAGTGAGGGACGGGAGGAAGTGAGCCTTTTTTTGCCTATCCCCTGTTCGCCTGAATTGTGTGTTGGAAGGGAGTCAAGTCAAGGAAGGGTTAGACGACGGTTAACGATGAGGGAAGCTGAGCTGGACAGGGATTCAATGTACAGTTCGTTCCAAGTACATGTAACACATCAAAGGGAGGATATCCGGCCTACTTGAGGCCCTGACTAGGTGGAGACAGTCTGTTTCAAAATTCTGGGATGAGAATAAAAGATTCCTGAACGACATGGAGGAACTCAGGGTTACATATGAGCTTGTTCTTCATTCTTTGCTTTGATAATGGGTGGGTAAGGGTTAGAAGACCCTTGATGGTCTTCCGCCCTGTGAGTACTTTCCCTACGTCACTTGTACGGTAATATAGACCGGAGTATCAACTGATCGATGATCAGAAGCGTTTCTTTGAAAATGTTTTAAGCTGGCCCGTCACCTGCGCCTTCAAAGTTGCTTTTGTTGGTTGGGTCACCAACGAGTTATACCTTAACATGTACAGAGGAAGCTCAACTGGTACAAATTGAGGGAGCCTATACTTTGTATTTCGATTCAGGTGGCGTCTACCAACTCTATGGTTACGTTCGCGGATAGTTACGTGGAAGGGAGCGCATTGTCTCCCTTCCTCTGGGATCATTACACCCTGAGTTTGGTGTTGTGTGACACTCAGTGGTCTGGTGTCGGTATGTGTGGTGCCTTCCTTCTGTTGTTGATGCTTTCTTTTCAGAAGAGCTAGGTTCAGAGCGAAGGGCCACTCCAGGTTGCTGGTGGAGGCCGAAATCACCCTTCTTTGGTTTCCGTATTTTCTTCAGAATTATCTTCATGAACAAAAAGGTAACTATCTGTTCATTGGTCGACGATGGCTTCCCTAGTTCCTGTGTGATCTCTGTCATGAGAGTTGTGGAGGAACGGGGACATGGTGGGAGTTTGGCCTTGGTGCATTGTGCTACACCCCACCGTACGTAAGAAGTATACAGGGAGTGTCTGCTGGGTATTCTTACATCACAAGCGAGATCATTCTCCAGCTGCTTGAGGAACTTGGTTCATGTGTGAAATGCTTGTTCTTGACCCCTTTTATAGCCCACGAGCAAATCCACTGCTCAGTCACGTTCAGAGAAGGGCATCATTGCATGCGTGAATATGGCGTCCGGTTCAGAATAACCATACGTAAATGGAAGAAGTCTTTCTGCGGAGGCCTAAAGTGTTGACTGTATGATTTAATGGAAGCTTCAACGATGCGCAAGGGCTGCTTTGGCGAGGATCTAGCGGAGAGGTGCGCCCTCTATTTCAGTAGGATCTGTTACAGCCACGGCAAGAAACTTGAAGTGGGATAAAAATCTTGAGCGCCTGGTGTGTAATGGATCAAAGTTGATTATATCATTTTCAACTGCACGTCCAGCATGCTTCAGATCGGAGAGTGTTTGGAAGTAGCACCCCTTCCTGAAATGGGCAAGAATATGTGTTCCAGGGGCATGCCAAGGAGAGTGCGCTGTTTTTACTCAACGAAGCAACAGAGCAAGCTTGAATACTATCAGTTTTCAAGATCCATTGCCTTCCCATCGTCATCTTTCTGAACATAATATCATTCCATTCTCCTCAAACGCTTTTACAGCATATTTCAGTGCTTTCTGGCTTCATCGTTCCTCGTTTCACCGCTTGTAGGGGCGAATGACTCTCAAACGTCACTGTAAGATCACGGGCTACTTCCAATCAAGCGAGTTTCCCTAAAGTTTTAGTCTCCTGGAATCACTCACGAGAGCAATGTCGATACGTTAGTGGAGAGTTTTGTGGTATCTAGAGCTATCCCGCTGATGGAAGAGGCCTTAAATTACCTTCTACTGTCGGCCGCTATACATGTAGCCGTGGGGCGGGCACCATGGCAACCAAAGAGATGTGACGAGACATCACTTGCTTCCTGGACTTGATCTGAAGGTCAGGCGATTCACGTGGTTCTTGTGGGAAACGTTCCGAACATCGCTCACAAACGCCATTATCATATATTGTCCCAATTGGAAACTTTCCGTCCATAGAACCCTTGAGCCACACAGATGTGTCCGGAGTGGCGTGTATTAAAAACACTGGGTGAAGGTACAACTGGTCAAGCGTCATTTCATCATGCTGCTTTCCTCAATCCCTTCTAGAAAGGTCGGCATTATGCGAATTTCAGAACACTTACCGAGCTCAAAAGCCTCGTTCTTTGTATGGTCTGATCCGCCGTCATCTGAGGCATTATATTGTCCATAGTCAACTAGTTTATCCTTGTTTATGAGTTCGGATATGTTCTAAGCGGGCATCTTGTCACGAATTCGGGTTTGTAAAGGCCTACATCGCCAGTTTTTGCGAGGCCGTGGCATGGAGGGCTTGTTCGAGCTCTGAAAGCATAATATGTAGAGAAAGCATAGCGCATCACGACACTGCTGGAAGAGAAAAAGTAACAAACACTCTAGCAACCTTGGAAAATCATGACCGGAACCCGCATGGCAACTTTTGCCTTTGAGCAAGAACATTTGAGTTTATGCTAGGCTTCTCTCGGCAATTGGCGCCTAGAGGTAATCACGCGAAGTTCAAAGAATGCGCAAACGATAAACCCACCTGAACTCCTACTTTTGCTTCTTTTGAACCATTTGTCGCTCATGGAGTTGTAGTGGAAAGAGCAAGTAGGTGATAGCATCATAACACTTCCGATTCACACCGCCAAAGAAAATACTCGCCTGGAAAGCCCCGATGAATGACGCAAATGGTCTCAGTTTTATGGGGCCAGCATGTTCGATGTCTTGAGACAAACTAGAACAACCGTCGAACAGTGGCCTAGGGATGGCCGAGTCTAGGAGAAGTTTGGTCAATGGTCGACGGAGTCTCCGGACCTTGGTCGTAATTTATACAGATACTGTATGATACCGGCCCGTCACGTACTTACAGCAGCGTATGCATCATGATGTTTCTTACGAAACATTGGCTCGTAGTCGCATGGCAATTTGGGAATGGCTGCCCGATGGTTCCACAGTGGGGAAGAGCGGATCTCACAAAAGTCTCCATAAGCCATGAGGTGGTGGATACAGGCAGGGCAGCTGTTGGCCCTAGATCCCTGAAGCCTCATTCTATTGTCCCCAAGGAACGAGGGAAGTAGAAGAAGGATTTCGAGGGCGTCATGAAATTCGTGGAGGTTTTGTGTGGGGAACCACCCTGCTGCCCGTTGTCTGGTTGATGATGGTCGGGTGGGCTACAGCCGGCGGTATTCGCTCGCGTGGTATAGGTGGTTTTGACGGGGATGCATACCTAGCGTATCTTACAATACCTTACAGGCTGCAGGAGGGTTTCTGTAATCGGTGCTTATGGAACATCATGGAGGCGGGCGTTGATGTTCAGCATGGCCTGGTTCCGTCCCAAGTGGAATTGCGCTCGAGGTTTCGCCCTGCGAAGAGGTGCGTACGTGAGGGATGTGCGGCATGTCGTCTATCTTACTTCTACTTTGTATGATCAACTGTGCATGAAGGTGTGCATGATTAGCATGCCCCAAAGTACAAAAGGTTGATCAATGGGCCGGATCGTTCAGAGAAGAGGGTGTTCTGGGCGTTAATACCACTGGTTGTGTGATTGGACCCCAACACATCGTCGGGAAAAAGCAGCATCTCTCACTTATACAGTGACGCCATCGTACCTGACGATAGTTTACCAAGGAGGCTGCTAAACTCTAGAATTACGTGTAAAACTGCACATTCCAGGTCAGAATCACCTAGGTATGATGCCAACATAAGATGTTTTTTCTTACCACGTTTTTTACCACGCACTTTGGCCCAGGTTGTCTTTCTCTTTTATATACACATCTGTTAGGCTCCATAGGACGATAAACGTTACTTGGCGTTTCCATGCAAATTATTGCCAATGCCAGATGCGGGTCAGTCCAGTGTGATTGAATCCTTCTAGTGCATTTGGTCCTCGCCTATTGAGGGTGGCAACCAGAAGGAAATCACACTTCGACGAACGCCTCAGTATGTAGGTAGCATCGTGATCATCGTTGTTGTTTCCTCACCGTGAGGCTAAGGTAGGGAAGCGCCGCCGTAACTCCAACACTAGTTTCAATGTACACTGACATCAGTGGATAGTCGAAGTGGAAAGAGACACGGGACTCGGAGTTTCTTGTGATGACCAGAGCGGGAAGGGGGTTCCTAGTGGGGCCATTTTTAATAAAGATCCGTCATGAAAACTTCATGTGCAAAATCTCCGAATGTCTCCGTAGGGTGTGTGTGTCTGTGGCCCGGTGGTGTGAATAGTGTAAGGTACCTGCCTCAGTCTGATTATCATCCTCTTTTTCCGGATCCAATGTCTGCAAGGTGTTAGGTTGGTCGGGGGAGGGCCAGCAGGCGTTAGTGACATTCAGACTTGCCAGGTCGGGAATGCCCTTGTGCAATGCGCAACGCCTTATTAAGAAGTTGATCTTCGAGGTAACTGGGTATCCATTCTTGCCATGGTTGGGGTTCATTACCGCAATCTGTAATCTACGAGATCAACCTCCAACTACCGATGCTCAGTGCAGTACACTACATATGCGGAGGACTGCATGTTGCAGGGCAGCGCGCGCAGCCTGAAGTCGTAACTGGGGGTGGCAGGTCCAAGCCCAATCTTGCCGATCTTTTGAACGAGCAAAAGCCTCGACATCTCATGTGAGCCAGGCTCGAGCACAGGGACAGCGTGGTCAAAGTTTGTGGGGGAATAAATGAGATTGGATCCTCCAAAGCTCCAGCCGTTTCTCAAGAATAAGCCCGAGGTCAGTCGTCCTTGTCCCTACCTCTAGTATACGTGACATTGCAATGTCCCTTTCTCCTCTCGCCTCTGTTCACCACTTGAGGTAGTGGGCGAATGTCTCTGATGAGTGTTGTGTTTGTCCTTTTCGATGACTTACCGAGCTTACCTACAGCTTGGTAAGAGTGCTATAAAGCCTTCTAAGTGGCTCAAAACCTCGCCAAAAAAAGCAATTTCCATCCTCTTCCGGGCAAGTGGGGACTCTGTGAGGTTGCGGGAGTGGCCCAGCCTCAAGCCGGTGGAAGTGATGGCGCCGCGGCGGCGCCCTGGTGGGAAAGCACAGACCTGGTTCGGTTCTTTTTAGTGGAACGCCACGACAATCTCTGGAATGAAGTGGATGAACCACCACCATGACAAGCGGTTCGGACGACGACAACCATGAACAATTCCCAGTTTCACTGACAGGCTTGTTTTGCCAGTTAGGTGGTCATTGGGAAGATGTCTTTTTGTCTGTCTGCTTGACTCTTTGCTTTTCTCCCTCCTCTTCGCGTAAACCGGGAGAGACCAGTGCAGATCATTTCTTGTCGGTGCCCTGCCGCTCCCATCCCGGGCGTCATCAGGTCTCGTCACTTACACTAGAGACACTGGGCTGGGCTATGACTACTAAGTTCACATCCCTCTGTTAGGTTTTGCCTTTTCTCAGAACGGCAACTCACAACATGGCATGACTGATAGCGGTTGCCGTCAAATCATTGCACATATATTGACAAGTGACAAATTCCACAGGGGTGATTCCATCGCCAACACCCACCTCACTAACATGCCAGTACAGGACCCTGGACGTCGTCAGCTCCGGTCTTAATCACGATATCGAGACGTTGGTGGGTCAAACAACGGCCAATTGTCTTAGTAGGCTGCAAGTCGAAATGGCTTCATCTCATGGAACCAAGCCGGGAAGGAGAGAAACAGACTGGAAGATAGCTTGCGCCAAGGTTCAAATCAATTGTGATGGTACCCGTGCCACGCCCCCACTCCCTAAGTGGGTGTTCACTAGTTTCACGGCCAACCTAGTAAAATGGCCACGCACAACAATCTGCTCATAATTTCGAGCTTCCTGTAAACCTCTTTCTTTCTATATCATCAACAACCATAACACTACGTTGCATCGCTTCCAAAAATCACCAGTTAATAATGGAAGGCCGTTTCTAACGCGCTGTCAATTTTTATCGCGAAAATCCCGACGTCCCAATTACCCAACTATGCAAGACCTTCGAGGTGCCCCGCAAGCGCCTCCACAATTGTATTAAAGGGATCCCTCCTAAGAAAGGCACGCCTTCGAAAAGGACTAAGCTTACTGCTATTAACGAGAAGGCTCTATATAATTATATCGACCGTTTCGATAGAATTAACCTAGCGGTATAGCCGTCGTATATTAGGGATATTGCAAATTTCCTACTTTAGAGTAAGGTTCCCAATATCGATAATAATAATAACGAGGCGCGAAAGCCACCCTACGTCGGCGTTAATTAGGCATTGCAATTTATCAAGCGCCACGAATATTTGAAAGTTCGTTAAAAAAAGATAGACCGTACTAAGAAAGAGAACGAGGATATAAATAAAGTAAGTCTGTTATTTAAATATTATTTATATATATAATAATTAATAACTGATATAATAGGTAGCAGTATACTTCGATAAATTCTATAAAATAATTTCGATAAAAGGTTTTACAACGTTAAATATCTAGAATATAGACGAAACTAGATTTCGTATCGGTATAGGGAAATATTAGTTCGTTATTATAAAGAGGAAACGATCCTATTATTTCGCTATCTTCGAAAACCGTAAATTAGTAATATATATTGAAGCTATCTCTATATTTAGGTAGTATTACCCTAGTTTTATTATCCTTACCGGCTAATTCTATATATTAAATTAGTATAATATTAAAGAGTTAGACCCCTATATACGTATCGCCATTATATTTATTAGGTATTTAAATAACGAATTATCGTTTTAATAGTTGAAGTACTAAGATAAGCATTTAAGGAAGCTTTAAAAGGGAAGGAAGTAGCTATTAATATTCGACGGTTACTATTACAAGCATTGCCTACTCCTTATAGATAGATAGGGGTGCTGTACTACATTAGTGCAGCCAGCTGAGTGCAACTATTTAAATATAATACAGCTATAGTACCGCCCTATAAACCTATAACCACAAGGCTCTACATTATGCCCTATATAGTTCTCGTATACGCACAAATTCCTCTTCTAGTTCCTCGTACAATAATTAATATCTTACCTTAATACTTACTCACGCCCCATAATACTTTATTATACCTAACCTCGCGTTAACGCGCAATAAGTAATTTTAGTAAAAATTAAGCCTAATAGAGGATTAATAGTAGTTTAGTTCTTACGAACTTTACTTCAAAGCGAAATTGTATAATCGCCGATATAGAATTAAGAACCTTAGCGATTAGAGTATTAAACTTAAAAATGATAAATAAGTATTAAAACCTTTAAAATAACGAGGGCGCAAATATTATACCGTACAATATAATAAAAATATCTTTCTTTTAATAAACGTTATCTAATTATTTAAGAAAATATAATTAAAATAGTTAGTAATCTAGCGGGTAACGACGTACGCCGAATTAATTTCGCTATAATCTTCCCTTCCCTTTTAAAGGGATACAATATATTATGAAAAATCTATAGTAGTAATCCTAGTAGCCTTATAGTTTCCCTAAATTTTATTAATAAAACTCGTAGCTATAAAGAGGTTATAAAGCTACTCTATTACTTTAATAGAAAGATTAACGCTTTTAATAAATAAGTTAAAAAGGAATAGGCCCGTTATATTAAATTTAAAAACGACGTTAAATCCTTCGTTAATAAAATATAAGGAAAGGAGAAATAATAGAAGGTAGCGGAAGAGTAGCTAAAAAATTAAATTAATTAGTTCAATAAAATTAAAAAGTAATTTATATAGTAAATCCAATCCTTATAACTATAATATAATTAAATTATCGCCGAAAATACATTTCTCTACTAAAAAATATCTAACCTTACTTAAAATAAGACCGACCTCTAAGAAAAATTTAATAATACTATTTAAAATAATAAAAAGGATTATTAAAGCCTCTTTAAATTTAATAAAATAGTTAACAATAACGCTAAATTATATAGGGCGGAATTAAAGAAAATATTAAAAAATTTTAATATATTATATATCGCAAATAAGATTACTAGCGAAGAACTTACTTAAGTATAGGAAGAAATTAAGAACTTTTAAATTTATTTCCGTTTAATAGAAGAAAATAAGATTATTATAAAAAATAATTATAATAATAACCTTAAAAGATTAAGTATAAATACCGGTAGTAATTCCGGTAATATAAGCGGCGGTCTTAATAATAGCGGCCCTAAAGGATTAAATACGGGAACCGGCTTTAGCTCCAGTAGTATAAGCAGTAATCTTAACAATAATAGCCCTAGAAGATTAGGTAAGGGAAGCGGCTTCAATTATAACGAAGCGGGCGGCGGTCTCGGAAATAGAAGATTTAGTTACTATAGCGGTCCCGGCGGAAGATTTAATTATCCCGGCGGCCCTAGCGGTCCCCTTAGTAGCCCTAATAGTCCTAGCGGTCTTAAAAGTCTTAGCGGTCTTAACGGTCCCAGCGGTCCCTACCCCCCCGCTACGGCTCTTAACCCTATATTGTATTATTATCGTAAAGTACTTTATAAAGACCTAAAGCGGTTTAAAGGTAAAGAGATAAATATAATTAAACGTTATAACGTTTATAGTACTTAGAATTTAAAAATCTATAATCGTTAAATCGTTAATAACTATAAGTTTCCTAATGAAATAGTAAAATTATTTTATACTATATCCTACTTAGGAAGCGAAGTAAAGATTAACGTTACGGAGTACTAAAAGACGATTCTTAACAACCCTTAATACTCTATCCTCTAAAAATAGTAGATAAATAAAAAAATTTTAATATATTTAAACGACCGCTATATATAAGGCAATATTATATAAATCGCTAAGAATTCGCTACTATAATTCAAGTAAACCAGTAAATAATTTAATTATAAAGATTTCGAAGCCTAATTTATTATTCTAACTAATCGTTACAGTTATAATACAGTTACTAAAGTCCGCCTCCTTTAATAGAAGGTCTCTAAATCTTTAGCGGACTCGGTTTTATATTATTATGTTCAATCCGTTCGTAATAACTTTAAGGGATAATACGAATTATTCAAAGGCATTTCTAGAACCTACACTAGAGCCTCTTTACGTAACAACACTATTTAAAATATTTAGAATAGTAATAAAAGTAATAGTAATTCTAATATTAACAGTAAAAATCCCAATGCTATAGATTTAAACCGCGCTAAATTTATAAAAATTTATAAGGACGTTCTATAAGAGCACTATAATAAGGGCATCTATATAAATTGTAGTAAGGGTAAGTATATAGCCCGTAAATATAAGAATTAGACTAATTATAATAATAAGGATAAATAAATTAATTATACCGGCTTAAATATTATAATTCGTAAGAATACTAATATAGGTATTCCGGTTACAAACCGTACTATAGCGGACATAATTAATCCGGCCCCGGCCCCGGCGGCTCTAGCTACCCCGGCAACTCTAATTCCCGCTAACTAGTAGGGAAATAGAAAACCTTAGGATTAAGTCGCGTTTAGGGGTATTCAGCAGGGATATAAAGGAGGATAAAAATAAGGGTAAATAAACTAGATATTTATATAATAGGCTATTAAAGGATAGAGCCATTTAAATTAAGTAGTTTAGAATTCTATAAGTAGAATACAACCCTATTATCTATATATTTTTAATATCCCTAATATAATAAAGAAATAGAATATATATTATTAATCGACTTTAAATATTTAAATAAGGCTTTTATTGACCGATCTTTCACAGAGAAAGCTTATTTAGAATTTAAACCTTTAAAGAAGTTTAAACCGTTATATTTAGCCGACGGCGACTTTAAAGAATAAGTAAATTAATATATTAAAACGATAATATAGATTAATAATTACAGAGAGGTTATTAAATTCTTCGTAACTAATCTAATAGTAAATTACTTAATAATTCTAAATTGGCTATAATTATAATTCTATAATCTAATTATTAACTAAATAACTAATAAAATTACCTAGAATATAATTTATATAGGCACTTATATATTCTAATTATTAAAGGTAGTAGCGGTCCTAAATACCGCTCTTAAAGAAGAGGATAATAGAGACGTCCCTAAGGAAGTTGAGAGCGGATCCGTTTTTAAAATTAGGAGTAGACCCGTTTCCGAAGAGGTCGGGAGCGGATCTAATAGCGGATCCGTCTTCGAAAATATTAGAAGCGGATCTAATAGTAATTCTAATTTTAATAAAAACGAATATTTTTTAATTTAAGTAGTATCACGGTGCAAAGGCACAAGGTAGGTAAGAATATACGTAATTGTACGAAGGAGTAAGAGGAAAGGTTTAAGGGTACGATCCCAAATTAGTCTTTATAGAAGCCAATCTAGGAGATCAGCTCTACAACAATCTTATAAGTACTATAGAACTAGTACGACTTATACAATAATAGCGATAATAAAGCTATCGCAGCCTTCTACAAAGGCCGTAATAGCCTTATACTATATTCGGAACTATAGCTTAATCCCTAACTCCAATAACTGCCAACCGTATACTTTAAACTATTATAAAGCTAACCCTATAATACTACCCCGGACTAAAAGAAACCGTATAACTAACTAACAATATATAAAACAATTAAAATACTTATTAATCGTTTAATTTACCCTATAAAAGCCTCTATAACCGCTACTATTCTATATAGCAACCTCTTCAATCCTCCGTACCCCGTATTTCCCGCTAATACTAGTTAATCCGCTCTTACTTCTATTAATAATAGTTAGTCTACTTCTAATTACTAGTCTATTACTACTTTATACCGCTTTTCTATAACAATCCAATCTAATAGCGCCGGTTCGTCTAAATAATTCTCGTAGAACTTCTATACTGCCTCCGGGCATATCGTAACGTTAATCTATTTCTATTAATCTAATATATATAATAATACTTAGAGGATATAATATTTCTATCGTCTATTTTCTAAATTCTATTTATAATTACCTATACTATTAAAATCCTATTCAATAAAATTTTTTTTATTATCCGTCCGCTTTATAATCTTCCCTTAATTTACCTTTACGTCTTTTTTAATACGTCCTTCCTAAAATTTTACTTTATTAATATAAAATATAGAACTATATTTTATATTAATTAAAAATCGAAAAATAATTATATAACTACTAGCCTTTAAAATTTCGAATAGCCTTTCCTAGAATAGAATTAATTTAATATATAATCTTCCAATTTTAAGGTTTTCTATACTTAATAAAACCTTATCCCCAATTTTATATCGCGGGGCGTCCGATCTCTTCTCATTAATATTATCCTCGTACCGCCTCTACGCTTCTTTTACTTTAATTATTATATAGTCCAAAATTATTTTAAACTAGTTAATAATTTTAATAACTTTAAAATACTTATCCTATTAAATCTTTAATATTTCTAAAGGGTATAGCGTAGTAAGCTCGACCCCTATTCGGAAATAAAATCCGTAATTAGTAAAAAATAGCGAAATTCTCGTTATTTCTAAAATTAAATTATTAGCAGTAAACTCCGCTATTAATAATTAATCGACCCAATCGTCTTATACCTAATTAATAAAAGTTTATAAATATCTTTCTATTTTTATATTAATATATTCTATCTACCCGTTCGTAATTAAATAAAAAGCGGAGGAAGGCGTAAAATTAATCTCTAACCTCGTTAACAACGCTCTCTAAAATTGCAAAATAAATTAGGAACCCTAATTAAATATAATAGTATTAAATAAATTATAAATATTATAAACCCATTCTATAAAGCGGTCCGCCAATTCCTCCGCAATCAACCCTACTCTAAAAATAAAATACCGTATTTTTATTAACTTATTAATAACTACCGCAATATATCAGAATACCTATTTATAGCGTTCGTAGGACGTTAATAATATAATATAATCGATAAAAATATTTTTTTATAGAATGAAAAGTATTAATAATAATTTTAAAAACCTATATAACGTATACTATAATAGCTTCGTCTTTATATATATTAAGCAAATCTTATAATAATTTTTACTACATCGTATATCCTTAGCTAAAAAAAAGATTAGAAGAGAAAACTATAAATCTTCTCCCTCCCTAAATATTCTATTCTTAACGTATTATAAATGTAATAAATTAATTAATAATAGACTTTAACGTTTCCGGGGTTAAAGAAAACCGAACCGTAATAATAGATCCAACTTTATATAATATAATATTCTGTAAACGAAAACTTCTTAAAACTCCCTTTAACTTCTTTTAATTATACTCTCTTTATTAAATCCGTCAAATAGGTAAATACGTCCTAAAAAAGGGTTAATTTCTTATAAATCTCTATTACTAAATTGTTTACCGACGTTTTATTTATAACTTTTAAATTGCAAAAGTAAATTATCTTAATAAAAACCTCCGGATCCCCCTTATTTTCTAAAACGTAGGAATTATTAACGAAAATATCCTTTTCTAATAAAATTTTATTCCTTATTAAGAAGCGTTTATTGCCTTCGTATTTTAGAATATCCTCCGGTTTATAATTTAATATATTAAAGCGGATTTATAATGAGCCCGGTCGGTACCGAATAATAAAATTAAAGTAGGAAAAAAATTATAACTACTTTATATACTGTAATATTAATTATTTATTAACTGTAAATAATTTTAATCTTTTATAATTTATTAAGACTTTAAATAGCTATTATACTCCCTCCAATTCTAATTTCCATTCTTCTAACGCTTTAATAATAGCGAATAATTCTTTATTATAAATATTGTAATTATATTCTACTAACGAATATTATTAATTAAAATAAATTACCGGTTATAATATTCCGTCCTTATTATACTAAGAGAAAGTACCGCCGCAAACCCAATTTAAAGTATCCGTCTCTATAACCGTTTACTTAGACTAATCGTAAATATATAATACTAATCTACTAATAAAAATTCGTTTAAATATATTAAAAGAATATTAATACTAATCCTCCTATTTCCAATTTTTAACGGTCTTTTTTATTAATTCGTATAATAATCCCGCTAGGATAAAAAAATATTTAATAAACTGCCAATAAAAATTAATAAATCCCAAGAAACGTTATAGCGCCCTTTTAATATCTAAAACCTCCTACGAAATAACTACTACTACTTTTTTTAAATTTATTTTAATACTTTTAAAGGTAATAATAAACCTTAAATATTTAATTTATTTCGTATAGAAATTATATTTATTAATATTAATTTATAAATTTACGTCGATTATCCTCCGTAGGACTTTATTAATATACCCTATATAATCCTCCTTATTCTCCGAATAGACGAAAATATTATTAAAGTAAATAATAATATATATATCGAAAATATTATATAAAACGTCGTTAATATAATTTTAAAACGTCCCTAATGCCTCTTATAAATTAAATGGGCATACTAAAGATTCGAAAAGCCTCAAATGAGTAATAAATATAGTAAATTATTCGTAGCCCTCCTTTACCCGTATCCTATTAAACGTACTAATAATATCGAATTTAATAAAAATCTTCGCCTTATAAATAATATTAAAGGTTTCCTTAATTAATAGAATTGGATACTATATTTTCAAAATAATATTATTAATACTATAATAATTAATATAAATATAGATTCCCCTACCCGGCTTCTATACTAATAAAATAGGCGAAGCGGCAGCGGATTAGGAAGGATAAATAAATTTCTTTTTAAAGTTCTCGTTAATCTACTTCTTAATAATAATAATTTCGATAAATAATATTAATTTAAGCTTAGCGTATAATAATTATTCTTTTAGTCTAAATTCGATTTTATAATTGTATAAACGGTATAAGGGTATTTTATCGGCTAATATAGGAAGAAAAGCGTTAATATATAATTAATAATAATTTATTAATATCCCTTTTATTTCTTCCCTAATCTTCTAAAGCCTATCTACTTTATCGAAGAACTTCTAAACGTCCTCCTCTATTACCTTTACCAAATAAACGTAACGGATAATCTCTTTACAAAGTAATACGTCCTTAGCCAGATCCCCTATTAAAGCGATAAATTTAACGATCACCGCTGCCTCCTTTTCTATTTCAAATCCGTACTTATTAGTTATATTATTAATAAAGGAATAAAAAGAACGTAGAAAATCGTTCTTATACTTCTCCCTTCGCCCTTTAATAATATTTTCGGTAACTTCGTACGTAAAATCTATTTTCTAGAATTCTAAAATAGTAATTAGCCTCTCTAATTGAACGTAATTAATAATGTATAATTAAAATCGGTCCTTTTTGTAAATAAAATTGAAAATAGTAGTATTAAACTCCCTAATATTAATAGGGTTTATACCGCCCTTAATATATTTACTTACCCGAATATTAATATAGCGTATACCTACTAATATACGTCTCCTATTAAATTTAATATATAATTCGTATAATATATCCCGCTTAATTAGTATAAAGATAATAACGGTGCCTATAATACCTTATACCTTCGTACCTACGTAATATATAATAAAAGCCTACAATAGAGCTATTAATATGTCACAGGTTGACATTGGCTATATAGTAGTGCATTCGGAGTTGTATCTGCAAGCACAACATCTATTCATCTTTTGGCCTTTGGCCGACTAGGCAAATACACTCCTAGTCCGTAATAGTATATTGTGCTTAAACGGTGGGTTCGATTCCCGGCCGGGGCATTTTCGAAAACGATTTTGGATTAGTAGAGCACAGCTCCTAAAGATAAATCGTACGAAAAAAGAAGCCCTAGATATCGACCTATTGGAAAATATTCAACTGAGCCGGAAGTTGCATTTTCAGGTAGTATTATATAGTCATCGCACGGCGATAAAATCCTTCGCGACATTGTCGCCTCCGTTGGGGGACGGAGCCTTATTTTAATATCTTCGATATCGCTTTAAGGGAAGGTAGTGTTATAAGTTGACATTGGCTATATAGTAGTATATTCGGAGTTGTGTCTGCAAGCACAACATCTATTCATCTTTTGGCCTTTGGCCGACTAGGCAAATGCACTCCTAGTCCGTGATAAATAATACTTTAGCGGAAAAGTCGGAAGTCCGCTCTTTAAATCCTTCGTCCTTAGATTAAGGAGCCCTAATAAACTAATTTTCAATTTCCTTGTATTAAGCCGCTTCCTTATAAAAATAGCCCCTAAAGATATAAAGAAAAGAGGAAGGGAATTTAAAATTATTTTAGGGAAGTGCTTTTTTATAAGCGTAAGCAATTATAATGGAAATAAGGTTAAAAAGGGTTCGGGGTACTTCCGTTTAATTATTAAAGAGCCCTATTAATAAATAACGGTCCTTATAACCCGGGTAGCTAAAACGTATACCGCCTCTTTTATAATTAATATATAATTTATAGAATTTTATCTAAGGGAACCCTATAATAATCGGGTATTTACTAGAGAAATTATAAATTAAAAAAGTAATAACCTCTTTATAATAACCTATTTGCAACCTTCTTATTATTCTTTTGTTAATTATACTTTTAATGTTTCTATTTACGAATATGAATTTCTTAGGACGAAGAAGGCGGAAATGGAAAAGATTATACTTTATAATAAAAGAATAATCGATAAATGTAAATATAGAATATTTATTATTAATAAAGGAAATATAATAGTTTTTATATGTATTAATAATTATATATATAAATAATAAAATTAAAATTTAAAATAATACTATTTAATAATTAAATTCGTATCTCCTTTAAATCCGTTGAAGGATCCCGTTATTTCTATAATATAATTACTTAATTCGGCTTCTATATATAATTAAATATAGAAGTTAAATATTTTCTGGTTCGTTATAATATTTACTGCCCGCGGCCGGTTCAATCGTAAGAATTATAATTGTATCGGCGGCTCCTACCGAACGGACCTCCGTAGGTTCCTACCTAGTACTACTATTACTACGTCTACTTTTACCCTTCTTCTTTTTACCGGCCGATTTACCGTTAATACGAAATTTACCGCCCTAATTAATAGATTTAAAGTAATTATAGGCGATATAGCCTTACTAATTATAATAATAATAAAGGCCCTTCTCCCTTCGTTCTTTAAAAACTTTGGAGTTAAATATAATAAAAAAATTTATAGAATTAAAATTTATTTAATTTCTTCCCTAACTTACAAATTTATTAATTATAGCGGGAGGGGCCGCTATAACGTTTTTAAAGGAAGAGCCTAAATCCTTAAAAGTACTTATAATTATTTTATTATAATAATTAACGTCCTTTAACTTCCGGCTAACCTTCTTTATAAACTTTAATTATATAATATAATTATTATTTTCAGGGAAATCTTAAGAGACTAAAATACTTTAAAACCGTTTATTAAATTTATTATAAAGGTAATAAATTTTTATTACGTTATTAAATCCGTATTTATTTATAAATTTAATAAATTCAATTTTAAAACGTAGGAACGGAGTATTACCCTAATAGAAATTAAAAAAATATTTATTAATATTTAACTTAATATTAATATTATTATATCGGTCTATAAAGTATATAAAAAAAGTTTCGCCGGTCGCTTATAATTATTTTCTAAACTCTCTAGGGAATTTTATAAATTTTTTTAAACCGTCGTCTAATATTAAACGTAAATTTAATCTTAGTCGGAATATTGTACGTACGATTTTAACCCGTTTTATAGGGAAATGGAAAACGTCGAATTCTTATACGATTCTAATTTAATTTTTCTATAACCGGAAAATATTATAATATTTAGTATTATCCTTATCCTTTTTAATAAAGATTGGAAGGTCTTCGATAATACGTTTAAAGGGCCGGGAAACGGTTATTATAATTTCTTCGAGGGTATTAAAGGTTTCTAATATATTAAAAGGGGCTATAATAGATATAATTATAACCCGCTATTATAAAATTATAATTATATATTATACTATATTCTATTCTTCTATTATAATATTATAATTCGTAATAACTATTATAAATACCCTTCCTAATAATTTAATAATAAATTTAAAAGTTAGTTATCGGGCGACGGTTCTAATAAAAACCTTGTAATTTCGAAAAATTAAATATAGCCGAATATCCTTTACAAAATTATTTATAAAATCCCGGATACTGCGAATAATATTAATGAATTAAAGAAGAGCTATCCAATAAACTTTAATATCGGGAATTAAATCTGTAATAAAAACGTCGAAAAGCTCCTTAAAATCGAATAAATTGGAAGAATTATTTAATAAACTAATTCTTTATCCCGTTTCTTAAGGGCTTAGAACGATATAATCTGGTAGCGAAATATTGTTACTACTATCGTTATTATCGTTAGAATAATAATTATAATTATTATTATTTTTTGTAAAAAGATTAATTTATAATATAAGGGGGATTATTATAATATAAAAGCGCAATTAAAAGGGGACTATTATAATGTAAAAGCGTAATTGTAATAATTAAATTACTATTTTTAAGGTCCGGTCCTAATAAATCTACGGTTTAATAAAGCGATTCTATATATTGGGGTCTGCGATTCCTACGAGGCGATCCCAGTATAATTTTAAACTACGTAACTTCTCGCCGTACGATTCTAAAGGTCGAAAAAAAATATACGTATAAATATAATAGTTTAAAGGTATAATTAATTATTATAATATAAAAGTACAAAGTAAATAAAAATATACGTAATTATACGAAGGAATAAGAAGAAAGGTTTAAGGGTACGATCCTAAACTAGTCTTTATAAAGGCCAATCTAGGAAATTAGCTCTACAGCAATCTTATAAGTACTGCAAAACTAGTACGACCTATATAGCAATAGCGATAATAAGGCTATCGCAGCCTTCTACAAAGGCCGTAATAGCCTTATACTATGTTCGGAGCTATAGCCTAATCCCTAACTCCGATAATTACCAACCGCATGCTCTGAACTATCATAAAGCTAACCCTGTGATAGGTAGCTAATATAATGGAAGTACCTAAGGGTAATTAAATTATAATAATAGAACCTCCGGTTTCTCTAATATACGCGGGGAGGTTCGAAGAACCTTTCGGCCCTATTAGAAAACTAACGTTAGAAAAGATTAAAACAAAAGTGCGGATTATTAATAGACGAAGGATTTAAATAATATAACGGCTAGAACGGGTAAAACGTACATTCTTTCAATAATTTAAACCAATAATTAATATAGCAGCCCTAAATTTTTCAAACATTAAACTAGTCAATACAAAGACCTTTATACTCAATATACGGATAAAGGGCATTAAAATTAATTTTATTATATAGGTAGAATTTTAAAAGGTATAGAAGGAAAAGAAAGTAATTATTTCGATACTATCTCTATTTAAGAATATATAGAAAAATATTGTATAAGGAAAGGGTAAACCGTATAAACCCTATTTTAAAAACCTAAAGGTATACGAATTTATTAATTTTTATAAAGCGGAAATTATAAGTAAGAATAAGGGAGAGTAAGCCTTCCAATTTAGCGAATCCGCGAGGGAGTATATTAACCGCATTTATACGCTGAAAATAATAAACGGTGAACCTTAGAAACCGACCGAATAGAAACCAACCCCCTTAATAGAAATCGATAAAACTTACAATATTATAGAGGAGGATATTTAGAAATTTATAAATAAGGCTACTCGGCTAAAATATACCCCGGAAAAAGTAAAAGCACGTTTCCTAGACGAATATAAGGATTTCTCTTACGTTACTAATTTACGGGATACCGACGTAATATCTAAATACCGTTCTTACGATCACAAGATCGAATTAAAACTAAGGGTAGAATTTCTACTATACTTTAGAATATGACTAATATCCCCGTAAGAGTTTAAGGTTATTAAATAGTAGCTAGATAATAATCTAGCCAAGGGATTTATTAAATTATCGACCTCCGACGTAATATTACTAATATTACTAGCCCGCAAACTAGGCGGCGGCGTACGGATTTATATTAATTATAAGGGTATTAACGAAATTTCACTAAAGAATAGATATCCGTTGCCCTTAATTAAAGAAATATTGGATACTATTTATAGAACGAAGTAGTTTATAAAAGTAAATATTATTATTACTTTTAATAGGTTACGTATAATTAAAGGATACGAATAATTGACCGTTTTTATTACGAAGTTTAATTTTTACGAATGTTTAATATATTCATTCAATTTATTAGGAGTACCGGCCTCGTTCTAGAACTTTATTAATAATATTTTATATAATATCCTAAATATTTATATAACGGCCTACTTAGACGACGTTTTAATCTTTTTAGAAACATATAAATAGTACGTTAAATACGTTAAGGAAATATTATAACGCCTAATTATCGTAGGTTTATAAATTAATATTAATAAATACGAATTCTATACCTAAAGAACTAAGTAATTAAATTTTATTATTACCCCTAGGGGGATCGAAATAGACCTAGAGAAAGTAGAAGTAATTACTAAATAGGAAGTACTAATAATAAAACGCTAGCTATAGTATTTCTTAAGCTTTACCAACTTTTATAAAAGGTTTATCGCTAACTTCTCACGTATAGGCAAGCCGTTATACGAATTAATAAAGAAAATAATAGATTAGAAGTAGGATAAAAAGTATAATAATGCTTTTAAAGCCCTAAAAATAATATTTACAACCGTACTAATTTTAAAAATCTATAATTAGGAAAAACCGACCGTTATTAAAGTCGACGCCTCTAATTAGTTAACGGGCGGTATACTATTATAATTATATAATAATAAACTATACTTAATCGTCTACTTTTCGGCTAAATATTCTATAGTAGAATATAATTATAATATTTATAATAAAGAATTATTAGCCGTTATTAAAGTATTAGAGGAATAGAGACCTGAATTAAAGGGCGTAGCTTAGCCTTTCGAAATTATTATAAACTATAAGAATTTAAAAATATTTAATACTACGAAGAAATTCACCCCTAAGTATATACGGTAGTTAGAATTCCTATTAAAATTTAACTTTATAATTAAATACCGGCCGGGATTAATTAACGTACGACCCAATACCCTTAGCTGTAAGCTTAAATACGTTCCTAAGGATACGGAGGACGATAGGTTAAAAGTAAGAAAAAAACTATTTATCGACCTATTATATTTTAATAAAAATTCGTTCGAATTAATAGATATAAATAGTAAGAGTTTTATAATAAACGTAATATCGGATACAGGAGTACCCTTAATAATCTATACTCTAAAAAATAGCTTTTAAAAAGATAAGGATAAACTAGGTATTTATATAGATAACCTAGTAGACTAGGCTTATACTAATTCCCTTATAATAATAAATATCCGGGAGGCTATTAAGACCGGAGATCGCTAGCCGAAGTATTTAAAGAAGAAATTAAAAATCCCCTTTACTAAATATTATATAGTTAATAATAAAGTAATATTTAAGGATAGGCTAATAATACCCTCCGATAATAAAGTAATTTAGTTAAAATTAATTTATCGTACCTATACCTCGGTATAGGGCGGCTATCCTAAGAAGGATAAAACGGTAGTACTAATATACTATTACTTCTAATTAAGGATAGTAATCCTAGTAAATACCTATTATAAGGGTTATATACCTTATAATAAAATTAAAGCTATTAAAATATCGCTAATAAATTTCCTTAAACCCTTACTTATTCTTAATACCCCGTAGTGTAATATTTCTATTGACTATATAACCCTATTCCCCAAATCGTAATAAATAGGTAGAGGGGCGGAGTACGAATATGTACTAATCGTAGTAAATAAGTTAACTAAAATAAGGCATTTTATCCTAATAGAAGGGTTAATAATAGAAGAATTAGTAGAGAAGTTTATTAACCGGATTTATACCTTTTATAGCCTTCTAAATACCGTCGTTTTAAATAGAAGAGTTTAATTTATTTTAGCTTTTTAGAGGTAGTTATCCTTACGATTAGGTATTAAATTAAAATATTCTACGCTTTACTATAAAAAAACGAACGGGTAAACCGAAAGGATTAATATAAATTTAGAATAATACTTACGAATATTTATTAATTAAGTATAAAATAATTAAATAAATTAATTACCTTTAACCGAATTCTAAAATAATAACTTTAAATCGGTATTAATAAGAGTAACCGCCTTTTTCGCCAATTATAATTTTCACCCTCGTATAAGGATAGAACCTTTTATACCGCTCCCCCTAAATATAACGGACGTATAAAAGAAATAGATCTTTAATACTAACTAATTAATATTACAATTTAAAAAAGTCTAAAACTTCGTTAAAACTTCCTCTTTATAAATATAAGCGAAGTACGAAGTAGCGGCGAACGAAAACCATACTAATATACTTAAATACAAAATTAGAAATAAAATTATATTCAATATAGTTAACTACGTAATTAGTAAACTATACGATAAATTAGTACCGCGCTTTAAAAAACCTTTTTATATTATAAAAATTAATTTATATATAGTAGAATTAATTTTGCCTAGTAATATAAAAATTACTTATATTATTAACGTATTTAGGATTAAACTTTACGTCGAAAGGTTATTAAGTTAAAAAAAGTTTATAATTAATATTAAAGCTAACGAAGGTATAGTAATTATTAAAATTAATAATTTTAAGGAAAATAGGCGCTAAGAGTTCGAAAAACTCTTAGACTATTAGAAGGTTAAAGGACGATAGTACTATTTAATAAAGTAGTTTTACCACCCCCTAGACTAGTAATTAGCGGCCAACTTTAATAATTACTATAAAGTAGTCTAAGAGCTTTATAAAAAACGACTAAAATTAAAACTACTATATATCGATTTTAAAAGGGGATTTAAAGTTTAATTAAAAGAAGAAGCCTCGTTTAATAATAGGGAGGCCGAAAAAATACTACCCTCTCTAATCCCTATTATAATTACCCCGAAAGTAAATAACTAGTAAATCCGGCGGAATATAAGGTTAAATAATAAATAAAGCGATATTAATAATAAATATAAAAAATAAGGAGTTTAATAATAATTTATTCTACGCATTTTAATTAAATTACCTGATAAATACCTTACTATAATAGTAAAGGCACTATCAATAATAACCGGGAAATAATATATTTTACGGCGTACTTACGTCTCTTACCCCTAATACCTCACCCCCTAACTAATAATCAAAGCCTATACGGTTAAAATTTTATACTATAATTAGTAAGAAAGGGGGAAATAATTATAAAATAGAGAAAAAATAATTATAACGGTCACAACGAAATTCGAACAAAAGGCCTCTATAATCTACAATACCAATAGGAATATAAACGTCCCTATATACTACTATACTACAAACGTCCCTATAGTACCCCCCGTCGGGGGCTAATAATAGGAAAGTATAGATAAAAAGCTTATAAAACGATTAGAAACGTTTTTAAACCTATTTAGAATTATTTAAAATAATAATCGGGTAGTCTTTACAAAAGGGGTATATCTAATAATATTTTAACTAATATTCGACCCTTTAATAGGAAGCTTAGCGCTAAACGCTTACCCGCCTTAATAAGCTCCACTTTATAAATATTAATAGTTTTTAAACAGTTTTTAAGGCCGGGAATTAATTTAGAAAGGGTGTAGTATTATAGGTATTACCTACTCCTTATAAATAAATAGGGGTACTATACTATATTAGTACAGCCAGCTAAGTACAGCTATCTAAGTATAGTATAGCCATAGTGCCGCCCTATAGACCCATAACTATAGGGCTCCACACTATGCCCTATATAGTTCTCGTATACGTACAGGTTCCTCTTCTAGTTCCTCGCACAATAATTAACATCTTACCTTAGTGCTTGCTCGCGCCCCATAATAGTTACAACTTATACTATATAAAGGAATTTCTATAATATTATAATAATAACAGTATTATATACTTCGGTTTACCTCCCTATTTTACTTATCTATTATAACCGTTAGATATAGTAGTTTTTTAATTGCTTAAATATTATTATATTTAAATATTTAACGTATTCGTACATAATAGCTATATAGATATTATTAAACTAGAATTTTTATTTATATTCGAAGGGATAAGAAAGAAGGTATTCAAGTTTATAATTATTTATTTAGCCTTTAAAAAGACTAGTATTTAACTATATAAACCTTAAGCGGTATTAAGTCCTTTAAAGGATTGTATTATATACTATATACTTACCCTTCTATTAAAACCGTTAGTATTAATACTTTTAATACTATTTAAAATACTAAATAACTTTCGTTAAATAAATAAAGTAGTTAGCCAATTATACAAAGCTATTAAAAATAAGGATAACCTATCCCTATCGTTTAAAAGGATAGTATTAAATTATATAAAGGGGGGTAAAATTGTTACAATTGAATTAGTGCAAGTAAAACGTAATTTGGGTAAAACTTAATATATTAAAATTATTATTTAGCGGCGTAAATCGCTTAAAAACCGGTCTATATAGGTTAGGGGTATATTAAAGGTTTCTAATAGTTGTACTATAGTATTTAAACGAGTTGATGATAATATTAAAACCGCTATTAAGAAAGTCAAGAAAGCGAATTAATAAGTTCGAAATAAAGTGAAAAGATAGGGTGCTAATACTATAAAGTTAGCCAATAAGTGGCGGAGGGTACGAAGGCTTCTACTTTTCGAAATACTTAAACTAGGATATAAGAAATTCGGAATATAATCAATCCTTTCTAAATAGCTTTATTTTAATACCAGATTTCTATTGTACGTAGCCGTTTTACTGAGTTGGCTGTGAAACTAGTGAGCACCCACTTAGGGAGTGGGGGCGTGGCACGGGTAAGCCATCCTAGCACTATCCCGACGATGCTGGCATGTACACACCACCTAATGGGATATTAGCATACTTCTCGTGGTCTGGACTTGATAATGGCCGTATTGTTTGTCGCATTTCTTACCGTATCTTACAAGGCCATTGTATTACATGGCTGACAAGCTCGACACGTTACAACGGTCATTGTTCTTCATGTTTGGATGGCAATCTTGATAACCACACTTCTCTGTCGCTGCCCTTGGGCAGTCCTGGCACTCCAACTTCATCGCGTGTCACTAAAACTGATTATCCATGTTGATAGTCGTTTAACCATGTCATAGAGGCCGAAATGTATCGTTTTGAGTACCTTCTGACGGTGATCCAATGATGACCCCCGTTCTAGAATGCAAATTATCAGATCGCCATGAGCTACGCAATGTTACCTTTCCAAAGACCAAGCGCTCAAAACCCTTTACGTACCTGCTTGTGTAGGGCAGTGATGAAGGAATCAGGTTCATCACGAGTCTCAAATAGCAAGGTGTGCGGATTACTTCATCTTCCCGGCACTACAGTTATTATCCGAAAAAACATAAGCAAGGTATTCGTCTTGAGTCGTGGTCTGGAAGTAGATCAGTAGGGCAGCCCAGCCGCCGATCCTTTGACAAATGTCACCTTTGATTTCAGCAAAGATGTATGTCTACTGCTATGACTGCGTAGTTGCGCTGAGTCCGAGTTGTTAGAAGAACGGATAACTGTAATCCAACCACGCTCAGACTATCTCCGGATGAGCCATGTTGTCGAATAAATGAGTGACGATATTGGACATGGGTAGATGCGTCAAGTAGGGCAGCGTGACATACCGCGATGGTGAATACATCCACGCAATTTCCCCAAAGTGATCAGTGCAGGATCGTCGGGTTAGTATACGGGTGATAGAAGACACTCGTGGTGAGAGAAGAGGATACGGGAGACAAACAAATAGGCGCCGTTGACAAGACCGAAGAAGTTACATGCGAACCTTCGAGGCGGGACCGGGGCAGAATGGTGCTTCTTGGATGACACTGGCGGATGCAATCAAAAGAGCCGATCGAGTTAGATGAAGTGCATCGCTTGGTCTGCGGGCCTTGTCTGCGGCCATTTTGTAACCGTTCGTTTCGACTGTAGCGGGCCGCAGCGAGTGCGCAATAAGCGTGGACCGTGGTGCATCTCTACCTGTGACCGGGAGGAAGGAAGGGTAGAAGTACCTCTACGTAGTTCACTCCTGGTTAATGGGTCGTCTGGGTTAGTATGTATAAGGCATAGCCGAGCCAATCAGCGTCTGTCTGTGGAAGATACCATGCCTTTGAACACAGCAGTATCAGGCCGTTGATGATGAATAAGTTGTTAACAGAATTGTGCTCAAGTGTTCACATCGTGAAAGATAGTGAGGAACTTACATGGGCCCTTGATCTTTTTATTCCACCGTTCCAGTGACACCATGAAGCGCTCGCTACCGTACACGCTGTCACCTGTACAACGTTGTAAGACAAGACGAGGTGGATCTGCAACGGCCGAGCGTTGTGCTATTGATGCGCCGCTTCTTGGATCCTTGGCTCTCCTGTCGTTTTGACTACCAACTGTAAACAGGCCATAGGTGATGTAATCCCGCTAGGCAAGAATTACACCCACTAACACGGTTTGCCCAATCGATGCACAGTATCACATCTTGGTGCGGGACCAGGAATCGTCTGGGGTAAAAGGCCCTGGAGGATCTGATTCTGTTTTGTTAGTGGTCAACCAGCAAAGCAGAGGTAGTTGGACTGCCAACCTGGCCGATAGGGAAACCGTACCTGAGTTATATGTGCGTGAAATATCTAGAATCGTCGTGTCGGAATAATAGGAGAAACGGTCAACGGTGGCTGTATGTAGGCTGATGGTAGGAAACACGCCCGGATAGGAAAGCCTAACTGAAAGAGGCAACAAGGGCCTATGGTCACATATAACCAGGGGTTCCGCTCCTAGGGTAGGTATCTCACCAGCCTCAGGTCGTAGAGGTAGCCCCAGGTTGTGCGAGCGGGTGGGACGAGGGGGATTTTGGCACCACAACAAGATGATGTTTGGACCGACTAGTAGTTGTAACCTGGTCGTGATGATAAGGTCCGTATCTTGTCTTGAACGGACCGTTTTACTTTTCTCGCAGATCCCAGAAGGGTGGTGGTAGGACCAATCCCCCGTCTTCATCGGCCTCCCATCTTCCCGACGCCTTGCCGCTATCGAAGGCTGGAAGGCTGCGTCAGAATGGGCAAATATCTTTCATGTAGGGGACTGTGATGGAGAAACGGGGGAAATCTCTGTGACTCGGAAGCTATCTCACCTTCAGACAGGGGTTTATGATAGACCAAGACTCCGGTAAGTGGTACTTAGACTGCTGGGCGCGTGCTAGTGATCTGCGATCCGCCGGTTTAAATGAGCAACACCAGGGTCATTGCTGTGGAGGACATGGAGAATTCCACTTGACTGAAGGCTTGCATCTCATCTCATGGCTGTAATTTGAAAAAGGCAAAAGATGACTCGGATCTTACTCGACAACGGCCACAATGGATGTTGGAGGGAAGGAGATGATGGATGGGCGAGTTCCTTGCCTTCTTGGCAATCCAGGTTCCTGCCCCCCCTCCCCCCTGGTTAGTGTTCCGACCCGCTATGAAAGCAACCATGGGGCACAGGGCAGACTAGAGCCATGTAGATACTGGTATCATTCAGCACTTTTAATCTGCGAATCTTCTGCCGGTTCGAGACCATTGGCGCATTTCGGCTGAAGCAACTTGTTGAGCTTCGGAGGATAAAGGTGCTACATACCTCCAGATCAAACACCAGCAATTGTCGGACGATGGAAGCAGCCAGACAATCTCGACTGTACCTCTAGCTGGAAGTCGCGAGCTGAGGTTGAATTATCGAAAGTGGTGGCTTGCTGCACCTTCTCCGGCACGCCTGTTCCTGACAGCCGGGTTCCTTCCGTTCTGGGACAGGCTTGATTAATGACAGCGCCTTGACGCGGGTTGTGACGCACAAACTGGGAAGGCACAGAGAATATGGTTTAGCCTTGGAGCCGGAAAGAGCAAACAAACGGCGGAGGTTACGGAAGGAGACGCGCCCGGGCCGTGGAAGTGGAAAGAAGCACACTGGGCTGACCATGTCAGACGAATTTTCATGGTTCTCAAGACCGACAGGACACCTCAGTTCTTGAGACAGCGCCTCAGCCCATCATCTCCTCCAGGTCATAGCCGGGCACGGACAGCATTCAGTCATGGGGTTCCAGATTGCAAGTTCAGGGTCCGATGCTCTTCTCGGCCCGTTTGCAGCCCATGATATCTCGAGCCTTGCCGGACACGGAATGTGTTGAAGATCAATATCAAACCCCCCCCATCTCACATATCTCGCCGTCGACAGCGGAGCGATTGGCCATCCCCGACATCATTTCACAACCCTCGTCGACTCCTTGCTCATCGCTCTCAACGATCCGCTATGCAGTAGGTGCAGTGCATGCGCAAATTCCGTAACTGGGTCGAGTCGGTCGACTACTACAACATGGGGACCCAACATGGCTGCGGTATATCCCTCCACCAAATGGCGCCCTGGTACATTGACGAGGTATCCAGCCAACCGGGGTGGCTCGTGGCTGGTTGCTAGACCACTGCAACCGTACACAGCCAGGGCCGCATGCACTGGACAACCGCCATCTTGCATGGGGGCGGATATACTTCCCGGGTACTGACTGCCATACTGACTTCCCGGTCCTGGTCCTGATGGGATCGGCCGCCGACAGACACGCTGATACCTGAAAAAGCGGCGACGCGAGACATGCTTTCTTCGCGCATTATTCCGTGTTCTGGTCTTGGAACTTGTCTCGACTCTTGTTTCCCAAGATGTTCTTGCTCCTCCTCTTCCTCCTCGTTCTCCCGAGGCGAGACGAAACCGCCTGGTGCTGTCGTCTTGCGCTAGGACGGTTTCACTGCTCACAACGGCTGCCAGCCATGACAGCCTCAGGTTGAGTGGGTGGGTGGCGGACGTCGATATTAGCCGTGCGAGCGAGAGGACAAAACCTGGCCTGAGCCGTCCACCGTGTACTAAGCGCATGGCAACAAGCCTCTAGTGTAGAGGTAGGAGCCCGCGAGCCAGTACCCAAACAGCACCACCACGGAGCACCTTCAGGGAGCACCACCCAGATGGGTCAGATCAGAACAAGTACCACAACCCTTTCCCTCTTCCCTGCTGCCGGGACTGGACCTGGGACTGGCGGCCACTGTTCTTGACACCCTGGGCCCAGTCCATCATCCAACCAGCGAAATTCGTGTGCATCTTGGCCGTCCGGCTGCCCTGCAACTCCAAAAAAGAAGTTGGGTATGCCATGGGGAGAGACAAGGGGGGCTTGCTGGCATTGCAGCCTACCCTGCCTACCCTTCGATTTGCAACGACCCATTCACGGCTACTGGCCAGGGTACCTTGACCTACGCCTATCCATGCTCCATCTTGGCCCCATCTCAATTGCGCCGTTGCTAATAAGTCGCACAAAAACCACCTGGTGCCACTGACACCAAATCTTTGTCGACTGCCCTGGCCGCCGACTACTTACGGGCGCGATATCCCAGCAACAAGAAGGCCGACCTTAAACAAGACCCAAGAGACAAAAACACGCCTTCCACCTGCTGTTAGTTCCAACTGGTCCGACCTGTATTCCTCTTGTCGTCCACGCCTGAGGCCTCGAGAACCGCCCTGTTTCGGTCTGCAGCCCCCCAGACAACGACGAGTCAACGACCTCCTCCCATCCAACAACCCAGCTCGTACGAAGCACTGCATACAGTGCCACTGGCGCCCCAAAGATTCACTGAACCAGAATCATCTGCATCATCTTTGTCCAACCCAACGGCCTGACCGTCTGTGTTTGTCGTTTTCACTGGCCGTATAGCTGGCCTCGTCGACGCTGATAGCCCTGGCTTGCCCTTATTGACTTCAAAAGGACAACAGCCTTGGCGTGCAAGCTCCAAAGACCCAGGGCCTTCGTTATCACTCCATCGGCCATCTTATCACCAGATACATTTTTGTCCGGTTTGTTTAGACCAGTCTTCAAAACTTGGCGTGCAAACTCGAAAAGGACCGGGCGCGGATAAGAAGCAATCAGAATCCCAAAGACGACCCGTTGCTAAACACAGAACCGCGCATGCTACATTTGGGAATGTCCGCTGTCAACCTGGTACTCGGATCTTTTTCGGTTGCTTGTTTTGTTCGTGAGGGTCTTTGCTGATCGGATCCTGGTGCCGTCTTCGACATAGAGACGGTCGGGATACCTGATCCCTTCTGTCATCTTGGAACAGATCCCTCCATGCAACCACTGAGTCAGACGTCCGACGTCCTCCAGAACACTCTCGGCAGACGCCGGGGAATTACCGATCTGGCCCAATTTGCTCTCGATCTCAACTGGGTCAGAGCAGACTCTAAGAGCACTGCTCGCTCGGAGAGCTATCCTTCTCCGCCCATGTCAGGGTCCCCACCGCTTCCCCCGAAAGCAAGCCAAGAGGCCGCCGAAAGACGTCAGGGCGTATACCAGGCGACGACTCGAGATGGCTATCGAGGGATTGCAGTCACCCACGGAGGTGAGGGACTTCAGTCGGGAACCTCGGCTCATACTCGCCCATATCTCCCAAATCCGCCAGATCGCATGTCGTACGAGTATCAGCGCCCGGAGCCATCGATGACAAGACCGCATCCCTACGATGCTCCCCGTGGTACAACAACCCTTCAGCCGTCTTTCCCGCCGATTACTGGGTCAGGCAGTGTAGGAGGTCCGATACCTGGCCCACCGCCCCATTCCACGGCTTTGTATCATTCGGCGCATGATTCTCATCCGCAGACGTCACCCAAGCCCCAAAGGAAGACCAAAGGCCACGTGGCATCTGCATGCGTGCCTTGTAAGAGAGCCCACCTAAGGTTAGTTTGCCCCGATACTGCCGGAGATGATAGGGGTTTCGGAGGTTGAGTGCTAATGATTTCGATAGATGCGATGGTACGTGAGATTTCTCTTCTTCCCGAGATACCCCATCCAGATAGCCCAACTTTCCGAGTTAGGTGTGCCCCCCCCCCCGGAAAAGGAGCTGCGTGAGTTGTTGCAACCCGCCATTATAATCACTGAGGCGGCTAGCTTCGAAAAGCTCCATTGCTTGCCAGCGTGACGTTCCATGAGTGTGTAACGGATCAGAGATTTTGCCAGTGTCCGCGTCTGGGACCTTGAGAGCGAGACTCAGCAGCGGGAAACCGACGTATCGATATCTCAAAGGACCCGGAAATATGCTCAAGCGAGCGTCCCTTGCGTTTCCTGGGCTGGATTTCCTGGTCAGGCCTGTGGTGCGGTTGGGATGATCAACAAGATGGTCGGCTTGTAATTTACACGCGTCAAGACTTTACTAACTGGTTGCAGCACGGCGCCCATGCTCGAGGTGCTCCAGTAGCGGCAAAGACGACGCATGCATCGACGTTCAACATAAGAAACGTGGCCGCCCACGGTTGCGGGATGATAGGGCGGATATAAAATACGACAGTACAAGGTTTGGCGTTCCATCGGATGGGATGAGGAGGCCGTTGTCATCTCAATATCATTCTGGTCCTTCGTCAATTCTTACATTCGACGACACCCTTCGCCGAACACAGTCATACCGCGTCCTCAAATCACAACCGCCCGACTCGGCAATGTCGAGATTTGCCGAAAGGGGCTCAACTCATGATTCGAATGTTTTCCTCGCGCCTTTGACTATGTCAACAAGACCTCCAGAGCCAGTGGCCTATTCGACAGTTGATCTTCAAGTCGGAAAGGCATCAAAGACATTCCTGGATGCGATCGGGAGAGTGTCTGTTCGTGGTTTGAGACTTGCTGATTTGGTCGTGGGGCATGATCGAGAGAAAGTAGCGTCTATCCAGCGGCAGATGGTGGACCAACAAAGGAGAAACGAACCAAACTATCTTCCACCTATTTTCGGAAAAGCAGAGGAAGAAAGGGTCATGGATATGCTGAGCTTTTCCCCCGAGGAAGTCTCAAAATACCCATCAGATAGACATGATAACCTCACCTTCCTAGGGCAAGATGGGCTACCGCGGCGGCTGTCACTTCGTACTGCGTTGTCCAAGCGAGACTCAATATACTACGTCGTCCTGCTGTTAATGAACCCGTCACGACAGTTTCATCATTCCGAGTCATCGCCGGGTATCAGAGAGACAACTCAGTCATACCAGCCATACACACAAGGGCCGCCCGTCACGACAGATTTTGGTCCCCGGCCTCCGCGACCTGCCGATAGCGGATATGGAGAGGGAGCACATGGACCAGCCGCACCACCACTGCCACCAAGTATGGCGGGATTTGGAGCGAACATGCCGTCGGCATACATCTCGTCGCCGAGCAGAACGGAATACTCCAATGTGATACCGCCGTTTCAGATCCCAAGGAGCGAGCTGATATCGCCAAGCCGTCCTGACCCGTTGCCAGCGTTTCAACTACCGCCGATACGCAACCACCAACCGAATGTTATTCAACCGCAGGAGGCGCAATACCGGAGCCGGGAGGAACGTTCGCGAGTCGATATTGGTGGTTTGCTTGATCATCCCAACCCAACGGAGCACACCAGCCGATAGACGATATGTCAGCCATACCCTCATCGATGAGAACAGAGCTGGGCTGCGATACGTGAAGGGTTTGACAATGAGGTCCTTTTATATAGGGAGGGCCCTTGGTTGGTCGCGTTTCTGAGGTGTTTTGAATTTTTTTTTTCGTTGATTTTCCCCGTCAAAGTGTGCCGGATGCATCATGACGATACCAATGTAAAGCTTGCACATGGTTACTTGGTTGGGCTGTTTGGCGCGTCATCGGAAACTGAAGGCTGTTCGTCGTTGGGTCTTCCAAGCATGTTGTCTCCTGTCCGTTGATGTTATCCTCGATACGTATCTCGTCTCTGTTTCTTTGCATTGTTCTTTGGTTTTGGACTCAGCGAGTTCCTGGCGTTCGTTTTTGGCTTCCGGTTATACCCAAAGCTTTTTCGTGTTATGGTTTGAAACTTATGTGGTTCCTGTACTGCAAATGGTGGCTTGGCGGATATTGTTGATGCCGTATGGATATTTCGATGGATAAAGGCGAGTCCCGAATTGATCCCTTCGAACCAGTTTAATGTTATGAATGTCGTTCCGTGGGGAAGCGTTCCATTTTTTATATCATGCGTGGGTTGCAGGAAACGCTCGGGAACCCGCTCGCTCTTTTTCGTTTCGCCATTCGAGAATGTCAAAAGGCAGTGGGGGCCGATGATCAAGCCAAGGACCGGGTTGCGTCGATCGACGGTTCAAGGTTCATCATTGCGGTGAATCAACGTGGACGTCTCATCGTTCAGCCTGGACTGACCATTGCGTGATGTCCGCGTAATGGTATCATTCAGGGGAAAAGAAGGAACTAAAACGGGTAGGTGATAGCCAAACGACGTTGGAATAAAGTTTTGGGGTCGAAGGAGCAAGGGCTGTGGCAAGCGTGATTCGGGCAAACCAGCCAGAGAGCAAACAACAGGAACAGCCCAACAAAGAAACACCACCAAATGTCCTTCCGATGTTCGAGCCACGAAGCGAGCTTCGGGAGCCGCAGCAACACAAAAAAGTACACAGACGCATGCCACGCATACGGTCATGTTACCTAGGCGGCGGCTCCTACATTCCCGCCCGAAGACATTCAAGTTTCAGTTGCACGGACATTGACCATGGCACACCCCCGTCCCTTCTTCCGAAACACAAGCCACCAAGAAGCTCTGAACATTTGCAGGTTATGCTAACAAGAGTATGGAGAAGGGCATGCATCCTTAATTTTGGTTGGCATTTGAGCTACTTGATTTCTTCGAAATACACTCAAAGGTAATCATTCGACTGATTCCTCCCAGCGGTAAACTTCAAAGCTACCTGAAACGAAGAACCGACAACGTTACACATGTAAATTCAATAGGTGGCGATCTGTGACTACGGTTGGAACCAATTGGGGGATATGAGGGTTTGAATTGGTCTGGGGAAAAAAAAAAAGAGGAAACCTAGGAGGAATGCCAATCATCCAACGAAATACCCTAAAGCGAAGACTTTGGTGGGGGACGAATTTAAGTGGAGACAGATCCTTTTTTCAACACCCTTGAAACGCAAGAAGGATCCATGATGACAGCGCGGAATTCCTTTCCCTGATAGGGGTTCTTGGCTGCTACAACAAATCGTTACAGGGCTGAGCTGATGTTAGTGTTGTAACACATTCCCTCATAGTTCCCACTACCTCTAGTAGCTTTTAGCAACTCAGCGGCCTTGATACCTTAGTAACTTTCGCCTGTATTCATTACCTACCTACACTTAACCTGGAACATGACAAGTGGAAACATCCACCGCCTGCCGTCGTACGTAACCACGCCGCAGCGAGGCAGTCTACACGCCTGCTGCACACTGCTACACCCGAACATCCCTCATTCGTTGGTTCGTCAAACGCGAGCACGGCAACCTAATAAATATCGGAGAAAATCACACCTTTCGGGGAATTTTTCTCTTTCTTCCAGGCTTTCTTAGGGTAGGGTAAGGTAAGCTCGTAAGGTAACCTGGAAGCTCGTGAGGCGGGTAAGGCGGGGTGACGTACATTTACTATTACTGTACGGACGTTAAAACATCACCACATCGTGCCTACCTTACCTATTCAGATCAGCATCACCCGTGGCAAAGGCATCGGCATAGAAGTGAAAGTCCAGGCGGTGATCGTTTTTCTTGATTGTAAGGTCCGAGATTTCGTTGGCTTTTAGTACTGGTCTGATCGAGTACTTCAAAAGTTGATAAGGTTCAGTTCAGTGCTACTTTATAGCAGCTTGCCAATAACCTTGGTATTGGATGGTTAACGAAGATGACTTTGATTGACGCGGCAGGGAAAAGGATTCAATGATTCATTGCGGCATACTTCCGGTTGGGATTTTTTACTGAAGAGAAAAAGGAAGGCGTGTCATGCTAAGCTACCTACTCGTCAGATGAAAATGCTCGACAGGATGCACCTTCCACATGTAAAATACACCATGGCTTTCACAGGCCTCTCTGCCAGTCCACGTTTATCGTCACGGTCTCATGACATGGGAGATAGTGTTGGGAAAGTACGACTCAATAATTATCCATTGTTTTATGTTTCTCCCTGGCTCTTTTCGTCACATTCACCTTCTCTCCTTCTTCACCTCTCTCTCCCTTTCTGTTATCTTTTCCCCTACCCTTTTCCCTTTTCTCGGTAGTATCCGGATTCCGGCATTTTGAGACAGGACAAACCACGGACTGTCGCACACCAGGTTGATGCGCTTCGGCGTCGTTCAGGCACCGGGCTCGCTGAAGGGATTCTAGTTATGTATTTCCCTCCGGATCAAGCTCTTCTCCACTTGAAGCCGCTACATCATGGATATCTCTCAATGTCTTCCTGCGCCCGTTTGCCCTTTCTGGATTTTGCAGACCAGCGAGAAATGTCGCCCGGATACGTAGTGACTGCTCTGGTGAGATCTCTGGCCACGTGCTGGTGTTCGTTGCGCGAACTTGATCGGGGATGTGAGGACTCAGACGCGGGGGTATGGAACAGGGACCGCCGGGCGCTGGGTTGAAGCCGTCTCTATTGCTGCTACCCTCCCCGTCGTTGGAGATAGGAGAACTCGGGTGTAAAAAACTTGGACCGAGTGGTGCTGAGGACGACAAGCTGCTGTTGGAACCGTCTCTATTGTCGCTATTATCTCCGTTGTCCTTGCCTTGTCCCTTATCAAGGCATTGCCCCTTGTCAATACCATTTCCTTTGGCCTTGTCGTTGTTGTTACGGCTACAGATTAACAGCTCCTTGATCTCCTCATGGTGTGCGATAGCTTCTCTTCGGTGATTTCGAGACATACTACTGAGCGTCACAAGCATCGTGTGGAGTTGAACCTGAATGTTCTCGAGGATCGCGTGTATCTTCTTGATCTCGTCTCGTTGAGGCTGCGACTGCGATTGTGGCTGTTGTTTTGATGAACTTGCTGACTTGGGATGGGGACTGGAACTTGGGTTACATCCTCTCGTGAACGTCAAGGAGGAATAGTATGGCTCGGCAGAGGGCGAGCGCAAGGGCGAGGGGCCCTGCAGAACCTGTTTTTGATGCTGTTGCTGTTGTTGTTGTTGCTCCTTCTGCTGCGCGGCCGAAGTGAAGGGTGGCGAGAGATCCCACTCGACCTCCTGTTGCCATTGTTGATGCTGTTGCTCCGCCTGCTGCGTGACCGAGACATCGATGCACCCCCACTCGACCAACTTGGGGACCGGTGCCTTGAGGTCACTTTGAAGTTGGTTGAAATCTTCGAGATTGTGCTTCTGTAGAAACAGGCGAGTATGTTCGAGAAAACCTGCAGCGGATATGCGTAGGAGGGAAAGAGGATGGTAATTCACATCTGTCCGGTCGGCGCCGGTAGATGTAGAGTTAGTATCCACTCTCGACAGCCGCCCCCAAAGCTTGTCGCGGAGAGAGGCCAGCTCTCGGGGACAATCATAACATCTTTGCTCGTTGGCTTGATCACAGTTGCTACAGCGTTTAATCGCAGACTGGCCTACAAAGCACAGGGTCTTCTTGACAAGCTCGACGGTGTCTTTGTAATTTATTAGCGCACTGGCGCTGTGGATGTGTCTGGCAGTGTCGTATGTGCATTGGAAACACGGAGGCCGGCGAGGTGGAATGCCTCTCTCTATTGGCACTAGATGTTGTATGAAAGAGTAAACCTCGTTGTCCATGGTAGAAGCAGAAGTGTTTGATTTGACGTGCTAGACGGATAAGGCAAGTATCCGCGGGAAGTATTTACTCTTGGTTTATATATCCAGACTGTTTGGTTTGAGATCGCAAGCCAAGACGTCTCCTGCGCACCTAGCAACTTCCAGCTTGAAGCGAGTTGCGTGCCGGTTCCCTTGCTGCATGCACACAGATCAATAAACGGAAGAAAGAGCTTGACGATTTGCGTAGTAACATGTTACAAAAACAACAAGGGGAATCTTCAAAGATTGACGAAACACCAGAACTATCCAAGCATGATCTCTGGTGTATGCAATGGTAAATGACTTGTCAGGACGCCTTGTTTACCGGATGTTTGGTTCGCAAGCTCTATGTCCAGTTGAACTTCATGGACAAAGAATAAACCAAAACAGCCTCCTTAACCAACAATCATACTAATCTTTTGGTCACTGCAGAGAGTCATCAAGCCGGGGGGTCCGGGATGTGCCTTCCTCTGAGTTTGTCTCCGCATCCTCATGTTGTTCGAGCAGTGCGGTTGTATGTCCGTTTTGTTGCCGATTGGTCTGTCTTTTCGTGAAGGGCCTTATCGGTAGAACAACTCTGAGATGTCCTTCTAGATTTGGTATTGTGTTCCCAGTGCCAGTAGAAGCAACCGG
This sequence comes from Copromyces sp. CBS 386.78, assembly GCA_030685235.1. NCBI lineage: Eukaryota > Fungi > Ascomycota > Sordariomycetes > Sordariales > Sordariaceae > Copromyces > Copromyces sp. CBS 386.78. The sequence goes on from MU839086.1 coordinate 253,014, forward strand.
ATCGCCATTCTCATCGGTCTCTTTTTGTCTTTCCTGTAGGGACTCCATTGCGGCTTTACTCCCACCAGAGGCCATCTGGTCTAGTTCTTCGATAAGCCTGTCTCTTTTTGCGAGGGGCTCGGTGTCTGTAGGCTCCCCATCATGTGGACGTTTAAGGCTGTGACTGATGGATGCTGAAGCAGTGCTGAAGAGGGGGCTATCGCGAGAATCAATAAGATCTCTCAACAAGTCATCACGGAAAGGTGGCTCGGTGCCATGCGATGAAACAAATGACGATGATGGACTTGTCCGGAACATTCTCTCTCTGACAGGATCGACAGTTATCCGTGTTGAATCTCGTACAGATGGGGTCAACGATCGTTCTGTTCCTGTTACGCTTTGTGTTCTGCCAAAATGTCAGTGAGAAAACTGGCCCGAGGACAATGGAGTAAGCATACGCACCTGGTGCTTCCAATGTCCGCATGGACTTGAACAGAAGAGCCTGCATCACTCGGAGTGGGACCTGGAGTCAAAGACCGAGAAGATTCCGGTGGTTGTGTTTCAACCATCTCCAGGTATGAAGTTGACTTTATTTGGGTGTGATTTGTCGAAGATGAGACGAATGGTAATGCGGATGGCTTAGACAAAGGCAGAATAAAGCTCGGGCTGTTATATCTCTCTTCACCGACTTTGGCACCACTTTTACCTCTACGTTACGAGAGCCCTCCGGGAAGCCTCGAAGAGAATAGGGCGGTAGCGTGGCTTCCAGCCCTTGAGCAGGGGTCCGATTGAAGCAAGAGCGGGAGGAGGGTGGCATGCAACACACTGTACCTTTTTGATGCCAGAAATCGGGAATCAGTGACGGGAGAATCATCCACCACAGGCAGATATGAGGAGGTCAGAAAAGAGAAAGACAAGGAAGACACCACCATCTACTAGCCAAATATCTTCCTGTGATGCTGAGGCACAATGTAAGGATATGTCTGTCACTTGACAAATCAGTGACATCAGTCTCGGTGGAAGCCTGGCTTTGGAGACCTCCGAACCCCGACCGCAGAAGCAGATCCGGCACAGAATGAGAGGTTCCATGACAGGAGAAGATGATGGCTTTCCAAAGACCATGTGGCTCAGTCGAGCTGAATTGAGGCCAGGCAGGCAACAGGAAAGTAGAGTAAGATTGCATGTTCCGTCAATTCGTGAGGTGTTGTGCTTTGTAAATCCAGGCGAGTATTCGTGGTCGTGAACCGCATCGCAGAAGCCCAATGTATCGACTAAATGGACTCATAGACATAGACATGGCTGGGCAAAGTGGCAAGGAACGGCATTTCTCTCGATGGCTGAGGCGGACGTCAAATCTGTAGTGCGCTGTTTGTCGGCGGTGGTCTGAATGAGGGCGACAGTGGGTTGCCTCGTCCGTCTAGTTTGTGAAGGATGATGAGAGAATTGTTGGTGGTGACAATTCCGTTGGTCGAAATACTGACGCCCGACCTGTATGGACCGTATTGCGGCACGGGCCTAAGGCCCACTAATAACTGCGCCTGCAAGGAACGCAGTCCACGGCAGTGTCGACTGGGCCGCCGCTGCATTGGTCACTCAGGGAACCGGGAGCCCCTCCCGTCCGCTTGTAGACATCTCGTTCGCACCTACCCTGCACGGGTAACTACCTCTAGAACTAGGAAGGTAACAACCCGACCTCAACTCCAACCACGAGAGTAAGAGTGACCAGGCTCGTCCGTCACGGAAAGTACCTTACCTACCTAGGACTGGCTTTTTTTTCCCTCCACGGTGTCAAAGCTTGACCAGAGACCACCATCGTTGCTTGCAGTGGAACGGCAACTTGACGTTATCGCGCCTCCTTCTTGGAACAGATGGACCGTATTTGTTAGTAGCAAACCAAACCACCCAGCCAGCCGCGTCTAGCAGAGGAAACTTGGCGACTTTCTTCACGCCGTCGTTACCTCTCGGTGAGACAGCCAACTGCTATACCAGACAAGCCTGATAGGTCTGCATTTTGCGTACTCTCGGAAATCTGGTCACCCCGCGAGGGCAAATCTAGGCATGATGGCCGATTCAATGGCTGATGCGATGGCCATTGACGGTCCCAGGGGTGAAAAACGCAAGGCCAGCGTTCTCGGCGACGACAGCGGCCATGCCCCACGTCGAATCAGGGTAAATAACCCCGTTCCCCATATCTCAAGGTAATGAGATGACTGACAAGTTCTTGTAGGCCCTCGACCCAGACGTTGTCAACAAGATTGCCGCTGGCGAGATCATCGTCGCTCCTGTGCATGCTCTCAAGGAATTGATGGAGAATGCCGTGGATGCCGGCTCTACTTCGTTGGAGATCGTGGTCAAGGATGGTGGCCTCAAACTCCTCCAGATCACGGACAATGGCTGCGGAATTGACAAGCAAGATTTACCCATTCTATGTGAGCGCTTTACCACGTCAAAGTTGCACAAGTTTGAGGATCTTCAGTCCATCTCAACCTACGGCTTCCGCGGTGAGGCTCTCGCCAGCATAAGCCACATTGCACACCTGACTGTTACCACCAAGACTCAGGAATCCAACTGCGCCTGGCGTGCTCACTATGGGAGTGGAAAACTGGTCCCAGCGAAACCCGGTCAGTCCCCTGATCCAAAGCCCGTCGCTGGTCGACAAGGCACGCAAATTACCGTTGAGGACCTGTTCTATAACATTCCAACCCGACGACGCGCCTTTCGATCTACCTCCGACGAGTATAACAAGATCATCGACATGGTTGGTCGCTATGCTGTACATTGTTCGCACGTCGCTTTCTCGTGTAAAAAGCATGGCGAGTCATCGACAAGCATTGCCATCCAAGCCAATGCTTCGAGCACCGACAGAATCCGGCAGATATACGGAGGGAGCGTTGCCAATGAACTCATTGAATACTCGACATCCGATGACCGCTGGGGTTTTAAGGCAAAGGGCTTGGCCACTAATGCGAACTACAATCTCAAAAAGACAACCCTGCTGCTCTTCATCAACCACAGATGCGTTGAGTCTTCCAACATTCGAAAGGCAGTTGAGCAAACATATGCAACCTTTCTTCCCAAGAACGGCCACCCATTTGTTTACCTCAGCCTAGAAATTGCCCCTGACCGGGTTGATGTTAATGTTCACCCTACGAAACGCGAAGTGAACTTCCTAAACGAACATGAGATCATCCAGGCCATCTGCGAGCACATCCGATCAAAGTTGGCTGCTGTCGACACTAGCCGAACCTTTCTTACCCAAACCCTTCTCCCTGGCGGTACATGGTCGGCCTCAGATCAACAAGCATCTTTAAGCACCCAATCCAAGACCAGCGGTACAGCTTCAGGAGCCCGAAAGGCCCCAGCACGCAATGAGTCCAGTCTTGTGCGGACTGACACCAACATGCGCAAGATAACCAGCATGTTGCCGCCGGCATCAACGACGGGAGCAGGGGTAGGAGGAGATGGACTTTTGTCCACCTCTGGCGTCAAAACAGCCATTACTGGTACAAACAAGGACGTCGAGATGATCAATTACGAGACAGTGGACCGTGAAGCTACTGCTTGTCGGTTGATCAGTGTACGCGAACTGCGCGCCGAAGTCCGCGAAGAGATGCACCACGAACTGACCGAGATCTTTGCCAATCACACCTTTGTCGGTATTGTAGATGAGCGTCGTCGTCTCGCCGCCATCCAGGGTGGTGTCAAGTTGTATCTGGTTGACTATGGACGGGTTTGCTATGAATACTTCTACCAACTGGGGTTGACGGACTTCGGAAACTTTGGTACCATGCGCTTTGATCCGCCACTGGATGTTCGAGAACTGCTCAACATGGCCGCCGAATTTGAGAGAACGGCAACAGCAGATGCATCTGGAGAAGGCGGGGATGATGAAATGGACGTCTCTGAAATCGTCGAGTTGGTGGCAGATCAGTTAATTGAACGGCGGGAAATGCTGCTCGAGTACTTCTCCTTTGAAATTTCTCCGGCCGGCGAGCTGCTGAGCATCCCACTGCTGGTCAAAGGCTACACACCGTCCATGGCAAAGTTACCGCGCTTCCTCTTAGAGCTCGGACCGCGTGTAAACTGGTCGGAAGAGAAGGCGTGTTTCGAGGGATTCCTCAAGGAGCTGGCCATGTTCTATGTCCCTGAGAGATTGCCAGCTACTATTGGTACTGATGATCCTGCGGCTACGCAAGGTGTTGACAAGGATGTCGACGCCGAAACAGTTTCTCGCAGAGATCATGTTCGTTGGGCATTGGAACATGTTCTTTTTCCAGCTTTCAAGTCGAGGCTCGTGGCTACCAAGTCGCTGATGCAGACGGGCATTCTAGAGGTGGCAAATCTCAAGGGCTTGTACAGGGTGTTTGAAAGATGTTAATACCTGTCGATAGCAGGAAGCGTATCAGCTCCATAGAAACCCGATTTACACCTTCGACTTGAGCTATATGAGTGTCCAACATGTCTGATTTCATGATATCCTGCCTAATGGCCATGGTCAATACACCTCTATTTTCCATTATTTTTTATTTGATTTTTTCCCCTGAGCACCCTGTATTCGCTGTCTACCACCGGCGGGACTCAGTCATTTACACTTCATCCGTCATAGCCCTCCACGGATCTTGATTTCCAGCCACCTCGATGGCAGGTACAACAATCCCGTCACCACAAAAGCCGCCTCAAACCCGATATCTCCAGTTCTCTTCGCAATCGGACCAACATACCACGACTGCGCCATTCCCGGGACCACCAATGCCCAACTCAGAACCGAGGCACCAATAGCCGCCAACCCAAGCGGCAACTTCCTCCCCACGTTCCAAATACCATGATCAAACGTGGTATAATCCATCCTTCTGAACACGACCAACTCCAATGTCAAAACAGCATTAAAGCAACTAGCCCAATACCCGATAATACTCAGAAAATTGACCAAAGTGGTCTCCCACTCCTTCGCCGCCTGAACGGCCAACGGGATCATAACCGCCATAGTCACCAAGATGAACACAAACCGAAGTCCGCGCACACATCGAACGCGCACAAACCCCGGAACCAGCATCTCCAAATTCAACGAGATGCTGTACATGGAAATGGCAATGTTCCCAATCACGCTAAGCGCAAGCACCACCAGCACCACTTCACCAAACCCTGCCGCGGGAGCAAGCATCTCCATCATCACGCCACCGATGCCCGTTGAAGCGTAAGCCGCTTGCCATGCAGGGACTTGAGGGACGGCGCCGCCGATAGCGGCCCCCAAAATCAGAAGCGGGACAGAGGGCAGGAAGAGGCCGAGGTAGATGTAGCTAAAGATGCGGGCTCTGGCGCTAAACGGGCCAGTTCGAAATGGGTTTGGGTTCGGGTTGTGGTAGATGGAATAATCACCCACCGTCCCACCAAACGTCAAAAAGTATCCCGCGACGAGGCTTCCGAGGTTGAGGATCTGTGTAGGAGTGGCCGGTGCTGCAAGTTGGGTTTGTAGATGGAGGTAGCGGCCGCCGCAGCCGACGGCGATAACGAGAGCCACAAGGTTGGGAATCCAAGTCCATCGCTGCCAGAAGTGGACGAAGTTGAAGCCGAGGAGGGAGACGCCGAAGGCGACGAGGCAGGTGATGACGATGCCTACGTTGACGCTCACGTGGGAAGGGTTGAGGGCTGCGAGAGTTTGGCCGCCGGCGATGGCGGACATGAGGGAGAAGCCGATCATGGTAGCGGCGTTGAGGAGGAGGGGAATGATGACTAGGTAGAGCCTAGCGAAGTATTAGGAGATCTATAGTACAGGAGGAGGGGAAATGTCTGGTGAACGAAGAACTCACCCAAAGGAATACCGAGCTTGCACAAACTGCCTCATGCCTGTCTCCATTCCTCCAATCCCCATGAAGGCAGGTGGGAGGCACGTAATCAGCGCAAAGAAGATGATAACCAGCGAGGCGTCTCTGAGACTCAAGCCAAACTCGAGAGTGGCTAGCATGCCGGTTGGGACTCTGTCGAACCAAAACATGTCGAGTTAGCAATTAATCAGGTATGCTAGGTTTTGCCTCTCGCCGACTGAAGGATAGGAGAATGACTTACGGAAGTAAACTCAATAAACAAGTAAAGAAAACAGTAAACAACTGGTTGTACTGCGTCGAAGTCCTCCCCTCAATCGGAACCGGCTGGATCCCGTTCTCCTCGACTCCGACGTCGATGAGATTCTGGTACCACTTTGGATTCTCCTTGAAAGGGATGTTGTTGGCTTGAGCGTCTTTGTTCCTTAGGAACTTGTGCCAAGAAGAGGAACGGAATCCTCGAGTCGCTGTCGTTGTCTGTGCTTGATCGTCGTGTTGTCCGTGTTCCTCTTTGCCAGCTGTGCGCTCGACATCGTGAAGAGCGACCCCGGTTGAAAGGTTGGTAGACATCTTGTGGTTAATGATGAAGACAAGGGTTGGATTAGGAATTTATCGGAGTATAGAGAGGTGACAAATTCCGTCGGCATGACCTCTGGGGTTGGTTGAAGAGGAGGAAAGGGTAAGGTGAGCAGAGGAGAGGCGGAGGAAGTTGACTGCAACTTTAAATACGGCCCAAGGGCTTCTCAGTTTCTGAGTGAATGGACTTCTGGGTGAACGTGGTTTTCATCCTATTCTGCCAAGTATTTCACAACCTGATAGCGGGTAAAAATCCTTAGCCACCTCGAAGGTTCTTGGGAACCGTTGTCCTGGTAACCCTCAAGAGTCAACCTAGAGGTAGATAGCTGGGGGGGAACTTGACTATCCAGTTGTGTATTCAGTGGAGGGCATCTCTTTATACCATGTATTGAACATGCTGTCCACACGGTGCTATTAAAGAGCGGTTGATATGGGAGTGACACGCCCGGGGTGGCCATCTTCGCCAATCCCCGTGATCCTGAACATATGGGACCATTAGACTTCAGGTTCGCGGAGTAAATCGTAAGGAAGACATCTTGCTTGTCTGCCTGAAGCTACCATCTTCGTCCAACACTTCTGTGAATAGTGTAAAGGGGAGACACATTACCCGTGCATGGTAACTATCTTTCTTGATGGGCCAAGATTCGTCACGCCTCTATACACATCCAACTAGTGAGTATTAGGGCCCCGAGTGTCTCGGACTAGTGCTCCTTGAGCATGAGGCTTATCAGGGAATGGGGGTTAGGAAGCTGCGTTGGCGATCCTGCGGTCAACAACAACAGCTCCCGCTTGGAGCCATCTACCGAGCCGCTATCTGTAACAGGCGCCTTTTGAGACGTGATGAATGCTGAAACACCATGAAGGTGCTTGAGCTGTTCGATTTGTCCAGGAATCGACAGGCTTCGTTGGTTCGACCCAACTCGTCTCTTGAGTTTGACGTCGACCTAGTTTCGTAGAGGGGGTAGACTATGTAGCAGATTCACTAATGGGATCAACCCTAACCCCCGTGATGTGGATATGGACCGGGCCGGCGCCGAAGTGGGACCAACCCCGAGAGAACCCCACACATGGGGAGCCGGTGGGGCAGAGCCCGCCGCTCAGGGCATGGAAAGCTGGAGCTTGCTCCCCGTCGGAGTGTGCCGGGCCTTGTGTGCGTTGTGTTGTTCAAGCGGTCGTCGGTGTGGCCCTGGGACGTCGGAGGCAGCTTCAGGATACCTACCTATCTCTTGAAAGCCATGTGTGGCGGCCCTCGGTCCCTATGAGTAGGTACCTACTCTCGAGGTAGTCGGGTACCTTACTGTATCCGGCGTCATCTTGAGGCTTTCGTCATGGACTCATGGTTAGCCTTTACCACTCTTCTCGTCGTGTGTGGCGGCATGCAACTCGGCGCAATATCATCACGGTGACGGTGGAAGTACCTTATCGGCGTGTCGCTGGATTCTTAGGTACCTATGTAACAGGGAGAACCTGAAGGTGGACAAAGACCCCTCTCGACGGGAGTCTGCCATGTTTTGCCAGAGGCCCCTAGGGTCTAGCGCACAGAAGCGTCAGACCCCTGCACCGATGACAATGTCCCCGCCAGTTATGGAGGTACCTGACCCGCAATGCTACACCGCGAGACGGACCTCCTTCAACCTGGAACCGTGTCGGCTGTTTCGAACCTCGCGGCTTGCTGGGGAATGATGAGCACCTCTCCCCCATACAAACGAAATTAATACGAAATAAAATCACATCATACCGAATTCATGGAAACATTCTGACCTTCTTCCGTCCCGCTTGCTCTCCCTGTCTCCGGATCCGTCCTTTGAAAGCTACCTAGCAACCAAAGAACAGCCAACAACAACAACAACAGCAACAGCCTCACCTTGTCACAGACCGCCGTCGCCGCGCATCGCCATCCCCTCGTCGAGTCGTCGCATCTGGATGGTCTTGCCTCTGCGCACCGCAATTCCGACAATCACGCTCAATACCTTTTGCTCCTCAATCCTCCGAGGGTTTCCGATTGTAAAACAAAGGCAAGAGCCGGCTCTGCCCTAATCAGAACATTCGAACTCCCCTCAGCGGTCATGGACCAAGCAGCCTCCATAGTAAAGGAGCATCATGATGGTATGCGACAGTTCCCGTGGTGCGCGAGCTCTAGCATAGGTAGAGAGCAGCTGCTGATATTTCTACCGTGCAGCTATCATCAATGCCATCAAACAAGTTGTCCAGCGCGACGTGAGCCAACCCCCTACCGTCCTTCCACCGCCATCGACAGGATCCCATACTGATGCAACCGTGGACTATAGTGGAGGATCCTAATAGTCGACGACGTCTCCAAAAAGATCATCGACAACTCGGTCAAAGAAGATGACATTCTCGATGTTAATATCGCCAATATCCAACAAATCGAGGAGCCGAGAGACGAGAATTCGGGCATGGATGCTATCTACATCTTGTCACCCCGTCCGCATATTGTCGAGTGCCTGGTCCTTGATTTGGCAAAGGGCCGCTACCGCAACTCCGCCGTGCTATGGATAGGCATTCTTGGGAGGGAACTGAGGGCACGACTGGCTGCTGCTCCTCAGAAAATAGGTACCATACCTAGGTCTGGACAACGTCAAGGGGTATTGGCTAACCAACACCCGCGTAGATTCGCGACCGCTATTGATCGACTTCTTCCCTCGCGAGTCACATCTGGTGTCTTTCAAGGACCCATATAGCTTCCCCATTCTGTATAACCCGAGCTGTGAGGCCGTTGCAATGCCGCATCTGGACGCTCTTGCTCAAAAGGTATGGCATATCCAGTTCCAGTCCGCCCCTGGCTATTTATTGTGCTGTGGACTAAAGATATCACAGATTGCCGCTGTGTGCATAACACTGGGCGAGTATCCAAAGATCAGATTCTTCGCGCCCGGGAACAACGAATATCGTGCGAGCGCATTATGCGGTCGCCTTGCCTCGCTCGTACAAGACGAGCTTGACGCTTACAAACAGTTCAAGGGCGACTTCCCGCCACAAACGACACGGCCACAGGGATATCTACTGATTGCAGACAGGTCGATGGACTTGATGGCGCCATTAGTGCACGAGTTCACGTACCAGGCCATGGCGCACGACCTCCTCCCCATTAAGGAAGGCGACAAGGTGACCTTCCATATGACTGTCAACGAGGGCACGCCCGAGGCCGAGGAGAAGGATATGGAGTTGTCTGACAAAGATAAGGTGTGGGTTGAGAATCGGCATCGGCACATGAAGGATACGATCGAAAAACTTATGAGCGACTTCCAAAACTTCATCAAGCAGAACCCCAACTTCACCAACCAAACCCAGGATACGACTAGTTTGAATGCGATCAGGGACATGTTGGCTGGCCTGCCGCAGTTTCAGGAAATGAAGGAGGCCTATTCGCTTCACCTTACCATGGCACAGGACTCGATGAACATCTTCCAGCGTCGCAAGTTGCCCGACGTCGCTTCAGTGGAGCAGACTTTGGCTACTGGTCTTGACGAGGATTATAAGAAGCCCAAAAACATCCTGGAACAGATGGTCCGGCTTTTGGATGATGAAGCTATTACTTGGGTGGAACGGCTACGACTAATTATCATCTACGTGCTATACCGCGACGGAGTTATCACCGAGGACATCGACAGGCTGCTTAGCCATGCGGCCTTGCAGCCCAATGAAAAGGTTAAAATCACCAACCTCCAGCACTTGGGTGCCCGGCCTACGCGAAAGCTGAAGGAGGAACGGAAACCGCATCCTCCGCTTTTCCCGCGAACCCAAGTAAAGAACCCCGGTGACGAAGACAACTTTCTCTCTCGATTCGAGCCGGCTGTTAAGCACATGCTTGAGGATCTCTTCAACAACGTTCTCGACCCAGCAACTTTCCCCTTTACACGCCCTCCAGCCGACGGTGGAGCGGCCGACACTGCTATGGCAACTGGACAGTCTCTCCGCTCGGCAGCCCCGAGATGGGCATCAGCTAATCGTCGACAGGTTGAAAATCGACAAAGGGTTATCGTATTCATGGCCGGTGGTGCGACCTACTCAGAGGCGCGGATCTGCTATGAAGAAGCGGAGAAGCGAAACCGCGACATCTATCTTGTGTCCAGTCACATGCTCACACCACAACTATACCTAAGGCAACTGGAGGACCTTTCGATGGATAGGAGGACACTTGGCCTGCCGATGGATCGACCTCAACCCAAGGTCCCTGAGCACTTTTATGCTAAGCCGAAGCCTCCACCGCAACCCATGCAGCGGCCGGCCGCTCCTCCCGCAGCTGGCTCAGTACACCCTCCAACACAGGCAATGGGTGCCATGACCATCAACAGTGGCGCGGCTCATCCGCATGCTGGTGGCAGCGGCGCAAGGCCTCCGGCTCCACCTGCTGGGAAGCCAGAGAAGCCAGTGAAGGAAAAGAAGAAGAGAAATCTGTTTGGATTGAAGAAGTCATCCTGAGCATCTGAAGCGTGATAGGAATGGGTACTGGCGCATTGGAGCTTGGGCGGAAGCGGTGAGCGGGAAAGAATGGATTTGGTGCCTCGGATGAATGCCGGGCAGGTTATTACTGTTTGTAATCGTGTCTTGGGTCGCCATCGAATTCACTTGGCTATCGTCAAATATACACTAATATGGATGGTCAAAAATCAGTTGCAAGTCTGAATGCCCACCTGATATGAGAAAGAGCAAGACGTTCGGGGAGGTGATTCAGTGAATCAATAAAAATGATACATATTGTGCACTCTCATGATTTGAATTATTGTGGCTTCATATTCCACCCCTCAAAGTCTACCTCAGAATCTTACCACACAACACAACATCCTCCCCCAACGGATGCCACGACACGTCCCTAAGTCTCACCGGCGGCACCGGCTGCCCATCCTTCCCTACCGCCCTCGGCGGACATACCAGCACACCTCCAGCCCCTAACCACGTCGGTGCAATCGTGACAATCACCGAGTCTACCAGCTCTTGCTCTCCCCCTTGCTCCAGTGAGAGCAACGAGTTAATCACACTTCCTCCCCCCTCAATCATCACACTATCCAACCCTTGCTCCTTGATCGTCCACAACACGTCTGTCCAGGTGAATTCCTCACCCTCAACGCTCTTGACATGCACAAATTTCCCCCCAACCCCCTCCACAACCGCCCTCCTCTCGTCCGGCACACTCCCCACCTCCTTCGCAACAAAAACAAGAGGCGCCAACCCCTGCCCCAGTCTAGCAAGCTGAATCACTTTACTCTCCGCATTAACTTCCCATCTTGCAGAAGGATCCAGAATAATCGGCCGAGGCTGGCTGGGATGCTGCTCCCTAACTCCCTCTGGCACGAAAGGAGAGATAATCTTGCAGTTAAGCCCCGGATCATCAGCCACGGCTGTTCCGACACCTACCAAGATGGCGGCGTGCCGGGAGCGGAGATAATGTGTCATGGCTTTGGATTGGGGCCCGGAAAGGGTGGTGCGTACCCCCGGGGCCAAGGAGAGGGAGGAGTCGAGGGATGTGGCGAAGGTGAGGGTTACGAAGGGTTTGTCTGGTCTAGTGGTGGTGTCGGTGCTGGCAACTGGTGGAAGGTGCGGTTCGAGTTTGAGGGCTGAGGAGGCGGGGAAGTGAAGGAGGCCATCGGTGGGTGGTGCCCCTTGGGGCTCTGCTGGCTGGACGGTGGAAGCCATTTTGAGGTGTGCCCTTCCCTTGCTGTGGTGAGGAATGGTGAAGAGGGTTGTTGATATCGCTCTGCTGAGGTGATTTGTTGTTGACCTCCGGTGAGGTGGTGCCGAGATCAAGTGGATTCCCTATATGCACTAACACTCGTAGCGGTACTTAACGTTGCAGCTTGTTAGTAGTGCACTCTCTACACCCGCAGCAAAAGGACACCTCAGAGGCGGGAAGAGCCGAACAGGAATAGTGCAATCGCAGGCGCAAAAGATTTCCTTTAACGCCATTATTTTGTACCAGCTCATCCTAGCCTCTATTAAGGGAGTCGGATGAGATGATCCTGTCGCCAATCATTCACACCGACAGAAAGTCGTATACCTATTCACAAAAGCCCATGTGTACTACTGTCCTTTTTCTCTTGAACAACACGCATAGCATAGCCAACGAACAGCGGCACGGATTGTGAGTCCTCAAGGGAGCAAGCAAGCCGAAACCGCAGTGGCGCAGCTTTCCACGTAAGCCTTTCATGCTTGGAGAAAACGATAACCAACCGATGATACACAAACGGTTTGATGGCCCAACGATTTGAGTGAAGTGCCAATCATTATGATACGTGAACGAATGCTGGAACCCGAAGAACTTTATAGGAAGTGATGGAACATGTCGAAGAATGCAATGATCCACCAAGATATCGCGAATCCCACCCCCTCGAATTGCCGGACTTGGCAACGCTTTATTAAATCGCTATCTAATTTCCACTTGATATGCCCCTTTTCTGGCTTGGCCAGCAAGAGGACACTTCTGCCGTTTCAAGCCATGTCTCATTTCACTGACAATGAATTCGACCAACTCGATGTGTGATATGGGTGTTATAGCGGGACGTGGATGTTGATGTGGTTCGAGAAGGGTTCCGTTACCTTACCGTCGTTGGGCGAGGATGGGAGGGGCAAGTGATTGTAAGAGATATCCATCCGTTAGTGCAATGCAATCATCCCCCTGCATAAGAGCCGGTGCTTGTGCATAACTCACTAGCAGCTACGTAACTGCAGATTGCCACGCGACCACCGCTGCGCCTCGGAAGCAACAAACAAAGCCTCCCCGTCTTTTCCGTGGGGCCGTCTGCTTTTTTAACTCCGTGCATCCCGCAACCAAAATCCACCGACCTCACCTCCCTCCATTTCCACCCCTCTTTTCTTTCAAGCATACCCAAAGTCGCAAACGGAAACGACTAGTGGGCTTGGGCATCTTGTCTCAGCCATATTCACCAGACTGTAGTCAATTACCTGAAGATCGACCACCAATCTCGATCCTTCCCCGCGCACCCAGCGAACGAACGAACGAACGACGAGTGTGTCAGACAACCGAGAAACCCGTTGCATTGTAGACTGTCGACTGTTGTGCGCCCAAATTTTCAACCCATAACATCACCTCTCGTCACACACACACACACACACAAATTCCATAGATCGACAACATGGACTCCGGCAAGCAAGATCCACCCCCGTACAACCAGCCTCAGCCTCCCCAGGCTGCCTACGCCGGCTACGGTGCTCCCTACGGCCAGCCCCAAGGTGGTTACTATCCTCCTCAGGATCCCAACTACCCGCCACAAGGCCAATACCCGCCGCAAGGCCAGTACGGGCAACAGCCAGGCCCATACCAGCAGGGACCGCAGATGGGATACTACCAGCAACAGCAACCACCACCAGGAGCGTATTACCAGCAGGGTCCCCCGCCGCAAGGGTACTACCAGCAGCCGGTAGAGCAGAAGAGCAGTTCTGATGTAAGTCCTACTGTCCCGGGTGACTTTGCTGGCGACCATTCTCACTAACATTGTCTGTTTCAGAACGTCTGCTTGGCGATTCTGGGAACTTGCGCCGTCTGCTGCTGCTTGGATGCCATCTTCTAAACACCATCGGCACCGATTATTACCGTAACGGGACCATGTCAGAAACGAACAACAAGTTAATAGCATCGAAATGATGCGAAAAGGGGAAGAATTTGGGAGGGGAGAGTATGTTTGCTGCCTTGGGCGTGACGGGCAACAAAAACGCCCGTTTGCGCTGATAGAGAGGCGGTGGTGTGCCAGAGTGGACCGCACCGTCTCACTAATTAGTTGCCAGCCGGCATTTGAAACTTGACCCTGCCTCGAGGTCTTGTAGGAATGGGGGCAGGCTTAGTTGAGAGCCTGCAAGGTTTGATTGATTCACGCATTTGGGAGGCGCAAGGGGAATTTGGCTACACAGCTGCTTTAGCTTGCTTTACGTTACACCTTATGTTCGCTTTATGTTATTCTTCTTCTTTCCTTCATATACCAGTAACCAATTGCCTTTCTTGCGTTCCCACGCTGGTTCTCTTTGCATCTCCTGTGTGTTTCGAATTTGATTGACTTGACATGATTTTATCATTGTCAGCACTCGTCTCTAACGCATGGATTTCGTTTGCAGGAACGGAGAAAAGTTGGCTGGGGGTGTTGGAGGCAGGAATTCTGCTGTTCTTGCACTCATGAAGGTACAATTAACAAGTTTCGCAGCTACCTCAAGTTCTTCATGTCACACTCGGGGCTGAAAAGTGATGACGGTTTACTATGTTGACTCAGGTTCATGAGAAGCAGGTAAAGTTAGATAAAGCTTCAATTCTAAACACCATTGTACGCCGCGCTACATAACATACCGCCAACAAAGTACAGCACCAGAGTCATTCATACATCCTGAATCTCCCTCTCATGCAATGCTTGCAAAGACCTCATCGAACTTCTCAATCACCTCCTTCACACAATCATGCGAATAAATCATCTTCTGCACATCGGGGCTCGCCCACTTATCCGGTACCACGCCGGACTTGCCGTTTTCCCGGAACAGCCGATCACGCTCCTCCTTCGCCTTGCCCTCACCAAGATGCAACACACGCCCGGAGTGCGACGCCAAATCCACCAGGGTCGTCGTATACGGCTTGCGCAGCATCTCAAACACCTTGAGTGTCTTGGTGATCGTCTCGGCATCATCCAGCTTATCAGCGGGAATCCTGCTCACACACTCAGCCAGGACCGATCCGTCTTCGATGGCCATGGCAGCGCCCTGGTTGAGATGCGGCAGCGTAGCGTGGCAGGCGTCGCCCAGCAGCGCGGCGGACCCGTGCACCCACGTGGGAAGCGTCTTGTGGATGCGCAGCTTCCACTCGCACACCTCGCCCTCGGGCACCAGGTCGAGCATGCGCTGCACGAGCGGGCAGAAGGTGCCGAACACCTCAAACATGGCCTTCTTCTCGCCGCGCGTCGTGTACGTCGCGTTAGTGGCGCCCGCAAAGTTCGTGTCCGGGTGCGCCGTCGATAGGTTGTAGATGTTGTGTCCGCTGACCGGGTAAGCGATGATGTGTCTACGCTCGCCGATCCAGCGGACGACCATGTCGCTGTCCAGCAGAGCGAGCATCTCCGGGTCATGCTTCATTTGGTCGCGGTGAAGCATGATTCTGTAGGCGGCTTGACCGGTGTCTCCCTCCTCCGAGGTTAGGCCGAGCTCGGAGAGCATCTGCGTGCGCGTGAGGGACTTGATGCCGTCCGAGGCGAGCAGGATGTCGGCTTCGACCTCGAAGGGCTCCTCCTGGGTGCGCGACTTGAGCAGGATACGCGGCTTGGGCGCCCATGAGAGAACCTTGACGAGTGAGGTGCCGAAGTTGAATTTGATGGCGGACTCCTTCAAGCAGCCGTTGTAGAGGCCGCCGGCGAGAGAGGAGCGGTGGCCGGTGCAGTGCGGGAAACCGTACTTCTCGCGCATGTCGGGCATGTAGACGTGGGCGAGCTCTTCGTTTGTGCTTCCCTCTGTGGTATTACAATGTCCGGTTAGCTTTGCTATTCTCTGGGATGGGGAAAAATGGAGTGAAACTACTTACGCCTGATGCTTGTCTCCTTGACATTTGTGGAATCTTTCTCGATCTCTTCCCAGCAGCCTAGACGATCCAATACCCTGACAACATTGGGAGGCATCTGGATACCGGCACCGACGAAGCCTAGGTTCGACGCTGTCTCGTAGACATTGATGTTCTTGAACCCCTTTTTGGCGAAGGCGAGGGCAGCGCCCAACCCTCCCATTCCTGTGCGATTATTCACGTTAGTATTCGGTACTCGGTGATTTGTGAGGAGACACTCTTGGGGGGGGCTTACCTGCGCCGATGATGACAATACGGAGATCCCGGAAGTCGGCCATGGTGATATGCTGGTTGATAAAGCCTTTGTGTGATGATGATGAACAAAGCGTAGGTCAATATCCAAAATTGAAGAATGAGAGTTCAAATCACAGATACAAAGAAGGAGGATGAAGCTATATTATAGTTTCCCACCAGCTCGGGAGCTAAAGCTAGAAAGCTATCCATTATCGACTGCCAAATCACATACATGTGACCCGGATATGGGAGGTGAGATCTAAACCGAAGAGGTGGGGTCCAGGGGGAGATCCCCCAAAGTGCGGGGGAACTGCCGCGAAAGTGTCCGTTGGTTAAAAGGTACTTGGCCAAAGTTGACGCTGTGCTGGGGAAATATGTTTGTCCGGGATGACGATATCAACATTGGGCCATTTTGATTTGCTATTACAGATGTATTTGACTGTATTCAATAAATCAGTGTGTATGAGGCTAACGAAACAGATAACCAGTGGCAGAACCTAAGGTAGGTGCGATATCGGGAATACACTACTGATCGCTCATCCACAGGTCCCAACTTGGGGAAATCTTGGGGGTCTTTCAACATCTCGGCGGGAAAGGCAACATTGAGGTAATACATACCCCTGGCCACTGGCTTGGCCATAATGTGAACCCAGGGCTGAGGGAACCGTGAATAAATTATATTGCAGAATTTCTGGGAATCTGAGGCATATCATGCCATGCGGTTTTAACATCATCCGGTGTTGTCGGTGCCGGACGGTTGCTGGCTTCCGTTGGCGTTTCGTCTATGTGGGTTGTCTGCGGGAGAAATGTTGCTCCCTGCGGCGCACGCCAAAGCCCGAGCTTCTCCGAGAAACGGAAAGTCCATCCTCGATGGCGCGGGTGGTAACATTGATAAGTATAGACAAACCGCAACAAGTCTGTGTAAAGATTCCATACATATATAGTTCCCTTGTTTCATCTACCTCGAAAGATATTGAACTCGGATTTGTTACTGCGATGTTTGCGTTCGAGTGCAAGCTCAAAAAGCCCGCGCACAAGAAAGGAGGCTCGTGCACTTAGCCGGGCACTCACTCCCAGTATCTACATCTGCTATGCAGTCGCGAAACTGGCTTTCTGATAAAGAGAGGCCTCCTATGTCGACCATCTCGCCCGACTAGTCGCCAATCACCCACGCACGTCAAGGTCAACGAACATAGCCATCAGTTTCGCTCGCCTCCCTCCGAGTTCACAATTGCTTAAAAACTGACGGCTTCCAGCAGTGGAGGAACGAATGCAAGGACGCGTGCTTGGATTGCAGCATTATGCAGGCGCAATTGCCCAGTCTTTGTGCCCGTAGTTGCGTCATACCCTGGGACCGTGAACAAGACCATACAAAAGTTGGAGGGCACAACTTTGTTCTTTCCCGTTTATCGACCCTTTACGCGCAACCCATCCACGACCAAGGGGGGTGCTAGGGGTGCTAGGGGAGGACGGCGTGCCAAGTTCCAGCGGAAATTAAGGTAGTCGAAGGCTTCCAAAGTCCACACTAGAGGACGCACAAATCTCCGCCGAGTGGTTTTTCTGAGCTCGGCTGCCGTTCATGTACAGCCATGCACGCACGCCTGGTCGTTCAGGGGCACCAAGACCATTTCGTGTGAAGAGCCACAACGGGCTCGTCCGTTGTTGGTGGGGGGTTCGGTTGCGCAAGGATGTTTCATGGACAGAAAGAGAGACGAGCCGTTGTGGTTCTTATTAAGAACTGAACAGTCAAGCGCGCGTCTGCGGCTTTGTTGTCCTCGATAGGTACAATGCGACAAGTCACCAGCCAACCATGTCAACCAACGGCCACTGCCCAGACAGTGGAACGGGCGACATGAGGGGCCAGGCGGGGATTCACAGGCGCGCAATGAACAACTGGTTTTTCAGGGGCATGCTGCAAGTGACGCCGGGCATGGGGTTGATTGGCCACAAGGGCAGCCGCACTGCCGCAGACGTCACCAGGGTACTTTGGTGCCAGGCCCAATCAGATCAGAAGCAAGACAACCTGGAATTTTGTTGCACATGGCATGGCGACCCCGATCTTGGCCCATCTTGGTCGCTAAGGTACCTATCGTGCGTCGTCGTCTTCAGGGCCGTCCCGTCTTTCTACCTTATGGGATGAACTGAGCAATGAAAGGTCAGCCAACCGGTGGACGGCCCGCAACGAGAACCTCAAAGCTTCAAGTCCACGCCCGTGCTCCAGCAAGCAAGCGCGTCCCGGAGACCGTCCATCCATTTGGCTCCTTTCAGGTTTGGTTCGTATTCTCAGCGATAAGTCACCAAAACTTTTCGTTTCCTCGATTTCCTCCCTCCCCCGAACCACCTCCAGTCTCGCTTGTTGACGGACCTCACTCCTGATTTTCTTCTTGTCTGTCGATCATACTTCCCATTCTTCTGGTTCGCTACCATCTTTTTATCCCAAGTCCCGCAGATTGATCATAGGGCTACTTCCTCTAATCATCTATCCATCCGCCTACGGTACCTACCTTAATTCTGCAATCCTTCGCGGCTGGCCTACTCTTCTTCCCCTTGTCCTTAGAGGTACCTCCGTCACAATTCACCTTTGGACCACCATCAACCCTTCCGCCATTGTTCCTATTGTCCTCTCCGGGATACCACAAAAGCAACACAGAGATCGACAACTCCTCCTGCACCATCCCACTGGCTGGGAAAGGGGTATATGTGCCTGGTCAAGGAATAATCATCTCGGTTTCTCCACGACTTTGCGTGGATAGACAACACAAAAGACAGCCGATGCCTTCGCTTCCAACATCCTCCTAGTCGTTCCGTCGCTCTAGCCTCGGGTTCGCCTGCAAACAGCGGTCTGCGACCCATTGCTTCGAACTTAACATACCTTCCTCAGCCCTTTCCCGATCGAGTATTGCCATCTAGGTACCTCTATCTACCTAGCAATACCACGGGTATCATTCCATCACGAACCTCGACGGCCCTAGAGGCCACCTTATTTCACCAGCCATTATGGCTTCCTCTGCACTTCTTTCGACGCTGCCGACGGCCGTGTCGACCGCGGTATCGACGGCATCCATATCGGGATCTGTAATATCAACTGTAACATCCGCCTTGGCATCGACAATAACATCGTCAGCCAGTTTGACATCTTCCTCGAGTAGCTCGACGACATCAAGAGTGCTTACTACAACGAGAAGCGGCCCCATCAACAAAATACCCAATGACGAATCAACAGGCTCAGCCCAGAAGGTTGAGGGCATTAGTCTTGTGGCCTTTCTTACTGCCTTGGCTACTTCGTTGGTCGTTTTTGGTGTCCAGATGGGGCTATTCTTGCTCCTACGACATAAGCTAGCCAGGATATTGTATGTACTATCCACCTCGCATCTTACAATGGTTCCTACTAACATGGTCGCGCACAGTAAACCCAAGACCTACCTCGTTCCTGAACGCGAAAGGACAGAACCCCCACCTGCGAGTCCTTGGAACCTACTATCCACTGTGCTCAGATACGACGACCGTGAAATCATCAAAAAATGCGGTCTCGATGCCTATTTCTTCCTTCGATACCTCCAGACTCTTTTGGTCCTGTTCATTCCCATCGCCCTTGTCGTCATTCCCATCTTGATACCTATCAACTACGTTGGTGGACTCGGTCAGGAGGTTGTTGACACCAACAACACGGACATAGAGGACCCTGACGTCCCCACGGGCTTGGACACCTTGGCCTGGGGCAATGTCCGTCCAGAAAACTACCGCAGACGGTGGGCCCATCTGATTCTAGCTCTTCTTGTTATTATCTGGGTCTGTGGCGTCTTCTTCGCCGAGCTCCGCGTTTACGTCAAAATCCGCCAAGATTACCTCACCAGTGCCGAACATCGATTGCGCGCCTCAGCAAACACCGTCCTCGTGAGCTCGATTCCCGACAAGTGGCTGACCGAGGATGCTTTGAGGGGACTGTTTGACGTCTTCCCTGGCGGCATTAGAAATGTCTGGCTGACGCGGGACTTTACTAAACTTCTCGAAAAAATTCACCGGCGTGATGCCATTCACCAGCAGCTTGAAGAGGCCGAGACAGAGCTGATCCGCGAGGCAAAGAGAAGACAGTTGGAACAGAGGAGATTGGAGGAGAAAAGGGTCCGCAAAGCTCATCAGGTCAAGGCAGAATCGAAGAAGGAACGGAAACACCGTGCAAAGGCCGAGGATGACGAGGCTAAACGACGTGCCGAGGACAACGGAGGCTTAAGCGTAGGAGACCACGAGGCGGTGCCGCATGATGTTGCGACAGCCGTTCACGGAGGTGAGAAGCCAGAGGGCAAGGGACTGGACGACATCCAGGAGGGCGAAAGCGAAGAATCGCCGCATCACGGCCCGCGGGGCGGGAACGGTCTCTTCAGAGTAGGCGAAAACCTAGAAAGAGGACTCAAGAAGGGAGTTGGTTTTGTTGGAGAAGCCGGGCACAACATTATTGTCCTTCCCAAAGCTCTTCAACAGAACGTCGAAGGGGAGTTGGAGCGTACAGGCGGCTTTGACTTCGTCAAAGACGGAGCACAGCCATCCCCGACAAGCTCCACAAGCTCCACAAGCTCCGCATACGACTCCAAACTGCATCCAGGAGATGACGAAGCACAGCCTAAACCGTCGTTTGCATCCGAGACTCCGTTGCACGCATCTCAAGCTCGCCATGCCCATACCCTCTCTGAAGCCTCCCAAGCCTCGACGGTACAGAAGGATCCAGATTCACGAACAACGGGTAACACCACTCGCAGAGTCTCGAACTTGGACAATATGTACATCACTGAGAAGACGAGATGGTATGAGTTCTGGAAGCCTCCGTCGGGTGGTTACGTGTCTCCGGTTCCCCAAGGGTATGAACGCGAGGATTATCCTTGGAAGGTGGAGAGGACAAAGTGGCAGAAATTCAAGGCTGCTATCCCCTTCTACCACAGCGATATCGAGGATGTGGAGTATCCTCCCGCGTTTACGCAAGATTACGCAACAGAAAAGGAGGAAGGCGCCGAATGGGAAAAGTGGCTCTCGGCTAAGGACCGGCCTCATCATCGTTTGGCACTTTTCGACTGGACACCTGGTTTTCTCCCTGCTTTGCCGTTTGTGAACAAGAAGGTCGATACCATCTACTGGTGCCGGGCTGAGCTGGCAAAGCTGAATCTCGAAATTGAGGAGGACCAGCAACATCCCGAGCGGTATCCCATCATGAACTCCGCTTTTATTCAGTTCAACCACCAAGTTGCAGCGCATATGGCTTGCCAGTCTGTCACCTACCATATCCCCAAACAGATGGCCCCTCGTACGGTCGAAATATCGCCCAACGACGTCATCTGGGACAACATGGCTATCAAATGGTGGCACGAATGGGCGCGGAGTGCGCTTGTCTTCGCTGTGGTTGCTGGTATGCTCATCCTGTGGGCTTTTCCCGTCGCGTGGACAGCGTCGCTGGCACAGCTTGATGCTCTTGTGGAGAAGTACAGCTGGCTCCATTGGCTTATTGAGAACAATACGGTTCACAACGTTGTTAAGGGTGTGGCTGGTGTCTTGCCCGCGGCTGTCCTTGCGCTCCTGCTGATTCTGGTTCCGATAACACTGAACTGGCTCGCCACTTTCCAAGGCGCAAAGACAGGCTCCCAGAGGTCGGAGACGGTGCAGACATACTACTTTGCCTTCCTCTTTGTACAGGTGTTCCTCGTCGTTTCCATCACTTCCAGTACGTTTCAGACGATCGCCAACATTACGGCGGATATTACCAGTACCCCTGAAGTTCTGGCGGAGAATCTTCCCAAAGCCGCAAACTACTTTTTCAGTTACATGATTCTCCAGGCGTTGTCAACAAGTTCGGGAACGCTTCTTCAGATCGGCACGTTGTTCATGTGGTACGTTATGGCTCGTATCCTGGACAACACGGCACGGGCGAAATGGACGCGCAATACGCAGCTCCCAAGCGTTACTTGGGGATCATTCTTCCCAGTTTACACCAACTTCGCCTGCATCGCTCTGATTTACTCCGTCGTGGCGCCACTCATTTCGATTTTCGCTATCATCACCTTTGCACTGTTATGGTGTGCGCACAGGTACAACATGCTCTACGTTACTCGGTTCCGGACCGACACCGGTGGTGTTTTGTACCCCCGCGCTATTAACCAGACATTTACCGGTCTCTATGTCATGGAGCTCTGCCTTATCGGTCTCTTCTTCCTGGCAGTGGATGAGAATGACAATGTCGCCTGCGTCCCTCAGGCCATCATCATGATCATTGCCCTTATCTTGACCATATTGTACCAGTATCTCCTGAACCGTTCCTTTGGGCCGCTCCTTCGATACCTTCCTATCACATTTGAGGACGAGGCGGTTATCCGCGATGAAGCCTTCCAGCGTGCTCAGGAACGAAGACTGGGCATCATTCGCGATGACGACGAAGCTACTGCACTCAATCGGTCAGCTCCTGGTGCGAGCGATGGAAAAGATATTGAGCTTCGGAATTTGCACAAGAGAACGAAGTCAGAAGCCGATAGCCTGTCCCGACTCGGAAAGCTCAACCCAGTCAGGGGTATCGTCCACGCCGGTAGTTGGGCGGTACGAGGCGGCAGGCAGGTTCGGCAAGCGGCGTTTGGCAAGGCGGACGATAACTTGCGCACTGCTACCATTTATCGCAACGAACGTCGTCAGAAGGACATAGAAGCACAACGGGCGATAGGAGATGCGTTGTTCGGCGGCTATCACGACGAAATCGAGGATCTTACGCCAGAGGAGCGCGACGTCCTTGTACGCAAAGCATTCCAACACTATGCGCTACGAGCACGTCGCCCTACAGTCTGGATTCCTCGTGACGACCTCGGTGTGTCCGACGATGAGATCAAGCGGACGAAGGAGTTTAGCAAGTACATTTGGATCAGCAACGCGGGCACTGCACTGGACAGTAAAGTGCGTGTAGTCTATGGTCGCAACCCGCCTGACTTTTCGGAGGTGGACATTATCAACCTGTAATGAAGTATGGAGAGTGAGTGGGAAGCAGCTTGAGGGGTATGCCTTTTACAAAAAGATGCTATGAGAAGCAGGACAGTGGGCGAGAATTTGCATACATGTACCGGGAAGAGGAGGCTACGGACCAGGTGGAGATACCCATGCACTTGTCTTTCGTCTTTTCTTTTTAGCATTTCACCAAACATGGTGACGACGCGTTGGATCCCTTTTTGCATAAACCAGCATTGAATCATTGTTTAGACGTTATTCTTAACCCTCTGTCGTATCATCTACGGCGTTTTCAAGGGAGCATTGGTTTGTAATACAGACTTCCATCCATGGGCAAACAGGACGGCAATTGTCTTGATATATAGAACACATAATGAATCCCGTCGAGAGGGGTATGGTGATAAATCGCGTTTAACACAGCTATGTAATATACTATGCAGTATGTTAAATTACGATATGAAATATCGAAGCTGAACGAGCGAATGAATAGGAAACATAAAAAATAAAGAAGTAACTTTCACAGATAGTGAATTGCGATTGGCTGAGACTCATATACTAGTAATTCTCGCTCGACTTGATTTTACTCAACTAAAAGCATCGCGCCGGGTATATCTTGTTATGGTTGAGTCCTTGTAGATGTGGTACCTCTCTGGCCACTGTGCGAGTAACGCAGGTATTCACCGTGAATAAAGTGGAACCCGACTTGGTGGCTGCGGGACGCGTCTGGAACCTAATGACCGTACTGAAACTCACTGTCAACCTCACCTCACTCATATGCCGATTTGGAATCCAAGCGTTTCAGTCACCAAGACGATTATCCACAACCCAAGTGCTCCAACTGAACTATTGACGCTTCTTCCCGCGTACACCAATTCCATAAACAAAAGCCTTCAAATAAACAAAGCATCTACCTTTCTTCTCCGACACCATGCCTCCCAAAAGCAGCGACGCTCCCACAACAGGGATGAAACGACCCCGATCCCGTCTGCAAGACGAAGAGACCACCGATGAGAACAGGGCACCACCAACATCGACGACATCCGGAGGAGGGGGGATGGCCAGTGCCATCAGCAAATCCAAAAGACAGCGACTCAGCAATGTCTTCGATCAACAAACCATGTTCTCATCGCCAACCACCCCGGCTCTGGACCCCTTCGCGGCTAGCAGTCCCGTCACCCTGGGATTCCCTACTACACCACCGGTGGTAACAACACCCGGACAACAGCAAGTAGTCAGGACATCGGCACGTCGCAGCGCAGCGAAACAGCAAGCAGTAGCGGCAGCAGCAAAACAGACTCAGACTCCTGTCGCTAACGCCAGCGCCAAGAAGAAATTCATCGTCGAACGACCACCGCCTAAGAAGCTGGTGTTTGAGGAAACGTGGAGGAGCCAGGGTCCGACGGCAGCGGCGGGCAAGAATCCATCGCCTCCTCCTGCGAAGGTTGTGAATAGCGAGGGGGAAGAGGTGGTGGAAGGACGGGCGAAACAGCGACGGGGAGGTGGCAAGAAATCAAGGACTGCTGCGGCTCAACAGACGGAGGATATCTACGAAGTCCCTGATGATTCGGAGGATGAATTGAAGCTTAACGGTGCGGTGGGTCATGAAATGAAGGAGAAGCAGCAAAAGCAGCAGCCGGAGAACAAGAAGGGCCGACAGACGAAGAAACAAAAAGAAGCAGCAGCAGCGACTGATGCAAAAGAACCACCCCCACCCAAGAAACGCGGCCGGCCGAAGAAGGCTGATAGGATTGCTGCGGAGGCGACGGCAGCGGAAAAGGAGACGTATTCTACAGATGCTGCTCCAACGAAGGTCTCTCGACGACCAGCGAAGTCGAAGAAGAAGGCGGAAATTAGCGATTCCGAAGGGGAACCCAACGACGCGGTCGATGACCAGCTTCTGGCGGACCTGGATTACGAGGACGGGAAGAAGAGCCATCATCAACAGGAGCTCAAGGGGATATTGAGTCCCCGGAAAAAGAGATTGGATGAGCGCAAGACTGTGGCCTTTAGCAGGTCCGAGGGGGCCAATGAGGAAGACGAAGAGGAAGAGGAGGGAAGGGAAGCGAGATCGCCTGAAATTACGTTTGAGGATCTGCCGACGAAGAAGAAGCGGGCACCCCGAGAGGTTGGTGTCGAGCCTGAGTCAGCGACCGTGGACGAGGAGGATGACGAGGCTGCGGAAGCGGAGGATGAAGAAGCGGATTTAGAAGCGGATGGCAGTGACGACGACGAGGTCTGTGTCATCTGCTCAAATCCGGATACCCGGAAAGGCAACCAGATCGTTTTCTGCGACGGCTGCGACAAGGCTGTTCACCAAAAGTGCTACGGTATCCCTCGCCTTCCCAAGGGAGACTGGTACTGCAAGGAGTGCCTGGAGCTAGGCAAAGACAAGGAGATGAAGACGTCAGCTGGTGTACCGGCGACACGCAAAGAGGAAGAGATG
Source organism: Copromyces sp. CBS 386.78 (assembly GCA_030685235.1). Taxonomy (NCBI): domain Eukaryota; kingdom Fungi; phylum Ascomycota; class Sordariomycetes; order Sordariales; family Sordariaceae; genus Copromyces; species Copromyces sp. CBS 386.78. The sequence goes on from MU839086.1 coordinate 278,596, forward strand.
GCGGTCGCGGTTCAGGCAGCACCCGAAGAGAAAGTGCCGGATATCCCTAATTTCGAGCGGCATCTACGATCTCTGCAGCGAGTCCTGGTTGAGCGCTGTACGGGCAGGCGGCAGATCAAGCTGCGCGGTCAGGAGGAGGCTTATGCGAAGACTTGGCAGTTGGTGGAGCAGACTATTGTGGCGGGTGAAGGTAACTCCATGATGGTCATTGGCGCCCGAGGAAGTGGGAAAACAACGGTAAGCAGCGGTCTCTTCTGTTTGCACATTTGAACCCAAAAACATCAGTGGACTACATCTAACAGTGAACTGCCGTTATAGCTCGTCGAGTCCATCGTATCCGACTTGTCCACACAACGCAAGGACGAGTTCCACGTGGTTCGGTTGAACGGCTTCATCCACACGGACGACAAGCTAGCTCTCCGGGAGATCTGGCGCCAGCTCGGCAAAGAAATGGCCGTCGAGGATGAACTCATCAACAAGACCACCAACAACCACGCCGACACCATGGCCTCCTTGCTAGCGCTTTTATCTCACCCTGCCGAAATTGGTATGGCACCACAGCAGGAGGGCGTGACGTCCAAGTCTATCATCTTTTTGATCGATGAGTTCGATCTGTTTGCTACCCATGCCAGACAAACATTGCTATACAACTTGTTTGACATCGCCCAGGCTAGGAAGGCGCCCATTGCCGTGCTGGGCCTGACAACGAGGAGTGATGTTGTTGAGTGTTTGGAGAAGCGAGTCAAGAGTCGATTTAGTCATCGATATGTGTATCTGTCTTTACCGAAGAGCTTGCCCGCGTATTGGGAGATTTGCAAGCAGGGTTTGGTTGTGGATGATGAGGATATGGAGGCGGAGGGGATCGATGAGGCGGTGGAGGGCCATACGGAGTTTACGGAGTGGTGGAATGCGAAGGTCGCGGTAAGTTCTATTCCCCCGCACACTTTCCTCCCATCCGTTCTCCTTTTCCTCGTCCACATGGACCCGTATACTAACTTCCAGAACCCCAGGCCCTCCACAACACCCCATCCTTCCAACACCACCTAGAATCCCACTTCTACAGCACCAAATCCGTCCCCGCCTTCCTGACCTCTTGCATCCTCCCGCTATCGACCCTCTCCCCTTCCTCTCCGACCCTGAGGATACATCCAGCACCAACGGCATCCTCCCACGCCCTCACCACCACCGAACCCCCGGACTCCAAGCTCCACCTCCTCGCCTCCCTTTCCGACCTCGACCTCTCCATGCTCATTGCCGCCGCCCGCCTCGACATCGTCGCCCACACCGACACGGTCAACTTCGCCATGGCCTACGACGAGTACACGTCGCTCATGAGCCGGGTGCGCGTGCAGAGCGCCAGCGCGGGCTTGCTCGCTCTCGGCGGTGGGTCTAGGGTCTGGGGCCGCGGCATCGCGGGTATCGCGTGGGAGAGGCTGGTTACCTTGGGCTTGCTCGTTCCTGCTGCCGGTTCGCTGGGCGGTGGTGGAGCGAATGCTAGGGGAGCTGGAGCGACGCTGGGCCAGAGCGGAGGTGGACTGGAAGGGAAGATGTGGAGGGTTGATGTCGCGTTGGAGGAGATTCCGGGGGCGGTGAAACTCAACCATGTGCTGGCGAGGTGGTGTAAGGAGATTTGAATGGGTGATTCTCTGGAGAAGATGGCGAATGTGTTGTATAAGCATGTTGTTTGGTATTCCGTCTTCCTACCTGGTGAGATGAGGTGGATTGGCGCGGGTTGTGGTTTTTCATACCCCTGTCCTCAGAGCCGAGCAATGTCTACACATATAGATGTTAAATAGCGAGTACGTCTCTGGCATAGCTATAGATGAGAGCCTATGGATTACGGACATTTTTCACCTGTGTGAGCGCCATTCGGAATCAACTGTCACCCATCTTCTCGTGAACTCGCTCCAATCAATGCAGAAGCAAAATAACTAAATACTACGAGAAAACAAAAAGCTGGGCTGCCCAAGCCAGAGGTTGAACTGCCGACCAGCTGCGTGCTTATGAAAATACCAACGCGTTTTCTAGCTACACACCACCTGAAGAAAAGGAAGGAAGGTCCTGCCGCTGGGAAAGTAATAAAAAAAAAAAAAAAAAAAAAAAAAAGGGGAGATGCCAACAATTGGAACAATCGTTTGTTTATTCAACTAATTGGCGCAGTAGAGCCCGGCCAGTATACAAAGTCCGGCGGTGTCATGGATGCACGCTGTCGGCTATTATTCCTTAATGAAAAGGAACCTCATGATCTGCCCCGGCCGAGAATCGAACTCGAACCGGACGGAGCCACGGCGGGAGATGCAGAGCTGGCAAGCGACACTGCTGACTGCGCTATTTGACCAGGATCGAACTGGTCGTTGGCTGATGGTGTTGGAAGGAAGGTACGTGACGGGAGCTTATAAAGTGGAAGGTGCGGGTCATTAAACGGTAGATTTTGGGGGAAAGAGTGGGATGAGGGATGAGACGGGATGGAAGGATGGAGTGGTGGTCGGCTCGGGCTGGGAGAGGAGACGCCGGCGAGGCAGACGGGCAGGCGTACCTCTAGAGTTAGGCAGACAGACAGACACAGGCACCTAGCTGCCGCCAGCAGCGTCAACTCGAAGAAGCACTCGCGTTTCATCCGCTGCTCTCTTCGTAGCCAGCTTTGTTAGTGCTTGCTGTAATCAATTGATGTCTTGACGACGTGATGTCTTCTGGAACTTGCGACAAGTAATGGTTTGTTTTGTTCTGTTTTGTTGTGTAGCAGGAATGTCACAGCTTCCACTTGGAATGCTTGCCATACCAGTCTCGTAAGCAAGAGACTCACCTTGGCGTGTTAGTTATGATTTGTCCTAGGTAGAGCGTCTGGTCTCCTTCCTCTGACTGCCACTCGGAGGGCATGTCAGAAGGAGCGATGGTGGGTGAATGGGAAACAGCTACCAGTTGAACAGTCGGTCCTGCCTGCTCTAAGACTCGTTATTATATGTGGAGGGTATTGTTTGGAAGTAGAGCCACGGCGAGAACGGCAATCTCATGATCCCAAAAAGCAGAACAGAAGCGTTGGATAACACTGTTATAAGCATAGAATGAATGGCTGTGGCAGAATATCCAAGGTAGGATGCGCCTAGGTAGTAGAACGAAACGCATCAATTAGATATAAGAACGCCTAGGGAGTATAACCCGAGGTCTCGAGCTAACAAACAAACCAGTACTCGACTGTATTTTTGGAGATATGAAAAGTATAGAAACCAGAGAGTATGGACGCTGTGGCAAACAATCGCAACACCGGAACCGGACGAAATTACTTTCAGAAGACAAATCTAAACAAAGAAGCAAAACCCGTGCCAAACAAGGAAAAAAAAAACCCTAAAAATATCAGGTCATCACGAAGGCAGATGTCAAGTTACATCATCAGCGCCTACAAATGCTGGTATGAAATACATCCACAAATCCACAACTCCCACCCCTTCCCACTGCGTATATCCCTCTGTCTGCTCCAAACCAACCCATCCACCATTCAAACCGAAGACCAGAAGTACCCCCTAGTTAAAGCCCAAAAAAGCAGCGACCACAGCCAGTACAATGGCAGTGGCAGGGTACCCACGAGCAGCACCAGCAGTCACAACACTAGGTTGAGCAGGAGCCTTGGTCCACGTTGGCTCAGCATGGGTGACCGGGATAACAACTTCCGTTGCAGTAGCCGTAGCGACAGCGGTCTGGGTGACGAATGAGTCGCAAGGGACGGTCGAGAAGGAGTTCGTGGCCGGGGCGGCGGAACCGAAGGCGGGAGCCGCCCAGGCGGACCAAGGGCCGTGAGGGCCATGGGGAGGACGTGCGGGCGGGGGGTGGAATGGGGCGGCCTGTTCGTTGCGGTTAGTATTCCTTGCTGAGATTGCTGAGAGGGAGAGAAAAAAGATGATTGAAAAGAAGGAAGAAAGAAGTGGAAGAAACTTACACTAGCACCAGCAGCGTCGGTTGTGCAGGGCAGAGTCAAAACAGTGGAAGCAGTCACCACTACAGGAGCCCCGTTCCAGATAAAGTTCGTGGGGATAGGGCAATCGATGATGGTGCTTGAGGCAACAACCGCGTCACTGTCGTCACCCTCGTCATCGGAACCCTCTTCCTCTTCACAGTCGGATTCATCTTCGGCAGTGGTGGCAACGGCATCGGCATCGTCCCCCTCATCAGCAACGTCGGTCACAGCCACGACACCATCTTCCTCGGCGGCATCGACAGCAGCAGCCTGAGCAGGACGTCTAGCTCCTCCAGCGGGAGTACCGGGAGCAGGAGGAGCAGGAGGACCACCGGAAGGAGGACCGGAGAAACCGGCAGGAGCAGGAGCGACAGCGTCGGTAGCGGCGGCGGCGGCACCGAAGCCCGCGGGAGGAGCGCTGGTTCCCCAGTGGAACGCTGAGGCGGAGCCGGCTGCGGTGAGGGAAGTGACGATGAGCGTGGAGAGATGCATCTTGTCAGTTGAGAACGAAGAAAGGTGCGTCGGTGGTCTCGAAAAGAAGGAGTGTCTGTGATGTCTTCTTGGGGAAGAGTAACTAATCTTGTCAGGGAAAGGAAGATAAGAGTCTTGTGTGTGAAGTGAGCAAACACCAAGAGCGAATTAATGAGTGACTGGAAAGAGTGTGTGTGTCTAAGGAGTGACTGAGGTTGGAGGTTGGAGTTGAAATATGCTGATGATGATGATGATGGACCAGCCTCCTCGAAGTGAGCAGAGGTCTCGCATCTTTATGGACTTTGTTCAAGGGTACCGATCACCCCAGGGATATGATGCGGAGATGTAAACAAAACAGCACTTGCATCCGAATCCAGACTTGAATAGTTGTCATGCTCCAAGTTCTGGTGACATAAACAAAGTGAATATCCGATGAGTTACGGCTACTAGTAAAGGGGATCAAAACATGAGGCGGCTCACGATCCTCCAAGAATGTGTCCCCGAGACACCCCGCCACAACTCATTCCAGGGCCAGACGACTTGCCACTAAAACACATTCCTGAGTATTAGATGCAGAATTCCAAGATAAAATGCTTTCTAGTAAACTGTTCAACTCATTTTAATTTTGCGAGTCTAAGGATTAGGATCGAGGACCCCTCACTGAGCCCACCTACACACTGCTGGCCCGTCTTCCCACCGACCAACAGAGACAACTCTTGTTGACCTCCGTCTCCATACCATCTCTTTCTTTAGCTTGGCCCTGCCAGCTTTCTTGTGCACACAGACTGATTGATACACGGATCTTCCCAGTTTGGAAGCCCACTTAATCGTAAGGGTTGATTATCACCTGGCCGGAACAATATTGTGCAGCCCGCAAGGGGCAATGGCGCATTTGAACTTGATGCAATTGATCGCCCATTCCCTTTCCCCTAACGAACCGTCCGTTGCCTTGCCCACCCTTCCTTTGCCGTCAGGAACAACCCCCCCCCCCCCCCCCCTTTTGACCAGTTCGTAACCCTTCCCCAAGATGACAAAGTAAATGAAGACTATATGCAGGTGACCAGCTCTCTCCCCATCTATGTCGCGAGTTATCATTTGAACGCCGTATGTCTCCAAAGAAGAGTAAGTGAACCAGAAAGATGGTAACAACATTAGTAGATATTTAGCCACCAGGACAAGTGAAGTAACACGGGAGTCCTAGACTCCCTTGGGCAAGGTCATGAAGCCCGCTCCACGTATCTCGAGGAAGATGTTGAACGTGTTCGGAATCGGGCTTTTATTCCAAGACTTGGGTCAGGGTCGATATTTTCTCGTCCCATATTCTCGGTCACACGCATGCGGACTTCAGTTGCGGTTCGACCTGCTCTGGCTGCGCTCCAAATTGCGTCCCTGGCCATGACCGGACGTGATCGAATCGAAGTCGTAGTTTCTGAGCGTCTGCTCGTACTTCGGGTTGCGAAGGAACTTGGGGACCGAGTCCTGTGTCTTTGTTAGCTGATGATTCCGATGAGGCTCTTTTGTTATCAATTCAACTTACGCTAGCCATCAACTTGAAAACAGCGTTCTGAGCATCCTCAAAAAGCGCCGTGACTTCCCGGAGCGTATCAATCATGGTAACGTCCTGGCCCACCGCCCTGGTCATCCGTGTCGCGAGGTTGTTACGCAACTGGTGATCAATGTTGAGTTCGCATGGAGAACCAGGAGCCAAGAAAGCATTGTAGATGCCGTAGGCCTGGGCCATAATCTCCTTGATTCCATCCAAGGAAGCCGCGCTGTTGGGACTCCGTTGCGCAAGGTCGATTGCTGCTCTGCATTGACGGACAAATTCGTCGGTATCCAAGTAGAAGGCAAGGTTCTCCTCGCAGTGAGTCTCACGGAGGTTCTCGCGGAAAAGCAGGCGCAAAGAGTTTTCGTTGAGGATCTTGTCTAGGCGCTGGGTGTTGGAGTCACGCGCGATGCCAACAGAGCGGGAGGCAGAGTGGCCATCGCTCTCAGAAGGCCGTCCGCGAACCAAGGATCCATTGACAAGGTCCCTGCCCTTGGCTGTAACCTGGTAAATGGCGTGCTTGGTTGGCTGGAATAGGTGGTGGCCGGGGTTTTGTTGCATGTGGGCCTTGTCTTGCTGAACGGACTCCATGAGCTCATACTCGACGAAAAGAGAGGCGATTTCGATCGTTTCCCTGCGGTCCACTGCGGTCGAACAGTCCATCAACCAGTCCGTGGCAGCCTTTCCAGTAAATGTATCTCGGTAGGTCCTGCCGTTCACCTTGCGTTCCGCAGCCATCTTGACACCAGTCAGACCGTCCCTGTAATCACTCAGAGAGTCCGAGTCCGCCGAGCTAACGCTCTGCTTGATGTTGAAGCCATTGGGTCCAATAAACCGGCGGAAGATGACTTCGATCAGGGCGCGGTCGGTGAGCACCTTGTCAGATTGAGGTTCGCGCTCCAAGATCACCATCTGGGGCAACGAGTTTCCAATAAGCTCGGCGACTTGCTTCTGTTGAATGCCGTTTCTAGAGCAGAAGCGATCCAAGATGGAGATACCCTTGGGTGTTAGCTGCCATACGGACCCCTTCATGTTGTATACCTGTTGGTATCTGCCATCCGCAGACTCGATAAACCTGGCTTCGAGGAATCTTTGACATATCGAACGGGCCATCTCCTTGGCCATTGAGAAGGTTGTTGTAGTCGTAGTGGTCACGATGCGCGAAGGGTCCTTAGGGTCCGGCATGCGGTTCGACTGCGAGAATTTGAGGGAGCCCAAGTTGTTGATGGCATCCTCAGACAGGAAGGTGTGTTCCACCTTGGTCAGACGAACGCGATGGGCGGAGAGGGGAAGAAGGGAGACGATCAGCGTCGCAAAGAGATCTTTGAAGTCCTGTGCATGCTGAGTTAGCGGCAGACTATTTTGGTGGTGCGAGACACTTGTCTCATGGGCCTTGTTTGCTCGGCTTGCTCAAGACAATGCTAACCTTTGTGAACGGGCGATCGTCATCCGTCATGCGCAACAGTCTCGAGGAAGTTTGATGCATCTTGTTATCAACGCGGCCGACGCGTACGGGCAGAGGCCTGTTCGGATCGGTTTCGCTATACGGTTGTGAAGGGGGATTCAGATCCCGGGGCACTAACGAGGCGGCCAAGTGCTTTTCGTCCTCGGGGGAAGACTTGGAAGCGAGCCTGGAGCGGGAGAGATTGTCCGGGCCGGGCAGCAAAGAACCGCCAACGGTGGACTCGGGGCCGGCAGAAAGACGGCCGTTTGATTGACGTGGCCGGATTATAGGTTCTGCTAAACCGGCCAAGGTTTTATCGAGAGCGGCGGCGGCGAGTGCGAATATGCCACCAGTGCGCTGGGAGCTAACAGACTGTGAGCTCAAGTGCGTCTGCTGTCGGGTTTGGGAGCCTGAAGCCGCTGGGGAAGTGGGCTTGGCAACGGTGTCGCGGAAAGAATTCGAGTTCGCCTTTGCGATTGTGTTGCCGTCTTTGGCGGGGATGGTGGTGAAGGAAGAGGAGTGGGAGGAGGTGGTATTTGAAGCGGTTCCAGAGGTTGCTGGTGCGCTACCGGTGTTTGCGCTACTGCTAATAGTGCTGATGCTGGAGCTTCTGCCGCTGGCACTCCCGGATTTACTGCTGGCGACGGTGCTACCTGTGCTTCGGTTGCCTGCTTGCAATGCGACTACTGGTGAAGAATCAGAGTTGGCTGTGGACGTTGAGCGGGACGACGACGAGCCTGCGGCCATCTAACAGCGAGCGGGTTAGTTTGTAGATGTGTAACAGGAGGATGGGCGTGCCTTGTTCGGGATGGGCAAGCGTCGGTTCAAATAAAAGAGGGATGGTCGGCCACGACAGCCGACTGGTCAGAGCTGGTCAGAACCGGGTCCATCCAGTGTCCAGTGCTTGCTGCTCAATGGGATGCCGGGCTCGAATGCTACAAGGTACTGGAAGCAATGAACCAGCCAAGGCATTTGCAGTGGGGCACATGCAGTGTGGAGCAGGTACGGTGGGTGCAGCACTGCAGAGTGCAGACTGCAGGCTGTGACAGAGTGCAGAGTGGGAGAGAGTGGATTCAGTGGACCGGTTCTGGTGCAGTCAAGTGTACGGTGGGCGGGAGTGACAAGGGGGCACTGGGGCACACAAAGAAGGAGACTCCGAAAAGGCAATTCCATGCCCGGACAAGGCACGAGGAGGCCACGAGCACTGCGCTAGCAGCAGCTACCTTAGAAACCAAAGTGGCCCTGGGTGGATGCCCTCTCTCTCTTCTTAAGTGCGAGTGTGCGACACTCACCCACTTTTGCCCACCACTCGCTCGCAAGGAAGCCAGCACCCAAGCCAGGATGCCAGCCGGCCTTGGGCTTGCCAGGAGTTCACGATGGACCAGGGCATGCCCGTCTCGTCTCAGGGACAGACAAGGGGCAGTGATCCCAGCGGGAGTTTCCCCCAAGAAAAGCCACAAAAAAAAAACAGGGAAGAGCAAGGGATTGACCGGCAAAAGGGTAAGGTAGGGACGCCGTGGTATCAAGAGATGGACCATTGTGAAATTCAGGTGGATGCCACCACCAAGTGAGCACTCCCATTGGCATAAACCCAGGCTCCCAGCCAGCCTGAGGACCTCACAAAGGGCCGGGGGAGGGGGGGGGGGGAAGACCTGAAAAAAGATACAGGAATCAACGGTTGAGGAAACCTAGTAGGTACCTTTCCGCCAATTGCCCAAGACTGATAAATCACGCCCTCGTGCGACATCTCTGAACCTGTCTCGCCTGTCACTTGCCGCTGGACGAAACCCCGCCGCAGCCTGCGTCTGCTATTGTGCGAGCGAACCGTGTATAAAAGCACACGGGAGGACCGCCCAAAGGTTTGCGTGAAAGGACGACGTCTGAGGCACCTCGCACGATCGCACCGATCACCTGAGACAGGCGCACCCGCTGCGTCGCTGTTGTTATGAGCGAATCCCTGGGTGAAGCAGGCCGCCGAAATCTAGCTCCTGTCACGAAAAATATTCTCAGCCTGCGGTTGGAAGGGAGGTAGGGACGTCTGTTGTCGTGGTCTGGGGCTTTCGCGAAAAGAAAGCGCAGGGTGACCGCGCAGGCGGAAAGGCGTGCGATGGGCGATACCTTAAGTTGACTGGGCTTGGTTAGTGTAGGTACGCAAGGACGCTCTCTTATTCTCTGTCTTTCCCCGGGCAGGCTTCAAAGACAGGTGTAGATTTTAAAGTAGGCAAAATGGCGCAAGAAACCCGACAGTCTTGTGTGAAGCCGAGGGATTCAAATGACGCAGTGTCGGGTTGAACGTGGCCGGGTGTCACGATTGTGAGGTTACTGTCACAGTAACGGCAAGTCTTGAACGCAGGTCGCGACGCAGAAGTCCTGTCGGCCGCACTATTGAGCGGGGCAATTACACTGGGGTTTGCTGCGCGCACAGTAAGAAAAGGAAAGTCACGTTGAACGTTTGCGATTTCACAGTTTCTATCGGAGATAGTAGGTATCGACTACTTCGTACGGGAGCTCACCGCACTGATGGCAGGAAGCAACAGATGACGGGAAAGTGAACCCGTCGCCCGTCTTCCGTCCCGTTCAAGGTCCAGTTTGCGGCTTCCGCATCTGCGGATCGTGTCGCGTGGCAATGGCATGGCTGCAAGGTATGCAGCCGAGATGCCAAAGGGTCACCGCGACTCTCTTCTCGTCTGATTATCTTTTTCCGAAAACCAACTGGTGCCAAACGAGCCTACCGCGTTTACACAATGAACTGCACTAACGATGACTGCGTGTTGTATTTTAAGCACCGGGTAGAGTCGACTTTCTCGGAATCCGGAGACGGGGGAGGCTCTTGCTAAGCCGAAAGCTGGTGGTCTCCGTGGTTGAGGTAACGGTTGACATATCCCGAATACGGAATTTGCGAAATCATCACCGTCCTTTTCAAATGGCCGCTTTTGGTGCGGTTGTCTATCTCGGCATTCGCAAACGGCGATGCGACGCAAAGACACTGGCACGCGGTCAAGTGGGATGAAGTCGCGGAGTCGGACTCTTTTTGGTGTGGAGTTTCCTTTCCCAGAAGACGCTACTGCACATTTGGCTCCGTAAAACCCACACAGAGTCTCTGCTCGCTTGCAATAACCATGATCTTGTTGTGGAAAGAACCGTGTACCGGAAACTCGGAGATAGATTGTGGGAGAAAGGATTATCATACCAGATCAATCCCTCACCGTGTTGCCGGACTGCTTGAATGCGATCGGTAGCAGCTTAAGCGTATCGCGAGGTTGGATACAAACTGAACGCTGGCACGGTAATCTACCATGTGTCATCTGGCTCACGTATGAGTGAGGCGGGGAGGAGCTGCTGAGAGATTGGCAAGAAACACACAGATCTTCCCGAGAAACCGAAAAAGGGCGGTCAGCGTTGCGACGATGGGATTTCCCTCAATGCTGATGAGGCTTGTGTGGCCAAATTGCCAAAATGGTGGAGGACACGAAGCGTTTGTGGGAAAAAATCTGATTGGGGAACGAGCGAAATCTTCAGGACGAAAAGGAAGGTTCGTTGCAGTGCGCGTGGCTCCAGGGATCTTTTGCAAACCACGCTGCTTCAGATGGCAGGTCTTGTAGCAATTATTGACACTGTGCAGAATACGGAGGACCCGGACACCGGAGATGTGAGCCAATAATTGCAAATCTGTATCTTATGGACAACCGTACCTCATTTCCCTCGGCATCATTGGCCTGATCCTTCCCAAAGGCGACCGTTCCCGTTGCATGACTGATATGGCATCAATAAATATATGATTTTAAACATGTCATCCCGCCACGATGTTTCCCTCTTGTTGTTTCCAATGCTCACTGTTTTGTGATTGTCCTGTCGTCTATGGGCCATGGCTCAGCAGCGCACGGGTAGTTTCTCACATAAGCCACAGCGCAACGTGCGCGCGCCCGCGGTAAGATGTCAATCGCTTGTCGCTTCATATTTATACACGAAACATAATGTCTTATCAGCATCAATGGATCCCTTTCTTCACAGATCTCACTAGAAGTCGGACAATTGATGAAAAATGCCCGGCAATGTCAGATCTCATCCCATCATGTGACCACTTACGTAAACCTCAGGAACACGATCGACTTCCAAGACACTACACTAGTGTATTCCCCTGTTCGCCCAGCTCCCGTTTCGCTTTGACATCTCACACGCATCTCCTCGCTGGTGAACGACGACGATGACGAGGTGCCAATGGTGGAAACGGTGTGCCAATGGAGCCATTGGATGTGAGGGAGTGGCTACGGCGTAGAACTAGATGCCGAACCGGTGCCAGTATGGAACATTGCGCAAAATTTGTGGGCTCTGCAAAATTTTGCAATGTCATCATGATGAATTTGTCGATGGTTTTAGATGGTGCAAGGCAGATCCTGGTCTAAAAAGCGGTGCACGTGCCTTCATTTTGATTTGCTTCAATTCCTTCAATTCCTGCTCAGATCAATTGAATAAACGTGGGAAAAGAGTTGGGCCCTTGATACGGTTATTCTTTCTTTAAAAAGAACATCTGTTTCCCTCACTTCATAAACCATTTGTCCAAATCTTAGTTGGAAGCATTATGCCCTTCGCTTGTTCTGCTCTTGTTCTTTTTATTCTATATTGTGCGACACGACTCTGGAAGCGAGACAAGTCAAGCTTTTGGATGATATTGCGCAGGCCGTCGGAAAAGGCTGGACGGCGGCAGCGCCTCCACGTGTGCAGAAGCAGGCATGCTGTCAACTGCAAAAGTTGATCCTACACAGCCCACACCACACACGCACACACTACATGGCGCTGAAACTCACGTGGAAAAGTGCTCACAGCACGTGGAAATCATCCCGAACCAAGACTCTGGCAGCCAATGACCACGACGCATTTGCAGTGCGTTCTGTAACAAAAAGGCACATTAGTGCGCCAGGCATGCTGCGGTGAACAGGGGATGGGCACAGCTGAGGTTATGCAGCCGGCAAGCGTGGTAAGAGATGTGCAGCATAAAATGGGATCTCTCCTGACCGCCAATTACCTAGGTACCTTGAGTTTGTAGCACCATTATGCGGCATGAACCTCTTTCTATCGAAGGAGGCATTAATGGATTTGCTCCGGTCTCAATACTACCTTTTTTCAGCGTAACTGCCCATAGTGATGCTGGTCATGATGACGGTCAGGGCAAACACAGGCCATGCAATGTTGCTGTAAGATTCCAAATTTCAGTCCTACCATGCGTCTGCCTCTTTACACAACACGAACGTACCTCTTGATTGCTCAGGGGTGCCAACCATGTTACCGAATTCATTGTGATCTTTTACTGCATGTGCTTGTCTCCGCTCAACACGCACGTGGATGAGTGCGGGCTGCAATCTGTCCGCGACGTGACGAGGTGGCATCAGGAGAAGCGGGGTCACCGCTGAAGAAGTCAATGTTGACAGAAGTGTACCTACTCTGCGATCTTGCCGTGGGTTGGGCAGATGGCGGGAGCTATATTACTGATGTAAGATCGGGATACTCTACATTGTGGTGTGGTCCCGTCTCAGCAGCATTGTGGGAATGGCGGCAAGGCAAAATCGCGTAACAACTGTTGGACACCTCAAGGACCGCTTCAAAGCCCCGCGCGGTAAACAGGATCCCATGTTCAGGGTCAAAACTATAATTAACACGACTAGGGAGAGAAAGATTCCAAAACGTCCAAAGTCCGATGGACAAGGATTCCCCTTTTTACTCTCAAATGGGCAAGGACCAGGACGCGCTTCTGGCTCCACAAATCTGGCTCGGCAGTCTCAGACTTTTGACACTCACAGAAATGGCCCGCTTTCTTTCCACATTGGATCTCATCCATTATTACGCGGCTGGCCCATATGATGAGTATCCACCGTGGACGAGCTTATCGACGAGCCTCTTCCCTTTTCCAGCGCTGCCAAAGGACGGACTCTGGAGATCCTCAAGAACACCCCAAACCACAATCGCGCAGGTGAGCGAGTATTGACTTGCATTGTCGCGAGTCGGTCACCTAGAGATTAATAATCAGGGTTGCTTTGGCCTACATATATCACTGCGACAGTTGAATGCGACTGGATGCTGCTGGGCTATCAGGCTTGCCCGCTGCGGGCCCTTGGGCCGACCAGCCTGCCATCCCATCTCTACCCACCCTGCCGTGCCATGCCATGCTGATGTTCCTGGCTGGCCATTTTTGCTCTGATTCTAGAAGCTCAACCATATCTTCCATGGCCCCACAAGTCAGCATTGCACCCGATTTGCCACGGCGACACAAGCCATGGTCTTTCTCGGTGGGACGGGGTGAACTTTGACGGGTGTGGGGGGCCGTCGGGGCCTGTCGGCCATCTGGGATTTGGCTGACCCAGCGCTCGGGACGATCCCTCTTTCGAGTCCAGATCGGACGGAAAACTGTTTAGATGAGGCGAACAAAGAACCCTTCCGAACGATCGAACACATGGGCAAAGCCGCTTGAAAGGGGCAGTTTTGACACACGACCACGTGGAGCTGGATGGAGCGCTTGCTCCGTATCCCGGCCTCAATTCCCGCGAGTCTCCGACCCTGGAAATCTCGAAAAGCATGGAGGCGGAACGTCTCGCCGACTCCGTGAAACGGCACGTCACATGGTCTTTGGTGTCCTCTCCATCATCATTGCGTCGCTATCCGTCTTGGCCTTCCGGGCATGTCTAGTCTGGTCTTGGTAGCACAAAAATTCACCAAATGTGGTTCAAATTCGGTGGGTGTACACTACCCATCTGGACAGGCAGTTTAGTGGGAGGAAACTCGCCACCCCCTGGGGTCAAAATGCAACTGTAACCACGCAATAGCAGGGGCCTTCTTCGCAAGCAACCACCTAGGACAGAAACTGCAATTGAAAAGGCCTGGACGCGTACCCGGGCTCGACGCCGTAGCCCGACATAGGGAAGGCGATTGGCTGCACTTCCGGACTTTTCGACCCAATGAGAAGCCGAATGCCGCTCAAGACCGCCGATACGCCCGCGACAACCGGCATCGCCAATTCGGCATGTTTTATCACTACTTAGCTGGACAAGCATCGCCACATTTCTTTCTGGGCTCTCCCGGGTTCGCAATGTTTGCGCAAACGGACGGACCGCTGCAAGAACCAATTTCGTGGCCACAGACTCGTTGGCTGATTAATTGCTTGACAGGCTCCAGCGGTTCCGAAATGTTGGGACCGGTCACAGGTCCGATAGACTGCCTGTGACCCAGTGCACTACCTACTACAAGCCGAGGCGCCGGAGTTATCTATCGTGGGTCTTGGCAGGCGAGATCCAAGCACACCATTCAGCTACGCACGAGCAGTCGCCGCAACAAAAACAATCGGGGAATCCCATGGCTTCAAAGTTCAAACGGCCCTTCAGCTTCGCGATTTCTTCGAACCTGAAACAAAAATTTTCTTCCTTTCTTTTTCTTTTCCCGCACCGCACGTGGCCGGGTGGCGTGTTCTTGACGGTTCCAGAACCTCGGGTGCTACCGCTTCCACTCATTCGACTTGGTTTTACTCAAACCAATCTATCACTTGATCGTTCCCAAGAAACCTTGCGACCCACAACAGCTTACCAGGACATTGGTCGAAAGCCAGTTGTACCCGGCGCTATACCTGTTGAGCAAAACCAAATCGATCGAGTCGAAGCGGTACCACTACACGTGGGATAGCTGGGCAAGGCAGGCAAGCGAGGAAAGAGGCTACGGTAGCCTGGCTTGGGTTGAGTCTATGACAGTATACCATCTCCTCGGCGAGAAAAGCGGCCATTGATACAAATGACAAGACCGAATGGCTCAATCTGTTGGCTGCTGCTAGCTATCATGATATTGTCATTACATCTAGTGCTTACGCCTACCTCTCTCTCTTGTGCTGGCAGGAAGGGTCGGCTAGAACATGGCTATCAGCGTCTTTCGGACTCCAGCCAGCCATGAAACGAAATCCGAAAACTTCCTGATGCGCTGACACGCCCTCTTTCTTATCTGAGATGGCGGCGCGGCGCGGCTTGTGCCATAACCACCGGAATATCTTTCTGTTGGGTTTCAGACAATGCCCGCAAATGAGATACGCAACGGAGGCTTCAGCGAAGCACAACAAGTCATGAATGACTGAAAACAAAATGTGACAATCATATCTCGTCTCTCGTGGTGATTACGCAGTAGGTAGGCTCGGCCGCCTGCATCGCCCGTGTGTCGGACGAGAGGCGGCCGTTAATCCACTGCCCTGATTCATCAATCGAGAAGGGAGCTGCGTCGGTTTGGGAACATCCTTTTACTTTTCATGACAGTCAAGATAGGTTGCATTTTGTCCCGCCAGAAAAACGCGTAATCCATCCCCCTACGCCAACTAGCCATCCAGTCGACGGCGATGACTCGTTTCGAACAGCGCCTTCGGCGATCTTTGCTGAAAAGATAGGTAGTGTCCAGAGACAGTGGTGCGTCACGAAAGTCAAGAGCGGTGTAGGTCCACCAACTACCGAACGGTGAACCAGTCTCCCGGTCTCTCTTCGTAGTGTAGATACTGGGTAGTAAGTGCGGCATGTCAAACAGTCGACAGGCGGTTTACACCGTCTACTATATGCCAGGGGCCCCGGATGCATTTGAACGTGAAACTCGGTGCAACACCTCAATTTTGCCTTCCTAAACCGCCAGCATATACCGTCTTTATCCAATCATTTGTTAACATGCCTTTTTTTTTTTCCTATTGTCGATTTCCCGGAAGGTGCGGAACCACGCACAAATGCGGCGAATCTAGGGTCAGGTTGATGCTTGGAACCCTCGAACACTTGGTGAAGAGACAATAGGAAGGCCGAACAGGCCGACCGCGAATCCGAGGATCCGGGTACTGCAAGAAGGTAAGTGAATGAAGCAATTACACGTGTAGAAAGCAAACATGACTGTAGACCGGAAATAGCCACATGGCCTTTTAATTGGGGTCGGGAATTCCCTTGTCGCGTGGCAGTGTCCAGGTTCATGCCATGCCTCCCAACTCGGTATGCCCCCAACTCCCCAAGCCAACCAGTCAAGACTCAAAGGCCGCCAACCGGCCGATTGATAGTCAGGGGTCTTACTCAGGATGGGTTGGGCCGCGTTTTGCTTGGCCATGTTGTTGTGCTTCACCAAAACCACGTGTGAGAAACGTGGGCGGAGAGTATGGAGGGGATATGATTGGTAGGGTAAGGGGCTTGAATGGTCGAGATTGAACTCGAAGTGTTTGCAAAGTTGAGCCTAAAACCTCTGCTTCGACAGATGTCACACTTGCTGTTCTCAAGACCTGGCCGTTACTCTTCACTTTGAAGATTAGATGGACGGGAGGATATTGGAATCTCTTTTTCTCAGATTAGTGACTTAAAGCGTTGATACTTGCAGGTTTGTTAGATCTGACTAACTGATCTCCTTAACGTGTCTTCCAATTTCAAGTCTCCCATCTGGTTAAGGGATGCTCAGAGCTGATGGTGACCTCTAGAACCTGAATCATCGAAGTGATCAATCATCATGCTGTCAATATCTGTGACGCAAGCTAGTAGAGATGGGAGTGGTTTTGGTACCCTCGAATCTTGATTACCTTTGAAGGTGTCTCCCTTCAAATCAGTATTTTCTTCACTCTCGATGATCACCAGAAGCCTGATCAGACACTCTGATAGTACCGGATAATTAGACACTTGAAGGAGCCTTCCGAGCGCGACTCACCAAACATTTTACTCTTTCTAATTGACGAGGATCACAAACGCCGATGGGTCACAACTTCCGCGATTGATAGTTCAAGTATCGAACACAGCCAACCGAAGACAGTACGTTCTTGAGCACCCCGCCAACATGAATGGCTGCCGGAAGTATACCACCGTACTATCGGTAGGCAATCATCCCAGCCTCCTCAATCTCACCAGTAACGGCATGACAAACATGTAGTACCACCACCAACATGCAGGTGATGTGATGTGGTGTACGCACATAAATAATACAACAAGGGGACGAGACGGGTCAATCAATCATCTGTCTAGCGCAAGATCTCTCCTTTTCCACGTGGCATCCATGATTATTTTTTTATGTCGGCGTACATTGGAACGCCACTCGCCGTGATGAACCAACCCCACTGCCTTTCTCCCACCTGCTGTACCCACAAGTGCCGTAGAGGGGACTGCTTTCTTATATCTTTCTGTCTTAGAGGCCTTGAATGAAGACGGAAAGAGGCATAAGAGGCTTCTGTAGCGTTTTTGACCCTTGCCATTGTCCCATAATGCTTCAAACAGAGGCCAGTTTCTCTTTTTGAAGGCCAATGAGAGCTCCAAATCTCCCCTGCTAAACCCTTGCCCGAAGAACCAAACTAACAAACAAACCACGGGCAGTATTGAATTGTATGCAGGTCTTCCTCTCAGCCTCTCCCTCAGGTACTCTCGACCGTGACGACTTATTGGTTACTACTGGTTAGCATGCGGATGACGCCGCCAGGAGTCAGGGGCATCTGTGAATGCCACATGAACATCATACGACCGGAAAGCAAGCATCCGCTAGTTCGCTACCGACACGGCTGCCGCCGCAGGGGCTGGAAACGAGAGTCAACAACTGAAGTGGTAAATGGATCTGTGTAGCCATTCGTTTTGGTGTAACCTGATCGTTGGTTGACGCTAGGGTGTGTACATACCTTAGTTAGAATGGACCGAAGCCGAACCATGAACAGAAGAGAACAGATTGGAACCTTGTTTGTGTAAGGTGCCTAAGTAGTCGGGGAAGTCATAGCAGTAGGCTCCACTGTTCATTTGTTCCTTCTTCTTTTTCTTGTCTATTTGGGCAAGTGCGATAGGTACCTTAGATATTCACCCGCCCGTCAGTGACCCAGATTTCATATTATGAAGAGGAAGGAGGCACCCAGTCTTTGATCTTGGAGTGCACACATTGGAAGGTACTCCTGAACGGGCAGTATCTTGGGTGAAAGGCACAGATCTCGTCTTCTGTCTCTGTCTCTGTCTTTTGTGCCACTCGTTACTCGTGAGACGGCGATGACTACCTATAAGGACGGGTATCTGCATAACCGGGATGCGAGTTCGAAATGGACAAGATATGAGCGATCTCCAGTGATTCAGGTGGGAGTGCACGATGTCACTACCCCAAATTCTGCGAGGCTTATGGGAGACGCAGGGTGTGTAACGTCTCAGTGTCGGCTTTCGATTGCGGCGAGGATCGAACATTCGGTGAGGATGAAGGTTGAGACAATCTAGGGGCGGTAGGCATTCTTCGACACGATTGGGGGGGGGGGGGGGGAAGACGTGTTGGTGCCTATCAAACAATGTATCAATCAAGATGATGCTGTTACGTCGACCGTCAAGGGAACCTCCAACAACGGTTTCTACAAAGCCGGTGCACTGGAGGCTCTGTCACTTTCTGTACATATATTGACAAGCGATCGTGCTTCCAACGTAAGCTTTCCTTGACCTAGATGAACATCACGGTGAGCCACGTCCGACGACCTATTCACGTGTACGGCCGAAATGAATGGAATTTGGAATAAGAGATGGTCTGACTTACAGCTACCTGTATTATATTGCTTCAGTAAATGGGTACAATCAATCCAACGTGTTCACTCATTCTTTTCTTCTTGTTTTATTCATCCGGCCGGCAGTTTCACCGATGTGAATGTTCTGCCAGAGTGTCAGGAGATGCTTGTTTGCCTGACTCAGATATTCTTCCTCTCTTTCATCACGCTTGTGTTGACTTCGGTCAAATTCAGTCAATGTTCCATCCGTTCGCTTCGGCCAACACCCAGACACCAGTCTACCTGGTCCGTCAAACAGTCAGCCAACACAACCTATTGTCGAGTCTGATGTCTCATGTGTCGCGTGGAAAAGTTTTCTGTACGCCGTACGATAGTGTGCCTGCCTTCTTCTGTCCTTCATTCTGTTATGACCTATTGGTCAAACTGCGCAGCATCGGTTTCGACGACTTTCATTGACCTGTGTCTTGTCTCACTGGCTCGTGTCATGGCCGAGTCAGGCTAAATACAAATGTGTATGTGCTCAAGTACATGTGCGAGACACCAACGCGGTACTACATAAATACATGTGGTTTTGGTTCATGGCTTGTTCAACGGGCAGGCAAAGGATAGGATCAGGTTTCAGAAGGAGTCGTCGGTCTAAATGGGCTATGGTAATGGATTCACGGCGATGGGCGGTTCCATTGAGCTTGGTAGGTACTCAACGTATTCTAAACTTTATAGTTGTGTTGAAACCCTGGGAAGATTTCTTCCCGTCACTACGATCGAAGATAATTTTTAATGTTCCACAGCCCATCATGATTTTAGTGAGTGACCATGGTAAATCTGCGCTGAAGGTGGCACTGTCACAATACTCTTCCAAAAATTTCGATGTCCAATTTCGTCTTCAGCAGATGAGACGGGAGTTTTGAGCATCCAGGGGTATATCTCACTTAGTAACATGAACAATGGGGATGGCTTGATCACTTGAGCTTATAGTCATATGTATCATCACCGATATTCTGAGTCTTCATTGAAGGTGACAGGCATGGAAAGAGACCTTAAGGGCGATTAGTTTGCGAGGTATATAGCAAGTGTGTGAACTGATGGGACGCGAAGTGAAAATGGTAGGTAAACAAGAGCGCAATGGTGTGAGCGGCCTAAGAAGCAGGGGAATGAAAAGAATAAAGGGATACTTCACTGTCATCATGGATGACTACATACATGCCATAGCATTGCAACAGCAAATGTTACCTCAAGTTCTGTCATAAAGAGTAAGGTATCTGATGTGCTTGCCCCGCCCTTTCTGATGGCGTTTGGTTTTGGTTTAGTTGCTCGTCCAACTATTACTCTGGACCTATAACAGATTAGAGTCCCAAAGCATTAAGAAGAAATAGCCAGAAAGAATTTAGAGGTTTTTTTTTAAAAAAGATAAAAAAATTGGTGGCTCTTGATCAAATTCTCCTAACTGTAACTGCGCATACGCCTGCCGGGTTCCTTTTCAAACATATCGAAACCCTCTCGGAAACGCCCCTTGAACGCCTAAATGATGACCTAGCAATCTCATAAAACAAACGACAGGAAGACCATATACAACGCGGCGCACACGCTTTATCCATGAAATTGGAGAGGCAGGCGAAGAATATCGGGAGGGAAAGAGGCGCCATGCGGAGGGCAACATATCCGTAGAGGGCCGGCCCAAGTTGCAAAATACCTCCTCCTCTCCTTTCCTCTCCTTTCCTCTCTTCTCCTCCACGCCCCGAAGGAATATTACGACTGCCTGTATTCAAATAGATGTCGGGGCAGCATCCTTGCGCCAGCCCTTAGAACGCATGTTCGCCTCAATAGCCTTCCAGATACTCTCCACCACCTCCCTGTCGCGCCACCGGTTTTCTGCGCCCGCCGCCCCCGCATCGCGCACCTTGTCAACGGAGGTAGCCAAGAGCCGATGACCGAACGACCGCACACTTTCGGGCGGTTGCTCACCTCGCCAGCCGACGTAGATACCCAAAACATGGCGGAAGAGGTCTGTTGGTTGGCTCCAGCGGTAGTTCTTGAATTGCCACGACTGACCGGTTGTGAAGACGGCCACCACGCGGTTCCAGTATTCGGGCTTGAACTGCTCCGGGCCTTCGACGAGGATGAAGCGCATGGGGCGGTTGGGATCGATGTCTTTCATCATGCGCGACAGGTGCAGCACCGAGGTGGAGGCGTTGTGATCTGGCAACGTGTATTTGCCGTTCTCGAGGAAGTCTCGGATGTTGGACATGCGGAGAAGCGAAGAGGCGGAGGGCGAAAGGAGGATGATGGGGTCGGGTCGTCGTGCGGGCTTCTGGTTGATGGCAAGCGCGGGGTTGTTCGTGATTGCTGTAGGGCCGGGCTTCTTAGACATGAAGGCTTGTGCGAGCTTGCGAACGTGCGAGAAGTCCTGTTGGTTGAAACGTCCGAGTTAGTTGCACTGCGACTGCGAACCATAGGCCCCTCCTCGATCATCGAGAGGTCCCTGTACTCACCGTGGGCTTGATTCCCCTGAGCACACTGTTGCGATCCCCCATGCGCCGTTCTCCGTTGTAAATCTGGGCGAGCCTAGGGTCTAGTGTCCCACGACCAGATCTCGCAGAAACAGCAGGGGCGGCTTTGGAGGTGGCTGTCGTGCTAGCAGCACCGGTCGCCGAAGTTCTACCTGTTTCGCCTCCCAGCGGCTTGATATATTCGCTCTCTTCACTTCCACCTTCCAACCAGGCGATGAGCTCAAGACGCTCAACGAAGGCAAACTTGTGGACAGCGCCAGCACCGCCCAATTCGTCGTTAAGCTTAGTTGCGGAAGCGTTGTACTCGGGGATGGCGACTTCATGGTTCAGCCAGGCGAAGTAGATACTGCGCAGGTCGACAGGACTGCTGTTGGAAACAAAGCGCGTCGGCGCATCGATGGGAATGGCGACCCGGGTTGGGTGGGTGAACACAAGGTGAGTGGCCTGGGAGAGCGGCACTTCGGCGCTGCTATCGGAAGATGCGTCGGCGGACGTCGTAGGGATTATTTGACTGTTGGATGCGATTGACCCCCTCAGGAGCAATAGAGGATCGTGGTCGACTGACGCCATCTTGGTCTTCGCGCTGGAACGCCTAGCTGCCAACTATGTAATTGTAGGCCGTGCGGGTGGGTTGGTTGATGATGTCCAGGTAGGGATGACGCGCTTGACAAGATTCGCTAAGGGATGTAGTGGGCGTTCACTTGGGGGCTGAAGTTGAGTGCCACAAAGAAGCGATGTAAAGGGTGCAGCTTGGTCAAAGAAAGGTCGAGGATGCCCAAAATAGTTTGACAATGGCAAGGTCCGGGACGAGTGAAGGTGATGGATTCAACCTGAACTGACTGGACACGGCGCGCCCCACTTTTACCTATCTTATCGGCGCTACCTGGGCCAAGCATGGGAAGTGAAGGGTACATGTATAACCCTATCCCTCCCCTTGTTGACGAGCTGAATAGGGGTATAATTGGAGCAACAAGTGATACGGGTTGGACGGGTTCCAATTGCCTGTCTTCCTAGGTCTTTTTCGCAACCTTATTCGTACCTAGTGAATGACTTTCACGAAAAGGTAACGGTTTACTAGATAACAATCTGATGCCTCATACCACGCGCGGCCATTTGCGGATATGCCTCGGTCTCTCTCTGTGCTCTCCCTGCTTTCACTTCCTCTTCGCAAACATGCCGGATCTCGTTAGATGTTTCCATCAACTACCCTCTCGCAGCTTGAGACCTAGCATTCAATTCAGGGCTGTTCTTCGCGGTATTGCTATTGGGACTGTTCGACTCGCTCATTGTATCTCGGCTGTCATAAGCATCATCGGACATACTGGTGCTTTTTCTCCGACCATGATACTGGTGAATCACAGTTAGCATTTCTTTCGCGGCTCAAACAGACTCAGCAGATCGGGCTCCGATGAGATCATTCTTCCAGATCCAAAGCAGTTAGCCTCATGGACAAATCAGTCACTCACCACACAGACGCCCTTCCCTTTGGACTTGAGGTGTTTCGGGTTAGCCGGACACATCGGGCTGTTTGGTAAATGTTCAGGGATGTCAAACATGAACTGTCCCTTTTTGCGTAGGCGCCCGCCTTCTCCATCACCACGGCTTCTTCCATTGGCCATGCGTTCGACCCGTTCTGCCCGTCTGGCTTCGGCCGATTTGGCTGGAGCGTCCCACCATTCTCTTCTCTTTTTATCGGCGGTCCCGGGTGTGGT
This sequence comes from Copromyces sp. CBS 386.78, assembly GCA_030685235.1. Classification (NCBI taxonomy): domain Eukaryota; kingdom Fungi; phylum Ascomycota; class Sordariomycetes; order Sordariales; family Sordariaceae; genus Copromyces; species Copromyces sp. CBS 386.78. The sequence continues at coordinate 301,707 of MU839086.1, forward strand.
TGGTAGTGAGGGCGCGTCAGGTGTTGGTGGTAACGAGGATAACCCAGGCGTTGGTGGTAACCCAGATAGGCCGGGCGTTGGTGGTAATGAAAAATCACCTCTACGAGGGCCGTTTCGATATCTCGTCTGTTCCTCTTCAATTGCTTCAGCCGGATGTCGCAAAGGCGTGGGTGGCAATGACCTGTGCATCGTCGTGGTTGTGAAGTTGGTTTCCTTGCTTGAAGCAGACGACCCGGTATCGGGTGCATCGATCGGTATCGAGACATTGAAGAAATATCCGCGTGGTCGTCCATCAGCGGTGTCTTCTTTGAGCGGAGGGGTGTGAATTCTGGTGGCCTCCTGTGGTCTCATCGTCAGCACATATATGAGTCTGTGAGGTGCGCAGCCAATGGCTATCTAGCAAGCAAAGCATTCCATCCCTCATATGTAATGACAGCGCATTCCTATCGGTCTTTCGTTTACTTACTCCTCCTGGATATTGGCTGGCAGTCCTTATAGGTGGTATAACTTGATACGAGTCACTTGTCAGCCATAACAGCGAACAGTATTATGCCAGTGATCATACCTGAGAACGCGGTCCTTAGCCCCGATACAGATGAGTTGCTGCTTGCGGGGGTTACTGATTCTAACCACCGCTGCTGTGCCGGCGCTTGTAGAGTGAAAGGATCTTCTTTCAGACCATGCGCGCCTCGGAAATCTGATATAACTCAGTCTAGAAGCCCTTCGACTTTCTTCCTTTTCCGGAATCTGTTTCCTCTCCTGTTCATCGCTGTTCGCCCTGGCGAGCAGGATAGAGCTATCCTTTGACGAATCTGTCACAGGGTCGGACCGCCGTTGACTTGCTGGTCCCGATGCAGAGTATTTCTTCGCTTTCTATCGTGTTCGATTGGCGTCAGTATATATCTGTTTGTATAATGAACACTTTGCAGCTTACATCCTTTGTTTTCTGCAAGACAGACATTGCGCTGTTGCCTGTCTTGGAGAGAAACCCAGGAAAACCGCGGGACTCAGTAGGAACATCTGGACTGGCTTCGGCTAAGGATAGATCTAATGGCCTAGGGGTCTGAAGGCTATGTTTTGGTGCGAGCCACTCGCTTTCCACTAGGCTGGTGCTGGTCATTAGCTGCACACCTGGACTTTGTAAAGCAAGGATATGAGCCTCCTCGGTACGAAAGGGGCTTTGTGGAGAACTAGGCGTGTTGGTTGACACTGGTGGTTGCTGCTGTGGTGGGTTCGAGTTCGTCTTTGGTGAAACTGTAGGGGCGTCATTGTCAAGGCTTCCGCTCCCAGTCTTCCTAGACCGTCTTCTCCATTTCCAAACTTTGATTTCAGGGGTTCTGCTACTTGTTGCAGCGAAGTCAATCGGTCGAAACTCCCGCTCAGCCCAGTACCCTTCGGGATACCAAACCCATTCATACCCTTCCTTGGGTGGCCGAGGGGGGTCAAGGCCGTACACGCCTCGAGGGGAATTGCCTTTGGGGTTTCGAATCAATACACCGCTGGTCGATGGCACCCTGCTCAACGACCCATCCAACACTGTGCTACCGAGGCTTGGTAAAGAGCTTCTTCTCCGTTTCCCGCCTTGATACCTAGGCGACGAGGAGGAGGAGCTCATTGTACGTGAATTGAATCGATCGGATATTGTGGTTATTCGATCGCTAGATTCTGACGGCTGGAAAATGCTTCGTCGTGGTGCTAGGTTATTGTTTTCGTTTTTTATCTGCGTAACGGGAGAAGATGTCATGTCAAGGTCGAGGTGGTGTCGGGTCGATTAGGCGAAGCGCCAGGGCGCAGCGGCGAAAATCATGCTATGGTGGAACAATGCGGAAAAGAGGTTGGGGGTTCAGGGTGAAGAAACAATTTTAGAATAAACAGGGATACGGGAGAGGACGAGCACGTGGAATGCTCGGGTTGACTGGATGTAAAGAAGGGAAGAGTAGAGGCTGGTGTGGAAAAAGTGATACAGGATGATTCCGTCAGATACATGAGATATCGAAGTAGGATAACTGCATAACTTCGGCTTTCTCTTCACTGTTCTTTCAATCCGGCAGTGCGGCAGAGGGTCGTGACTGCCTTGGGATCGAAAAACTAGGGGGAGCCACCCAAACAAGCTGAGTGCGCGCAAAAGACAAGAAGATGAAGGCAGCTTTCTTCAAGTAGCAGAAAATACTTATTTCAAGGCACATCTGTAATGGCTGCTGCTAAAACGGGTATCTTGATTTTATAACTCTGCGCTCTAAAGTATATCATAGGTCGTCAACATCTACTTTTGCTGGTCGGTCAGCATTACTCTGATCCAAAGGGTACATAATGACTGACATGTCGTAACCACTTCTTATTCAAGCGGCGTAATGTGTAGCCACTGTCTAGCGTGACCTAGCACATCAAAGGGGCCCATATCAAAGGACTGCCCAACCCACCAAGGCCACTGAACAATACAACTCCCGTCTCCATGCGCGTACTAGGCATGGAAGTAACCACGTGTCCTCGTTGCCTGCCAAGGGTTCATCGTCTATAAGTCATCACCGGATCACCGATATTGTTCAAGCATCCATCATCGTGTCATCGCCATCGAAACCGGGTTGCGCGACAGGGACACCACCCCCGCGCCCCGCGAGAAGTTCTCGCCTGATCTCGGGCGAAATCTTGTCATGGCCGTGGGTTAGGAGAAGGTCCAGAAGAGCCTCTCGCTGATCCTCAGTGACTATACAAAAAGCGCGGTTATTACTCGAACACATATCGACGCGTAGTAAAGCAATGACGGTAAGAGAAGAAAACCCACTGTTCGTCTTGTATCTTTGAGCGAATGAGAGCATGCACTGATGGAAGATGACTGGCAAGGCGTTGGGTGCCATGTGCCCGCCGGTGGCAAAAGCGGGATACCGAAGGAAGTGGAAGACAAGGGCGTCGAGCGCTTGGAAGGCTGTATTACGGAGTCAGAAAATGCCATCAAGGTCATCTCAGGAATTGGACTAACGCAAGGCGTGACGCTTCTCGATAAGAGTCTTCAGGAGGAAATTTGTAGCGCTCACGCAGTCGAGCTTCTGAGAAGCTTGCGCAGAAGAGATTTCGCACAGGCCCTTGATAGCCATACCGGAGTGGACGGCCGGAATGGTGACACGGGTCAAAACACCGGCGACAATCTGCGCCTCACGCAGAGAGCACGTTCCGGAAGCCGCCAAAGGAAACAGGAAGCCTGCCAAACGTTAGCTGGTTTGCCCGTTTTGTGCAAAATACCGGGTAAGCGGTGAAACATTATACCCTTGAAGAAACCGCCAGGCTTGTAAAGGGCCTTTTTTAGGGAGTTGAAAAGATGGACGTTGAGCTTCTTGGTCTCGTGGATATCCTCGCGGACACGTTCCAAGATCACCATCTCCATGAACCGTTGAAGAACAGCCTCCTTGGCGGACGCAAATATCCTGGTTGCCGCATAGCTAATGGTCACAAGGGTTAGCAGCGTTTCCCAGGGCTGCTAGAAACAGAGAAAGCAACCTACCAGGCATTTGGTGTCCAGGACTCGGGCTGTGTGATGGGCAAGATGTCCTCCCAATGAGGAATCTGAGGAAGGACCTTGAAGGGCTTGGGGAGTGGTCCAGACTTGTAGCGTGAAAGAATCATGCCAATCCTGCGAGGGAAATTTGTCAGCAGTCTGCAAAGAGGGTGATACAAGCGAAAGGCCAGCCTACTTCTCAAACACCTCCACCACCTTGGGCGGGATCTCGTAATCCTCATCAATTGGGCCGGGTGTGTCACGGTAACCGCCCTGGGGAACACCGGCTTCCTTCTCCGCGATCTTGGCAAGAATCAAATCCGCCAAGTTTACGCTCTGTCCCTCCTCTTCTGCCCCTTCTGGCTTCCCATCCCATCCGTGTGTTAGGAGCGGGTCCTCGTTCATTGTGGGTGTGATAAACTGGTTGAATGTCTCCAGATCGGTGGCGTCGACTTCGATTTCCTCTACTTCCTCCTCTTCCTCATCGCCCCAGGCCTCGTCGTTCTCGAACTTGTCGTCTTCGTCATCGTTGCCGTCGAATCTCGATGGGTCGAACTCGAACGCCGAAGGGGCAGATCCGGAGGCGGCGTTTTGTGTTGTGCGGAGGTTCTCCTCTTCCTCGATGAGGCTCCTGCTCATAGCCAGAATGTTGCGCGAAGCCTTGGCGTCGACATACTTTTGCTCATCTCCGTCATCTTCGGCGCGAGTCTTCTTGGTCTTTTTGCCCGAGTTGTTCTTGAGAACGCCGGTAGAGACCAGGTCGGCCTCGAGGGGGTTGTGGCGCCTCTTCGACGTGGCCGCTGTTGTCTTGGGCATCTTAAATAGCGGTACGGGGTTGTGTGATGGGGAAAAGAGTTGATGATACGGAGCTCTCCCGGTTCGCTTGTCTCTTCGCGATGTCGAATTGGCTGCACAACTGGGGATATTTTTTTCGGCGACCCTTGGACAAATTGTTCCCGCCGTGGAGAAGTCTTGGCAATTGAAAGGCTTGCGCTACGCTTGTGGTTGGTCACATTGCGGTTTGTGTGTTTTCTGATTGCCAGGGCGGTGAAAATGATAAGCCGTACATGGCCTGCTATCGCTTATCGAACAGCTTGGACGCGCCGGTCGGGGCAGCGATAAACATTTTACTGCCCCGCATTTTCGTCACTGTGCCCCTCCTTCGGTTGCAGTTCGAATTTTGTCCCTTGCCTTTGCGGTTTTTGCAGCTTTGGTCCTCCAGCTGGGAAAAGAGCAAGGTCGCGATATCAAAGCACCCGTTACGAGCTTATACAAAGTCGCATACAACAACAACAACAACAACAACAACAACAACAACAACAACAACAACAACAACAACACCTCCAGCCACCACCGACACAGACAATATGCCGACCGAACTTGAAGAGGTAATTCTGCCAGAGTCAGTTCAGCGTCAATGTCAAGGGACAGGCAACTAATCACTACAATCGCCTGAAGCTTGTGGGCTTCATTGCCTCGCCGAACGCCAAAATCCGCCTTCTCGCGACCGAAAATTTGGTGCCCTTCTCGGCGTCTCAGCCCGCCCTCTTCAAGACCGACGACCTCACTCCCATCAAGCATCTCAAGTTCTTGATCCGCGACCATCCGGTAGGCCCAAAAGACCTGTCTTGTTTGCGCCCGAGCAGCTTCAGCTAAGACGTCGGTCTCATGCTCAGAAAATCGCCGAGCACGCCCTGACATGTCTGATCAACTTGACTGCCGAGAAGGATGTGCTTGAATACGTCGCGACCGATGACCGGTTCCTTGGAATTCTACTAGGGCTTCTTGTCGTATGTGCATCCAGTCCGAGCTCCCATTGTGCGCGCGCCGCAAGGACTAACCGCTGCGATCCCGTCCCTATAGGATTCCGATGAGGTCAACGCCAACCTTATGGCTATGTTGCTGGCAAACTTGACCAAGTGGGATGGACTCAAAAGCTTGCTGGACCGAAAGCAGCCCGCTCCCGAGAAGCTGGGGTCCGACGGTAGGGTCATTAACCAATTGATGGACCTCTTCGTCAAGGGCGCCGATGGGACTTACAACAAACATGCCGACTACGACTACCTCTCCTATGTTTTTGCCGACCTCTCGAAACATGACAAGATTCGGCACTACTTCGTCAACAGACAAGAATACGACGACGTCATTCCTATCAACAAGATCAAGGTCTTTACCGAACACAAGTCCGATATCAGGCGAAAGGGAGTGGCGAGCATTATCAAGAACGCTGCTTTTGACATTCCTTCGCACCCAAAGTTTTTGGACGAGGATGACGTCAATATCTTGCCCTACGTTTTGCTTCCTATCATGGGCGGCGAAGTTTATCCTGAGGACGAGGCATTGGAAATGCTTACCGATCTCCAGCTATTGCCGCCAGACAAGCAGCGCGATCCCGACAGCAGCAACATTCTGACTCACCTCGAGACTCTTACTCTCCTGACTACTACGAGGGCTGGCCGCGATTTGATGAGGAGCGTCAGCGTTTACCCCATTATTCGGGAAACCCACCTGCGTGTTAACGATCAAGCCGTCCAGGATGCTTGCGAGCGACTAGTCAACGTGCTCATGAGAGACGAAGCTGATGGGGAAGAGAATGAAGGAGGAGCAGTAGAAGAGGATGGCGACATCGTTGAGGTATAAAATGTTTTGAAAGGGAGCCAAACTGAGCTGGTTCACTGCTTTACCGTCCACCAAGAACCGATGGTACGAGGACAATGGTAGGCTCAGACGCCAATTGCCATTCTCCGAGACACCTTGGGTTATATGATGCTGCAAGTCGTCATGCCGCCACACAGCCTTGCCAAGTCACCAATTGATCCCTGGGTCGGACGCAACCACCAACATAGTCACCGTTGCAGCGTGCAACTACGCCTACAACAGTTTCGTCACTTTACCGACCTTGGCAAAGCTTGAGTGTCTCGGGTACCTCCTTGTGCTTGTTCCGATGAAGACGCCCTTCCTTCCCGATCTGTATCAAGATGTCACCCAAGCCTACACCACGCACCGAAAGAGTGCTTCTACAGAGAACAGAAAGCTTGTGTAAAGGAGGGAAAGCTTGTGCGAAGGATGGGAAAGCTTGTTTTGAATGACAGAGCCAATGGAGTGCCACAAAAGCCCTACGTGCTCACGATATGGTCCCGGAAGTTCGTTGACGTCGGCACGGCTCGCTGAATAATGTATGCCGCACACCATGCAAAGGCATGGTATGCACCGGGCACTTGGGTTGACAGGTCAGCTTGGCATACGCAGGTTGAGCACCGGTTTGTATTCGCATCATACAACAGAATCGCAAAGGATCTCGAATTTCATGGGACTGCAGTTCATTTCATCAGGTCTACCAACTTCCCAATCGGCTGATATCACGAGAGGAGCTCTGTAATTGATGTTTTCATCTCGTGGTTAAAATTGGCGTCGTGATTGGTTGAGCATTGCTAAAAATCATACGCTACGTGCTGAAAGCCAGAAATTGAAGAGGTCTTCTACCGTCACAGTCACACACGCGGCGCCCATGCTCTCTCGAATACCTATGCATAAAGACAAGCTGGTGGCCAACCTTGAACCTTGATGCCCCAGTTCCAGCTGATAGACAAGCACGGACTTGAACGAGATTTTGTTGAAGACAAGACGAATCATGTAGTCTGTTGTGTGCGTGGTCACGGATGAGTCTCTGCATTATCACAAATCAACGATGGTTGTTGCAGTGGGGTTGGCGGGTACCGAGTGCGTGGGGCACCTCACGTGGGTGGGTCAAAACACACAGTGTCGGTGGTTCGGCTGCGACAGGGGTCCGCAGAACCTTAAAAGAACCGAACCCAATGGTGGAAAGGCGAACCACAGCGCATCGTGCTCACACGTGTGGCCTGTTTCAATGCGATTCGCAGGGAAGACCGTCTGAAGGAGCGGCGCTTGTCTGGGGTTGTTGCAGTGGCCCACGCAGGTGGATGTGCCCAGGGGCAGCTTGCCAAGTGAGGTTAGAGGCAAAGAGAAGGCCCGGGGTCTTGGACGGAGCAGCCCCAGGACGGGCAACAGACCGGTCCAGACCCTGTTATGAGACCTCTGACTTGCTTCGACTGGACACTACACTATGAACCACTGATGAACTTCGTGAAGTGGTTCGCAGACAACAGACATCCCGCCCTCCTTAATGTCCCTGGACCGATATCGATCTTGTCCCAAAGCCAAGGAAGCTTGTTGTCAAAGTTTCCGGACGTGGGAGCCCCCACCCCGTGAGCAACAGGCCAATCAGGTGTAATGCTGAGCCCACGAGCTTCATGCCTCCTTCAGACTGGATAGCCAAGCATCAGCCAAGCACTTCAGCATTTGCAGTCAAGGGCTTGGCCTCCGGTATGCAATGCTCTTTCGCATACGGACCAGGCTCAGCTAGGTAGCCGTAGAGGTAAACTGGGCGCCCAGGCTTCCAGACGCTTCCCGAGGGCAAAACCGCATCTTCACGCATGTCTCCTACAGACGCCAAGTGATCGAAGCTTTCAGAGTTTGCCGTCGTTACCTCCACTGGCTTGTCTTGGCCGAGTCTTGGTGCCTTGAGGTTGAACAGCTCGCTGGATTCGGAAGCTACCCACGTGTGCGTAAAGATAGGTTCTCTGTCTCGAGTGCGAGGAGGATGGCAAGGGCTATCATCGTGCTCTTCGCAGGGGACAGTGAACAGGATGGACTCGCTAGCTCGTAAAGGCAAAATATCCGTGAACCATTGGTGTGGGAGTGGGTTGCGTCAACCTATTGAGGATATCCCGCGGACAGGGTGATGTCTCAGAGATCGTCAGCCTTTCACGCCATCCGATGTGAATACCTAATCCTGGGGACACTGTAGTCCTATCCCTCCCGATACCTCTCTTTACCTCTATAACATAAATTCCCACCGCATACCACCTCCATCCTTCCCTCCGAATCTCCTCGACAACACAACAACCAGGTCCTTCCACCCTTCTACCTCGCTTGGTTCCCTCGGACCAGCAAGTCTCTTTCACCAAGTCCGGCTTTGTTGCCTCGAGCATCAACAGTGTCTCAAGTTTTCGATACTGCCACGACGACAACAGCCATGGGTGCACCTGAGAAGACCGCCGGAGGCAACAACGCCTACCACAACTTCCACAATGACTTTCTTCACATCAAGGATCCCAACGAGAGGCGACGACTCGCCCTCGCCGAAGTTGACAAAGCACCATTCGGATGGTATCACGTCCGAGCCGTCGCTGTTGCCGGCGTCGGTTTCTTCACAGACTCTTACGACATCTTCACCGCCTCTCTTCTGACCGTCATGGTTGGCGTTGTCTACTTCCCAGGCGTAGGCAAGATGCCTACCACCTCCGACACCGCCCTCAAGCTCGCAACCTCGGCCGGCACGGTTATTGGCCAGGTCGGCTTCGGCGCCGCTGCTGATATCTTCGGTCGTAAGAGCATGTACGGATTGGAACTGCTCTTCATCATCTTCGCCACTCTCGCTCAGGCTTTGGCCTCTGGGTCTCCTTCCATCAACATCATCGGCATCCTCATCTTCTGGCGTGTTCTGATGGTAAGCAATCGTTCAAACACTCCCCTTTTCATAAGAGACACTTAGCTAACTCACACTTACAACAGGGTGTCGGTATCGGTGGAGACTATCCTCTCTCCAGTATTATCACCTCCGAGTTTGCTACAACCAAGTGGAGAGGTGCCATGATGGGTGCCGTCTTTGCTATGCAGGGTCTTGGCCAGCTTGCTGCCGCATTCGTCATGTTGTTCGTTACACTCGGTTTCAAGAAGTCACTGGAGCCTGCTCCTACCCTGGCTACCTGCACCGGAGATTGTGCCGTCGCCGTTGACAAGATGTGGCGTACAGTCATTGGTATGGGTGCCGTCCCCGGCTGCATCGCGCTCTACTACCGCTTGACCATCCCCGAGACCCCCCGCTACACCTTCGACGTCAAGAGGGACGTCGAGCAGGCCAGCGACGACATCGAAGCCTTCAAGAATGGCCAGCCCAAGGGCCAGCCTGACGAGGCCACCCGCATCGCCATCCAGAAGGAGGCCGAGAAGAAGATGGAGATCCCCAAGGCCAGCTGGAGGGACTTCCTCCGCCACTACTCCAAGCGCAAGAACGCCATGCTGCTCGCCGGCACCGCTCTCTCATGGTGCTTCCTCGATATTGCCTACTACGGCGTCTCGCTCAACAACGCCACTATCCTCGAGGTCATCGGCTACTCCACCTCCGGCGCCAAGAACACGTACGAGATCCTCTACAACACCGCCGTCGGCAACTTGATCATTGTCCTCGCCGGTGCCGTCCCGGGTTACTGGGTCACTGTCTTCACCGTCGACACCATCGGCCGCAAGCCGATCCAGTTTATGGGCTTCGGCATCCTCACCATCCTGTTCGTGGTCATGGGCTTCGCCTACAAGCACCTCTCGCCCAACGCTCTGCTCGCCATCTTTGTGCTCGCCCAGTTCTTCTTCAACTTTGGCCCCAACGCCACCACCTTCATCGTCCCCGGCGAGGTCTTCCCCACCCGTTATCGGTCTACCTCGCACGGCTTGAGCGCCGCCATGGGCAAGATCGGCTCCATCATTGGCCAGGGCGCCATTGCTCCCCTGCGCACCCGTGGTGCCGTCCCCGGTAACCCCAATCCCTGGATGGACCATGTTCTCGAGATCTATGCCCTGTTCATGTTGCTCGGAGTTGGCACCACTTTCTTGATCCCTGAGACCAAGAGGAAGACGCTCGAGGAGCTGGCGGGCGAGTATGATATGAGTGGTGAGGAGGAGGCGCAGAGGAATGCGGCCGCCGTCATTGAGAACAAGACGGATGCACCCCACGGGCAGTAGTGCTGTCCATGTCTAAAGAGGGACGGGCTGTCTTAAAAATTTGGTTATAATATGGCATAATTTGCTTTTAATGATAGAATGATTATTGGCGGGGCAAAAAGATAGCGAAAGAATCTAAGGAAGGGGGGGGGGGGGGGGAGGGGAGAGAATTATTGGCGGGGCAAAAATCTGGCGATAGAATCTAGGGAGGGGAGAATAATACCCGGAAGTCTCGAATACAAAAGACAAGAAAATATAACATATTACCTTGCACTTGAACTTCATATTGTGTGATTAACAACATGATACTTTGAAAAGTCGACTTACAGGACAAGAGTGTCTCCAGGCCACTTGTACCTCGAGTTTTGTCTTTCTTCCCTTTTTTTTTTTTTTTTTTTTTTTTTTTTTTTTTTTTTTTTTTTTTTTTTTGTGTTTTTTTTTTAAAACAAACAATTTGTTGGTTTAAAAAATT